>JANPWX010000183.1:3670683-3808710 GCA_024734555.1 Trochalopteron elliotii | reverse complement strand
AAAAAAAAAAAAAAGGACCAAACCAAAATTTTACTCTTAGGAAAACACCTTTCTGCCAAATTTTGGTGTCAGTTCTCTCAGTTCAAGGGTTTGAATGAATGATTTCAAAATCCCATGTAAACCTACAGTGAACCAAGAGAGCTTCTCACAAGATGTTCCAAGATTTGAAGAGTCATTGAAAGTTCGCATGGTAACAATCAAAAAAAAATGTACTTGACACTAATTTTCTTCCTTTGTCTTCATCACCACTTATTCTCTTAAGTAAAATGACCTCACAGAGAATTAAAAAAAAAACCTCACAGGTTTTGTTTTTTTGCAGAAGGTCTCAGGCCACCTTCTGAGAGAGCAAAAGGATTAAGAGAAGTACTCCCTGTCACAGAACAGACAGCAAGACAGCCTGACTACAGCAGATATTTGTCTCACTTGGACTAAACCATGATGTGAGCAGATCTGCTGAATTTCCCACGCTGCCCCTCACAAGACACAAAAGATGGAATCTAATTTCATTCTAGAAGTAAAAGAATTACACTAATGGGTGTTAATTTTGTGTTTTCTTCCTGTGTCCAAGAATAAAAAATAAATTAAAAGAAAACCAAACACATTTTTAAAACGGCAGAAAGAAAGTGAGCTACCCCCCAGCCCATGCCAAGTGGTAGGGAGGGACTAGGGGCTCCTTGGACCCCCATTTTTTGTCCCTAACATGAGAGGGCCCAGCCTGGTTGCTTAGCTCTGGGTCCCAGACACTAATCCCTGCTCCTTTTATCACAAGAGGGTTCTGAAGCACAGGGCTGTGGCTCTGACTGTGGTTTGAGGCTTCCCAGCTGCTCACAGAGGCCACAGCCAGGGCAGCGTTAATGGCAGGGACACAACCGAGAGTATTCCCAAACTGCTGGACATCCAGCTCCTGGTGACCACTCTGGCACTTATAGCCTGTCCTTCCAAGTTCATTCATTACTAACAGGAACAAAGGGAAAGCTTCATCACAAACATAAGCTTTTGTAGGAAAGTGTTAACCAATGTTAATTAAATCTTGTTTTCAGCATACTGTTCATCTTGAAGAAATGTGGTCATAACACACGACAAGTCAAGAAAAAAAAAGAACAGAACAAAGTTCTCCAGTTGCATTGCTCACAGTGATCACATTGAATTGCTCATCTGAAATAAAAACCTGGGATGAGACTTAACATTTGAGACTTTGTCTTCTGACACAGGATATGACACCAGGTGCTTGTAAACTCAGTACCGGAATAGGAGGCAGGCAAAAATTATTTCTGAACAGGTTCTTTAATGAAAACAGCAAACATTTGCTGTACAGGCATCACTGCAAAGGCATGACAAGCATGCCCAAGGCAGGTCCCTGAAGGAAAGTGGCAAGCCAGCTCCTTCAGGAAGGTAGAAGTCTGAGTAAAGTCTGTTCCAGGTCTCCCTAGAAGGCCCTCTTTTAGCCTAAATGGAACTGAACAGGAAGTTCTACTGGAATCAAACAAAAAGTCAATTGAAATTGAGTTGCAATTAGATTTGAAATAGAAGCTGTACCTTGACATACCATCACTCCATATCTCTCAGGAGTGGCTCACTCAGAACAACTGCTCACACTTGGGTGGCGATACGAAGTGTGAATCTTGTACGTCCCATCAGGGCTTGACCATTAGAATAACTGAAACAACATTTCACGAAGAAAACCAACACCCATTTAAAAAATAAGTTTGCTTGTTTTCCAGAGGAGAAAAAAAATAAAGTGTGAAAACAGTTCATGAGGAGCAGTAAGGTTAATTACAGCTACCAGAAAGGTAGTGGTAACAGCCAAAGGCTTGAGTATAGCCCACAGAGTCCCTGGCTCATGCCTGACCACCAGATGTATGGCAGCAAGAAAATGGAAGAGATCATAAAAGCAACTCCACCACAACTTCTAGAAGCAAAGCCCTGAAAGTTATTTTCTTTGTAAGAAATTAGGGGCCAAAATGCAAGCTGGCTGCTGCAGAAGCAAGAAAACATAACACAGTATTATCTGTACTCATTTTTATAGCTCATCCGGTTGTGGCAGCAAGTTAATATTGTTTTCCAAGAGTCATTCACAGCTATAATATCTCTTGGGAGGAGAACAGCTTTGTATATGCCTGTAATATACTAGCTACTACTTCAGCCGAGAACACAAAGATCTGGTTGAAATTAGCATATTTTTCTTTGTGGCCACAGAGGCCTCTAAACATAGAAATATTTGAATATTTCCAAGCTCTGTGGCTGAGTGTTGAAAAGTCCGCTTGATTTTTCTCAGAATACTAATGAACTACATTAGCAGTATTTAAAATATGTATTAGAATCAAGGGGTTTGAGATTTGATAATTTTTACATTGATTTTAATGCTTCTACAGACATTCCAAAGCACACTAGAGAGATGTTATCACTTGATACTGAAGAGTATTTAACATGTGTTTCAGTCTGTTCTTATCTGCCAAAACACTTTCTCCACCATGAGATACCTCATGGTGTCATCTTGGAGTGCACAAATCCTGCACTGCACAGGATTGCTATCACTGGACCTAGATTGGCTCAAAATTCTGCTTCAACTACCAAGAGTTACTCCAATACATTGGGGGAGGATTGGAAAGTGTAAGCTTGAAAAAAATATTTAAAATTGGTGTGCTGGAGTGGAACTGAGCATGTAAAGAAGTACCTTTAATACACTTATAAACATTTTTGTCTTGTTTCAAATAAAATATCTTCACCAAAGAAGAAGCCACAAAAAAGAATCAAAAAAGACTCAACTAACTTATAAACAATATGACAAAGCAGAAAACGGGCAGCTTCCTTTCAAGGTAAGTGTTATTCCTGAAGAATCTCAAGGAATTTTTTATCCAAACTACACACTAACCTGTCTGAATCAGTCTTCTCCCCCGACTAGTATTTGTCAAAATACAGCAGTAGTAGTCTGTGAGAACTTTTGTTCCTTTTGTAAGTATGAAAGAGCATTTGCTCTTTGATGAAATACAACCTTTAAGTTTTTAATCTGAAAATACTAGACAGTTCTCTCTTCCAATACCAATTTTATTCAATATTCCACCTTTTTTGTCTTTTCTCTAAGATCCATCTATCTCTTTCTCTATCACACAGCTGTGGAAATATTCCTTCTGCAAACATATCCTGGATGGATTTCAGGACCTGAAAGATGCCTGGCCAAGTTTCAAATTACAGGTAGTTTCATGAGCACACGTTTGGGTATGTAAACCAGTGCACTGAAAAGTTACAATTGATTGATGAGCTTTAAATAAGGGCTGAGACCTGATTTGAGTGCCCTAAAACTCCATTCCGTTCCACAGAAACCCAGATATGGACAATTAGAAACCAGAAAAGAGAAGACTGGTACATGCATCCTTCATTTTTCCCCCTGGGAAGCTGAGGCATGACCAGCATTAATTCCAGGTCCCACAGGGACTGCCAAGACAGTCAATACAGCCCAATGTATACCCAAGAGAAAGAAAATTGTGAAAATTTATTTTCAGCCTAACGCAATATTCTTGCATGCCTTTTGGTTTGTATATTTGGTGTCAGAATCCTCCCATTTACCCTTTTGAAACACAGCTGCCTTCCCAAGGCACACCAGGAAGTGATTGCCACCAGCACCATCTCTCCTGTCAGCACTGTCACAGCAAGGACTGAAAGCAGTGTCAAAGTCCCTCCCCATTATAAAACACATTGAAACTGATTTATTCTATGTGATGCAGGTTGCTGTACAATAGATAGGCCTCATGAGGTTGCAATTGATCAAATGGTCTACAGATGAAGAGAACCATCATGCTACCAATTCACATGTGAAATGTATTTTTCACACAATTAATTTTATGTTCTACCTTTCTTTGATTGGCACTTTTTTATAATTCATTTTCCTCTTCAATATAAAATGTACGTATAAAATTCGTTTTCTGTTTCGAAGACTACCTAGGGGTAGTTCCAGATTATTAACTGTTATGATGTGGCCATCAAGTTTATGCTGCCAGTTGAGGAGTTCCAGCTACCACATGTACAATTCACTTACTATGACCCCACACAAGTCATATCCTCATGCATGTATTAACTTCTGCTTTTTAAATTTGTATTAAAAAAACAGCATAGTGAAACCCTTAGAAAAACAGGTATAAAATACTGGCTTTAAGATGATCTCAAAAGATTCAGGCTAGGACATCTTTGATGTTGCCCTTCCCTCCTTCTACATGGGATGTGTTCATTTTTCCTCTACTGTATTTCTTATAAGGACACCTTGCTCTCTCCTGATTTGAACTGGTATTTTGGGGCAGATGATCACTGCTTTAGTACCCCTTTGGAGCCTCAGAGGCCTTTGCAGGTTGATCTTATACCTTGATTCATTTAGCATTTTCAATTGTAAAAGGTATTCCTAAAATGCAACATGTCGCTGAAAGGAATGAAAGGGTTGAATGTTTGCACTCCTCACTGACGTCTTGTGTGCTTGCAGACATGCAAAATTACATGGAAATGCCCCACAGAGCCCAGAAGGCAAGAAAAAAATGCAAATTGTGAGAGCCCCTTGGGAAAAATGAAGGCAGACGAGAAAAGCAATTTCTGGAATGATGGGAGCTAACCTAGCCCAATGCCTTTTGTTCTTAAGTCCTAGGGACAGAAGGTTGCAGGTGAAGAAGTCAGATGAGAAATTCAGACACAGCAAGCATGTCAAACAGATAATATTCAATATTCTGCCAGAAGTTTGTTCTACTGCAGATGTCTATTAAATTCCCTATCAAAATCCCCTATTAAAACCGGAATGCAAAGATTTGTTCATTCCAAAATATCATTTAAAAAGAAAAAAATTTCAAACCCCACAGTTAATCTACACTTGGGAATGAACCTACCTTAAAAGGCATACTACTTCAATGACTTAAATAACTGCCTTTTGCAATTTTTATGACTTTGATCTCCAAAAGGTCTGGTTTATGTTCAATGGGGTGGAATAGAAGACAAATCTGTGGTATTTTGCATCATGTGCACATGAGAGTAAACACAGTCTGAATCAGAAAAATTAACTGGGAGGAACTAAATCATAGTTTAAAAAGTCTGTCTCCTAAGCAGTCTGTTTATTTGGAATAATTTTTCATCCAAAGACACAACATGGTTTCTAAGGATGTTTACAGCTGAGGGCAACTGAGAAAACACAGTGAATCTCTTTGCTATGTGTCAGTATTTCTGGACAGTGAGAGGAGACAGCTCTATTGTCGTGGGAAACATAAGAGTACACAGAAAGGGGAATGCAACACCACGAGATAAATCCTCATCAGCCTCATCTTGTCTAGCCTGTCCACATGGCTGCTACACAACCCACAGTTACAAGAACAAAGCTAGGGAGCCTCCAAAAGGCTGCTCCCCATCTCTGCCTCAGCTCTCTACCACAGGAAGACAGCAAAGCCACTGACTTTTAGATAATTAGCCATATTAGATGTGTAACCATAATGAAATTCAAAGGAGGCAGAACCAGCTGTAACACCCTCCACCATTAGAGACTATCTGTTCAAATTTCCTCTGTTCCTTCTGAAACACTAACATTTTGGGCTTGATGACCAAACTTGTGATCATCAGCTGTCAAAAAAAAAAAAAAGAAAAAAATTAGCCTAATCTTAAGAGATATAACCTTTCCTGTTATTGGCTTGATGTTTTATCCAGAATGCACTCAACAATACTACTTTGATCAAGTGAACAAGCTTCATGCTTTGGGATACAGGACTCCACACAGTTATTTTGGAGGATTCCTGTAAATGTGAATATACACAGCTCAATGAATGACTGCCTTGAAGACTGGGGAAATTCTTTTACCCATTTGCAGATTCCTGTAGGCAAATGCACGTGGTTGGGGAACAAGGGGGCAACTAGAGACATGCACACACCTGTGTGGGTATGTCACTGGCCTCACAGAGATATGGTGGGATGGCTCCTGTGACCGCAGGGTTGGAATGGAAGGATTTAGGTTTTTCAGGAAAGAAAAGCTAGGGAGACCTGGAGAAGATGTAGCCCTCTATGTCAGTGACCAGCTGGAGGGTATGGAAGTCAGCCTGGGGAAGGATGAGGACTCAGCCATGCCACCCAAGCCAGGAAAGGCAAATGCAGGGACTGTGAGAATGAAGACCCTGAGCCCATTGTAGGAGAGGATCAGGTTCAAGTCCATCTAAGGAACCTGAACATGCACAAGTCCACGGGACCTAATGAGATTCATCCACACGTCCCGAAGGAAATGGCAGACAAAGTTGCCAAACCGCTATCCATCATTTCTGAAAAATTATGGCTGTCAGATGAAGTTCCTGACAGTTGGAAAAGGGGAAATATAACCTCTAGTTTTAGAAAGGGGAAAGCAGAAGACCCAAGGAACTACAGACCAGTCAGTCTCACCTCTGTGCAAGATCATGGAGCAGATTCTCCTGGAAACTATACTAAGGCACATGGAAAATGAAGAGATGACTGGTAACAGCCTCTATGGCTTTACAAAGAAGAAATCATGCTCTGGTGAGACCCCACCTGGAGCACTCTGCACAGTTCTGGTGTTCCCAACATAAGAGGGACACAGAACTGCTGAAGCAAGTCCAAATGAGGGTCACAAGGTTGATGAGGAATGGAGCACCTGCCCTGTGAGGACAGGCTGAGAAAGTTGGGGCTGTTCATCCTCAAGAAGACTGAGTGGAGACCTCAGAGTAACCTTCCAGTATCTGAAGGGAGCCTAAAGGGAAGTGGGAGAGGGACACTTCATCAGGAACTGTCCTGATGGGACAAGAAGTACTGGATACAAACTGACAGAACGGAAATTGAGGCTAGATATTAGGAAGAAATTTTTCACTGTGAGGATGGTGAGACACTGGAATAGGCTGCCCAGGGAGCTTGTGGGTGCCCCAACCCTGACAGTGTTCAAACCCAGGTTGGATGAGGCCTTGAGCAATCTGGTCTAGCAGGAGATGTCCCTGCCCATGGCAGGAGGGCTGGGACTAGATGATCTCTAAGGTCCCTTATAACCCCTTGAGATTCTATGATTCCCTGAAAAGTGGCCATAACTAGATTAAGGTGCATATGGTTAGCAACACAAATGGACATAGTCAGATACCTTTAAATGTCTTCATAAGGTCCAGACCAGATTCAGACCCTGAAAGTACACTTCTCATAAGATCTTGAAGCTCTGTGCACATATTATTCAACTCAAAAAGAGGGCAGGAGAAGTGTTGTGGAAGTACTTATTTACAGAATAGTCACAGCAAGAAGAACACACTCTAGTGTACAGTCACTGGTGATGAAAGCCTTGATTACATCAGTGAAGCCATTAAGAGTCGCTGTACCTTACCCTACCTCAGATGTTCTTCCTCATTACCTCTCAAATAGGAATTACTTTGATCCAAATGAAGATTGGGATTGAATTAAACTAAATTAAGAGATATACTAAAGGTTAAGCATGTTATAATAGGATCATGCATTAATTCTGAGTTAATTGTCTGCAGCTGAGCCCTCTGCTCATTTTGTTTCAATAAAAGAGAACGGATTGAGCAGAACCTTGTGAGGACAGATGCAGCAGCACCAGCTCTCTCCCAAGCTGTTTAGGCTGAAGCCATGGATCCTCAGGGGCTGTCTCAGGAGTCAGTGGGTGCAGCTATGCTGCATTACCTCTTTCAGGGCAATAATAAAATGTCTGGGTTAGACTTTGGGGTTTTGAGATGGTATTTGTTGTGGGGTTTGGAGTTATTTTTCTTAAATCCTCATAAATCCTCAAAAATCTTTAAATAGGGACTTAAGTGGGAAATCAAGCAGTTAGTGGAGATAAGATTTATCTTATTTGTATAATTCTGGTTTAGGTTAGCAAAAAAAAAAAGCTGCCGGTGAATTTCTTTTCCCTGAGCATATGTCACAACAGACTTAAAGATTCTTATGCCTTGCTACTCAAACTAATTCCAGGCAGAGCTATATTTAAGTTTTTGCCTTGCTCTTTTTTTTTTTAGTAAGTTCTGGGGTTGGCTGAATATATTTGTAAACTCTATATTTACCTCCTAAATACCAGAAGGAGGAGTGCTCATTTGTATTAGGTCATGAGGTCTGAGAAATAGCAGCCAGCCAAAAAAATTATTTCCCACCCAGAGCCCCATGTACAGCAGTGCAAACATGCCACAATGTACCTTTTGAGGCTACACTTAGTAACACTCTGGGTAAATACTGCTACATCTTAAACAAATAAAAACTCTTCATCAGAAATGCAATTTTACTAAAATTCATTTCTCCTCAGCCTACAACTACACACTTGAGTCACATGTAGATCAATACCTTCAGATAATGGTTTCATGCTATTATAAGGCCTGATCCTTTATGAAAACTGCTGTTGATCATATAGGAAGCCAACACAATTAAAACAGTTTAACTGGAATTTCACCAGAATTTCACAGAAGGGAATCAGGCTGTTTACTGTTAATGAGGCAATATATAGAAAAATAACAAAACCCAAGAGATCAACTACTGTATTTTTAAAATGCTTTTTTAAAGTGTAACTTTGTTCTAAAGTGTAACTTTTAAATAATTTGTTTATTCCTTACATACCAGATACTGTTATGTAGCTGAATGTAATGGGTACAGACTTGAATAAATTGGCTCAAGCTGAGACCTGTGGGGTCCTTTCCACTACTCACCTCCTTCAGCAATTCTGAAAAATGGAATTGAGAGCAATTAAAAAAAGTTTCTGTCAGTCTCAAGAGTTATTATGAACCAAGCCAAGAAAACAAACAAACAAACAGCCTGAACAAACACACCCCAAAATATAAACAAAGGAAAAAAAAGCCTCTTCAGTCAGCTTCAAGGTATAACCTCTGCACCATCTAGTACTGACTGCAGCAAGCCATATTAATAGTATGACAAGAATTCCTCCCAATCACAGTAATTCTATTCAATATATAGAATGTGGATGGGCAGCACAACCTTTCAAAATGTCTCTTCGAGAAAAGAAGATGAAAACTTACTATTTTAAGGGGATAAGTAATAGTGTCTTCCCCTAGTTCATTAAAGGTTATATTCAGCAGAAATAAAACTGACTTACATAATTGAATAAAACAAATGAGGTTCTGTTCATTTAAACTAACTAGTTTCCCTAGGCCTCCTGATGGAAAGCAAGAAACATTTAAGAAAGCAACTGAAACAGAGGTTGTGTTTGACAGGTTTGTGCTGCAAAATCAAATTGCAACAGGAACTCAAAGAATGGGTTTGCTAATTCAATAATTTGATAAATTGTTGATTTCCTCAGAAACAAATGAATGTGCAGCTCCTCTCTGGGAGAAGAATTGTGGGCTTAGATCTTGATTCCAGTATAAGAATAATGTTTTTACATTTCCATCTCAGGAGAGACCTGGAATCTTGAGATTAGGGGTTGGGATATTTTTTCTTGAGGTAATATGTTTAAAATCTAAAAAATATTAAAAGCCATAAACTTTAACCATAACCCATATCCTTCAGAACTGATTCCTTGGTGGTTTTTTTCCCCCCCCCAGGAAAACCACGTTTTGAAATATAAGACACTTCCAGCTTTGAGTCACTGTAGTTATTCGCTGCTTCTAGTGCCTTCTCTGGTATTTTGTATTACTTTGCAATTTCTAATTATCTGTTATTGACATGATTACTCATGAAGGATGTGAGAGAAAAAAGCAGCAACTCTGACTCCTCTATTTCCCCACACAACAAGCACTGGGTGATCAACAGTAATGCTCTACTCAGGTACGTGAAGCCTAGACTTGGAAGGATCCCCCCTCATTTCATGGGAGTGTTCAAATCCTTGGAAAAATCTGTGTTGAGGACACAAATATCAACTGGCAAGATTAACACAAAGAAAAGGCAGGCAACAAGTATCTATAAATTCCTGGAATTTATCAAAGGAAACAACAGATGAGTCCATGGACCAGCTTCACATTGTCTGGATTGCATTTAATCATGTACAGGTCCTAAGACACAAAATATAAATACTAAGTGAAAGCTGATTGTCTATGAACATTAGTTTGATTTCATTTACCACAGTATCCAGGGTTCAGGTGAAAACAACACTCTGCCTCTGTTCTGGGTGGTTTCCAAAGCCACCACACAAAGGCTCATAAACAAAGGTGTTCCAATATCTCTCAATTTCTTTCAGTCATTGATGTAGGGGACATGACCTACAGCAATAGAATTCATCTATTACTGCAAAGCAGAACAGAAGGCAAAATGAGTATGGCTGTAATATTTAAGTGAATGTGGTGTTTAACTAGAAAACCTGACCTCAGCTATAGCAGTTTTGTCCTGAATGAGAATTTAAACTCCGGGATTCAGAACTCCTGCTCCATTTCCTGAACTTGAGCTGAGCACCCTGTCCATTGCTCATGCTTTTTCCCCAAACAAAAAAGGCATGCAAATTTTGAAGGTTTTTTCAACTTTTAAGTCTGAGTTCTGCAAAAACTATCCAAAATGCTAACAGATATTACATTGTAGATGTCAATAAAAATGGAAGGAGAGGACAAAAGGTGAACTTGTAATGAACACGGTATTAGTCACCCTCTTGCAAACTATAAGGAATGACAATTTGCAATGCTGACTACATACAGGGTTTGCTTTCTTCATATTCTAGTCTCCTGACTTCTGAAATGGTTGCTTAAGGGAAAAAAAAAAATTGTATGTTCCCTTGGTCTCTGAGGAGTCAGCAATGAAATAACAGGCTTAAGAGTCAATAAAGGAACACAATCCAGTCCATAAAAATCTAGTGAGAATGTTTAATTGATTTAAAACTATAAAAAAACCTCTCAATTTAGTTTGCAACTGAAAACAGAAGCATTCCTGTAGCACATAGGGAAAACACATCAGCAATAGGACTTGATACCACAAGAGGACAAGTGGCTTCAGTGCTTATTTTATGCAAACACCTTCAGCCACAATGTGGAGCAAAAAAACAATATTAAAATAAAATAAAATATTAAAATATTTTTTAATTAGTTAGTCAGCCTTTAAGAATAAAGAACACTCTAGAAATGTCCTCCTTTAAACTTTATGAGATTACTTAAAGGACTTGTAAACACAAACCACAATTTCATGATGCCAGTATGCTCTTCACAACTCTTTCATTCCTCTTCTTTCATTTTTAGATAATGATAATAGCAACAAACAAAATGAGCTGGCAGTGCTTCCAGCTGAAAGTCTGGAAAGACAGAGGAATTTTCTCAAATTGCTTTAGAGAGGGGTCATAGTAAAACCAGGCACAAGATTCTCATGATCACATGCCATGTCTTTTTCCATTGTGTTTAAGGAGAGCACCAACCAACACAGACCCACACAAAGCACTTTAATTTGAGGCAAGCTCAGAGAAGTTTTGCACATCTACAGTGTCAGGAAAAGATCTCTCTGCTCCTAGATGATAGAACTATCAGAGCAAACCCAGCCACATTTATCTGATGATGGACCTTGCTAATTGGGATCATATTAAGCCACCAGTTGGCCAACACATCAGTTACAACTCTGCTCGGTTTATTAACACCACATTTCAATACTAAATCAAGTGAACTTTCAGTGAGAGCCAAACATCTGTGTGCACACATCCCTTCTGAGGAACACTCTTCCCTCTGTGCTGGCAGCAGTTCTCCTCTCTAACCTTTTAGACAGATTCTTCCTACAGCATTTTGGGAGCTGCAGGCCTCATCAGGTCCCTCCCATCCCAGCAAAGCACCCGGGGTCACCCGTGGTATCAACAGCCTCATCCAACAGCACTGCAAACACCCACCTTCCCATTCTAAAGAGGGTCTGAGGACAAGGAACCGCTCTCCAGGTGGCTGCAAACCTTATGTCAAGGCCTGGCTCCCAGAAAGTAGCAAAGCAATTTCTCAAAATCATTAATTTCTTAACAATATTCTATAAACAATCTAATATGATATTTTCTAAATACGAACTCCCTGCTTCTTCTCTATCGAAGCGTTTTTTAAATCAAAAGCCTGGAAAACATTTCATAGTGGAACAGACAAAACCAAAACGATGCATGAAACCAGAGTATGCAATTGCATTGTACCACTGACTAAATTCTCCTCTGACACATTTGCATAGATGAGTATGGTATGAAAAACATGCACAACTAAGAAGTCTTTAATCATACTGAAAGGCCTGCAGAAGAGAAGGGAACAGAGAAAATGAGAGCTGAGCAGTGCCAACCCCTGCTGGAGCATGTCCTGCCTACCAGGAGGGTCACTCACAGAACCAGCAGTGAATTTTCTGCTGATTAGCAGACATGGAAACATTTATTCTAGAGGCAAGGCCATTACTGGTGACAACCCCTGTGACATGTACACAGATTCTACATGAGGCCAAGTCTTTTGTCTGTTGACAATTTGAAGACAAAATTGGAGAAGTCTATTTTTCTCCAGATAGCCCATTGAAAATGCAAGCTGTGGAATAGGAGAATCAAAACTCCTCTAAAACTCAAAAGGAACTCAAAAACTACTAAGGCATTTAAACACATTATTCATGTTGAGTTTGGAGCCAAAGGAGGAGTCACCATGTGTACCACTGAGTACCTGAATCACAGCTAACACCCAAGCTTGTAAAATGTCTGTATAACATGTAGACCAGAAGGGAATATTGTCAGTGTTTGGGAATATTTCATGCTGATTTGACAAAAGGCAGCAGCCTAAGGGTTTTTTTGAATAAGGAATACGAGAAAATACACATCATTCTGATTCAGAGTGGCCCAACACACTGCAGTCAGCTGTTGCCTGGTTTTCATAACTGGGTAATCTTTATTCTTTATTGTGATAGCAAAGTTTTAATGAAAAAGTCTTCATTGCATGTCAGGTCAGTGACGGGACTAATCCATATTATTGTCACAGCCCCATACAAACAGGGCATATGGAAACAGAACTTATCACAGCACATCTGATGCCTTTGTTATCCAAAACCACAAAATCTACACAAGCAAGTTTCAATTTATTGGATTGAATCCAGCAATCCACCGGCAGACTAACAGCCCATTGATTCCACTTATGAGGAACTACAGCTTTAGGTAGGACTGCTCCTCTTGATTAGCCAGACAGATTTAAGAGTTTTAATTACCTTAGATTAATCAAGCACTGGAGTCTGGCTGAAGGCTAATAAATCCTAATTAACAAAGATTATCTCCAAATATCTATTAAAGACTAGCCTAAGCTATCTTTTGGCCACAGAAGCTCATTTGTTAGTAAAAGCAGTTTTAAATAATAAGATCAGGAATTATTTGTAGGCAACATTTCTTAAGAAAATCTCCTTAAAAAGTTAACTCTTTCACCTTCAATATCCACCAGGCACATGGTTTAATACTGTCTAAACAACACTTGAAGATTCTAAACAAGTCCCTCAATTCAGAAGTGTTGGACTGTGAAACCTGCCATCAGTTTCAATGAGACTAGATTTAACAAACATCTGTGTATCTTTTTAAAACCCCAGTCAAAATAGTTAAGAACTCAGAGCAGTGAAAACCCTCAAGGTATATATATTTTAATATATCATATATATATATATAATATGCACATATAAGAAATATATATTACTGGAATATGAATTTTATATATATATATATATGTATTTATATACATACATGCCAGCCACAGTATCAGTGTTAGATATTTAGCTTAGCACAAAAAAACCCAGTGTGCTTGTTCCCTTACATTTTCCATGCTAGCAATTAAACTGCAGAGCTTTCTTCCATCTAGAAAAAGATGAACCTTCCTCTCTTGAAAACAGAAACATCTGTTTTCTCAAGACATCTGCTAAAGAAGCAAGAGCAGGATGTAAACTGCTTAGTCAAATAGTTTAAAGATAATGAAGAAATAATTAATTACAAGGAAAAAAACTCCAAGATTAAGATCTGCTTGTAATTAGCTGCACTCAAAATGCCAAAACACTATGCTCAGAGAAATATAATTAATGAGTTCTTGAGAGCTCCTGATGATTCTCACTAAGGCAGCGATAAAAGGGTGCTGCAATCTGCTCCAAATGTTTACTGGGCAGGACCTGTGGAGCTGGGCTCCCTCCTTGCAGCCAGGCATATGCTGGAGCAGTGTGTTTTCATGCTGTGCCCAAGTCCCATTAGGCTTGGCAGAGCCATAACCTGTGGATTATGAGTCTTGCATGCAGCCAAAGACAGCTTTACCAGCACAGCTTGACTTGGTCCAAGCACAACAGCATGAAAATATATTATGCTTTGGGGCACTTGTGGAGATTTCATTGATGAAGGATACATTGGATCTGATCCTTCACAAGCCAGTAATTTATTATAAGGCTATGGAAGTCAAAGAAACATGCAATTTACATTTATTTAACAAAAAAAGGGGAGAGTTTATGTCCAGTTACTGTTCTTCCAGTGCTGGAAGTTCCTAAACACAAATGGACCAAACTTGAGAAATAAGAAACTCAAAAAGCAAACATGCTCTTTCTGAAAGATTTAATGGTAATCAAACTACTTTATTTCTTCACTTTGTATTCCTATCTGTGATGGGTCCAAAAGTTTCTTTTAACCCGTTGGTTTTAAAAGCTGTCACTTCTTCCTACATTCTTCTAACAACCTTAGAAATAAAAGCTTTTTGCTGTCTTGTTAACTTTTACCTTCCAGCAGGAGAACAAAAGGGAGGTCCATGCAGCACTACTACTAGGATTGGGAAGCTGCAGGATGGTTCAGTATTTCTGATGGTGGGGCCAATTCCAAGGCATCTCCATGAGCTGACAGCAGGAAAGGGAATTTCACAGGAACAGCACAAGGCAGGACTGAACTGCCAGCTGCCCACTGTAAACAGCCTGACTGGACACACACCTCCACCCATGGGCCAAAGAAGTCCTCTGGGAGGCAGAGCTTTCCCTCCCCAGCAGCAATGGCCTTTTCTGTGAGTGCCACAATATTGTAGGGAGCAGAAAATGGCATCAGGAACCATTTCCTCATTTCACACAGGAAACCTTGCCAAGACCAATGTTCTACACAGCAGCTGGTGATCTGGGTGAGCAAAAGGGACCTCTGTCTCCTTTTTCCACTCCTCCTCTTTTATTTCTCTACCGCAATATGTTCTTCTACATCAGACGAGGGCAAGGAAGGCATTCTCTCCAGGTATCTACCTTGGCAGCTTATTCAAAAGAAATCAGCCTGCAGGCAGCACTAGGGTTACAGCCTGCCAGTTGGACCATTCAGATACAGGCTATTTTAGTCCTTATTTAGAGGGCATTGTCAGGTGAGACCATAAAATTCCTCAGTTTCCCTTCAATGTTTCTTTTTCATTAACTATAATCAGAAATTCTAGAAAGATTTTTTTTTTATTCCAATAGAAAAATGCTGATTTGTAGAAAAAAACTTCTACAGGAACTGATACTGTCAAAAATCTTTCAATGAAAGCTAGATCCAAAAGACTAGCCAGCCCACCCACAGGCAAATTCCCAAGGGGCCAGTCTTCTTGGCAGACATCCTGAGCTCAGTTTTGCAAAGAAAAATTAGTTGGAGACATTAAAATTTCCACAGTATGGATGTTCCAGTTCCCACACAGCTTCCATGTTAATTGACTGGGTGAAAAAAAAAAAACCCAAAAAGAACTAAGTCCCTAAACTGTAGGCTCATCCTCTCAGTAAATCAATACCAACAGTCAATAGCAGTCTTCACCATTCATCAGGACACATTGTGCCATCAGCTAAATTAAATGCAGGAGGAAAGACTCTACCATCACAATCACAAAGAAAGGAGTAGTAGAGAAGCACTAATCCTCCAAGAAAAGGGAGGGAAAAGGCTCCACTCTTAACAGAGAGAAGCTGAATGTAGTTTATGTAGTTCTCCTTCCTTTGAGCTCAAGACTTAAGGGGGAAAAAGGCTTGCACCACCAGCTTACCCACCTCAACATACAAAATCAAAACTGTTAGAATTGTCACTTAACATTGGCATAAATCCTCTAGGCATGAATTAGTCTCCCTGCAATTTTCATACAGGCATTCTGAACACAATTGGGAAAACAATCTCCCTTCAGCTAGCAGTGAAAACAAATATAACCTAGATGAAAAGACTAAAGATTATTACTATATACAAACAACAGCTGGCATAAAGCAGGCAACAGCCACCCTTCTCTTTAAATTAAAGGCTGAAATTTTAAACTTTGTGAGAAAATTTAGAATTTTTTTCACACTGAGTAAGTCAGGATAGGGATGCTTCCAAACTCACAACAATTAAGCAAGTCCACACCTGTTCACTCATCAAACCAGGTAAGAAAATGGAGTCATTTTATAACCTTTCCCCAAAAAATCTGTTTCATGAAAGACCAAGACTGAGAATGCTGCTCTCTATGTTTCACTTTCTGTCCTGGCAACCCCCATCCACATGTACATACAACATTCTGATATACACATGTGCTTATCTTCCCTGTCAGCTGCACAAGTGTTCATCTTGGCGAGGCAAGCCCCCTCCAGAGATCTGAGCAGAGCTCTCCTGCCCAAAGAGATGAGATCCAAAACTAAGGCCATGCTGCTCTCAGGCAGAAAGTCATTAGGTACTCTGACTAGCCATGTTGATTGTATTAATTTCAACCACCCCAGGATTTCCAGCTGAAAGCCTTCAACAGGGATTCAGCCAAGAGGAAGGAGAGAAGGTTGTTCCTCCATAGGAAGCTGGCTAGACTAAAAAGAGAAGCAGAGCAGGATAAGTCAGGAAGGCAGTTCTTTGAGAGGTAACACAATATTGGGACCTGCTCTTTTTTGATTCAAAGTTTAGTGACATTTTTTGTTCCTATTGGACTGTTGTGTTCTCCTTCTCCTTATTTATTCAAACTACCCCCCTAGGATTAATTTTGTTTGCCCAATCTTGAAAGTCAAGACCTTGCTGCAGATAGATTTTAGAAGTTCCATCCCCCTTCAGTTTGGTCACAGACAACATAAAGGTCTGTGCCTTCAAGATTCAGGTGAAACCTTAAGGCCTACATAAGACAAGAAAATAAATACTTTTCTTAAATAGCAGCAACAGCAGGCAAATTAGTACAATTGTTTCATTTCTATACACTTTCATGCAACCAGAACAAAGTATTCTCATAGTACAGATGTCACAGTATTGTTACTTGAAGACAAGTTTGGGCTTGACAGGTTCTACACTGCTTTTTAGGAGTTACCAAATTAAGAAACTCTAGTGCTGAGGAAGAGACAGAAACCTCAGAAGTTTCCTTCTGAGATATTTAGTTATTGAAACAGTTTGATTTCTCTAATAATTTGGTGATCCAAAAAAGATGCATTCCACAATACATTTGATGGTTCAGGACTGCCTTATGTATCTCCAGTGCCTGTACATTTTCAAGTAGAAATCAAGAGTGGAAGACAAAGTGAATATCCATCTTTTGTACTGCTTGTTGAGCAAATACCAAAAGTGTTTTTGTCATCTTAATAACAGCTCAAGGGATTTTTTTTTGTAATTTGTTTGTGGTTTGAGGGGTTTAGTTTTTGCTTTTGGGTTTTTTGGCTTTGTTTTGTTGTTGGCTGGGTGGGTGGGGTTTTTCAAGGAAAAACCCAACTCTTTCCTCTTAGTCAACTCTTGAAAGTCAAGCCTCTGAACTTCCACACCCCTTAGTAAATATTTTTAATTGAGAAACTTGTTATGTGCTGATAGGTATAAGGCTCCAGAACAGGAACTTAATACTTTCTGATACTAACTTAATGCTTTCTGGAATAAAACTTTCTGATTATATGTGAATACAAGGGCAGAGAAAAAGAGTGAGGATGGCCAAGGAGAAGGCCTGACTAGCATCTGACTGAAGTATCTCAGCCACAGCTAGAGTAATAAACAGCCATACTGCAAAATACACATTACAGAACTTCTTGTTCCCCCATGCCTCATGACACTCACCCTTGCCAGAATCATTTTACCCCTCTAGCCTCCAAAACCACTCTAAACCAACGTACTCTGCATATTTGTAACACCTCTGGATAATACCCCTAAACTGCTGCCTCTGATTTGGCATCCAAAGAGCTGGATTTGTCTACATCCTCAAACCCAGAACTATTAGTTTCAAATGCTGCTCATGCTAAAGAAAGTACGTTACACAAAGAAAAACCCATTATGTCAGCACTGTCACTTTCTGAAGCCATATGACAGTGTGTTGCCATCTTCTTCAAAGTAGGGAAATATTTTTTCCGCCATCAAGTGAGTGTTATTTGATGAAAGAAAAGCTTTACTAGCTCACAGATAATGAAGCGTTTTTAGCAATGCCTCTCATCTACAGCCAAATGGAGGACAAGCAAGAGCAAATTGCTGCTTCAACTTAAAAAAAAAATCATTTATTTTCATATGTTCCACTTCTATTATCATCCCTGGTGTTTTCCATTCTCACAACAATGTGAGCAGATATAATACTGCAACTTTCTAGCTTACCTGCCCTTATTCAAAAATCATTGCAGCAAAGAAGTATCATTTTCACTTAAAACTAGTCCAAGAACCGCCTTAATTTTTGGGCTCTGGTAAAATAACACATTGGTCCCTCTGTAGCACAGCACTTTTCAAGTACTAACATCAGTGGCTTTGGTGAAATAGCTTGACAGTTCTAATGCTGCTGCTTTGGATGAAAGTCGGGATGAAGTTTACTGCTAAACCCAAGACAGCAAGACTGAGAAAACATGACCTTTGAAACTGTACCAAACTTTCCACCACTTCAAAGATGAATTATATTGATCCGGCAGAGTGGGAGTTTCCTGTTCCAAACCTGTACCACACAAGCTCAGTCAAGAATTCAAGGACATTGATCTTCAGCAACAGATCAGAGAAACGTTATGACTTACAGGCTCCTAAGTCTGACTTCCATATTACATTTATGGAAACTGTAATAAAGAACTGAAAAAAATGATGAAGGATTGTGATACACTTTTGGATATTCAAAACGATCTAGAGTTGTTTTCAAGGACACTTGAATATATATGCAAGGATCACATAGTAGATATATTTTTTAATTTCCAGGGTGGTTTTTTGTTTTGATTTTTTTTTAAGAAACATTACACCAAAGGCAATTGAACAAGAGAGAATGTACTCTTCCAGATGGATTCTTGATAAAAAAACTAAGGATAAACAATAGGTATAAATGGTCCGATTTCATATCAAGTAAAATGGAGAACTTCTTTGTGGCAGCAATTGGGATTTTAATTGTTCAATGTGGAAAGAATGAGGGTGAAACCAGTAAGGATTGCACATCACAGACAAGCATGTTAACAAAGCTAAGTATTTTCTAGAACTAAAGCTAACTGAGAAGACTGACAAGAAAAAAACCACAATCCTGAGTTGTGTGGTAGAGAAGTGCAAGTTAATGCACATACCCTTAATAACAGATTCTAATTAAGCCATTCCTAACCCCCAAGTAGAACCTGGAGTCACTTTGGTTACTTCCTCTAGCCCAAAAAGCACAGAAAAGCATGACCTTGTGAATCAGAGATATGAAATGTCTTTTCCTGTCAGAGGAGAGCCTATAAAAGGTAAGGACTCAATATGGAATACAGACAGCTCTTTACTGGATCATGTCACAAGTCTGTAAAAATGGTGTAGAGAAATTCATACGATGCAAATACTCAATTTCTCCTTGTTAAATGAGAACTGGGGGGCATTTATGCAATTATCACATATCTGGTTCAAAGCAAAAAGAAGAAAACACTTCTCAGACAACATAAACTGTGGAACTCACTGCCACAGGATGATGGAAAAAGCCAAATACATAAATAGACTCATGGGGGAGACAAGAAATTCACAGAAAATTGGTCTGTTTGTAGCTATGAAATACAAAGAACCAGACAGGGTCTCCAAGTCATTAAATAGTCACTAAGCAGAAACTGGCTGAAGTCGTGTGGGTGGGGACAGAAATTATTTTGTCATTTCTTAATTGCACAGAAAAGCCCATCAGAAACAGCACAGCAGATGGGTGAAGTCCTGGTCTGACCCTGCATCAACAATCCCAAGCTGAGAACAACCATCACTGAATTAGCAGAGCCAAGAGAACCATACTCCATTTCCATCACTGTCACAGGTAACAGGCACCACCTTAATTTGTGTCACTGCCTACAAGTCAGATGAAGTCCCCTAAAATCTTCAACTTGCTTTTAAGTTTGTTAATGGGCTATAGGGACAAAATAGAAACCACAGAAACACAGGTCTCACTTGCACACTATTCCCTTTTGGAGCTGATGGGTTGAGTCAATCTGAATTTCCCAGAATCCAGATGTTGACCCTGGGCTATTAATGGTTATGTGGGGGCATTACATAAATGGGAATAGATGTAGCATGCAGGGAAGCAGAGGAACAATTTCTAGGTGTATGAAAGCAAGGCTGGCTCTCAGGACTCTCTCTTTTAATAGATTTATTTCAGCATAATACTACCAGATCAGCATTAAAGCTACTAGACACAAGAGAAAAATCCATTTATAATAGACTATAAACATCCAAGAAGAGGCTAGAGTCACAGCACTTTGACTAGAAGTGTTTAATATGCTGTGTCTTTAACTTTGGTACACTTGGGACTGTTTTAAGTCATTGGACTTGGCCAATTATCTCCCCTTAGTCTTGGTTAAATTACATATAAGGAAAACCAAAGAACTTATACCGTCAGTCAATCTCATTCAGGAATTCAATTCTGTGTATTTTTCTTAATACTTCATCATGACTAAAATAAAAAATCCGAGGTTTGTTCTCATCCAGCCTTTTTTTCCGACCAATGTTCAAAAGAAAAAAAAAAAAAATCAGAAAAAAAGACCTGGAATAAAGTCACAGAATCTCTAGGTTGGAAGAGACCTTCGAGATCATTGAGTCCAACCAATGCCCTAACACCTCAATAAACCATAGCACCAAGTGCCACGTCCAATCTCTTCCTAAACAAAGTCCATTCTGAAAAGCCTTTTATCAAAATATGCTTGGTCACTTGATGCCATAAACATAATTGTGTAGAAAGCAGCGTCACAGCATACCAATTGTTGCTGCTATTTTGACATAACCAAAGCACCTACCGTGTTCCATATGGACTGTTTTTCAACCAAACATTCCAATATGGCCAAGGCTCACAGTCCAAAAGCATGAGCCATATTTCCATATGGAAGCAGGACAACATGTAAGGAGCAAGGAAACCAGCCTGTCTCATCCAGAATGGGATGGGTGACAGCTTCTGTCACCAGACAGATTCTCTCAGACAGGACAGCACTTTGCATCTGCCACTAAGAGGAATTTCACCCTCATTTCATCTGTTTTGCTATTTGAAAGGGCATCAGGAAAGCAATCCACAATACTGGAATTCTTATATAGACTTAATCAGTTTCTGCTGCAACAACTGGTTTGCTCTTACACAGCATCTCAGGACATTCTTCTCCATTGCTGTTTACTTTTTTTTTTTCAATAATGGTGGTGCCCTACACTGTTGCTAATTGTTTATTTTCCCCCTTCTCCACCATGGAGTTTTGTTTGGCCAAGAACATCTTATTTTTTACGGAAGTCCTAGTGGGAGGCAGGAATCACAGAGCCACAGCAATTAATAATTAACAGACACTATTTAAAGATTAGTCTGAGTATTCCAGTGACAGAAGAATACAGAACTCATTCTCAACCTCTGTAAAATCCAGCAATACCTTTCCATCACTTCCATGATTCCTCTGCTAGCATCTAGTGGGGAGAAGGTGTTTTGTTTCTGTTGGTTTGGGGTTGAGGTTTCTTTTAGTTTCCATTTGTACATGAGAAATTTTAAATTCTCTGCCTTCTTCCTCTATTCCCTCACACTCATAAAATTCTCTTTTTGCTGTAAATATTGAGAAATTTAAGGCCCTTTCTACCTATTATATCATAGAAGAACTTGTACACATTTAACCTCAAAAGCACAGCGGAGATGAGAAAACTTCCTGCCTTCTCAGGTTGTTTTAATCTTGTGCATTGAGAGACAAAAAATCAAGTCTTTTTTTAATCTACTGGAGCCGTACCAACAGCAGCAAGTAACCATTCCTACAAGACATAAATGAAAGAAAGCAAATAGGCCCTGACTCTTCTTTACAGTTGTGCAACACAGTGAACAGACAGAAAGGGTATCAAACCAGAACAGCAGCATTTCACACAATTTTGAATGACAAAAATTTGAATGCCCAGTGAAAGGCAAGAAGGGGCAAGGCCCACAGAGGAATCGTGGTTTGCCTGAGGTCACACATCAAGTCAATAGCAGAAGTGAGACGAGTTCCCTGCTCCTGACCCTACACAAATTGACAGACCATGCTCCCTTTGTGGCTTCCCCCTTCCAGGACCTTCCTGAAGCTTTTCCCCCTGCACAAATAAAAAAAAAAAAATTAAAAAAGTAAGAAATCTGCTGTAAGGACCAGATGGAGGTATTTTTGTGATCATTAGCCCATACCTGGAGCCTTGTTTACACTGTAAAATTTCACTCCTCAATCAAAGGAAATAAAACAAGCATTTGTGTCCTTAGAAATACCTATTCACTTCCTGGGACATATGTTACACAGCACAGGAACTGAGAAATGCTTTTGATCACAACCTTAGGAGCTGCAAAGCAGAAAGTAGTGTAAGGTTTATGCTCCTGAGATTTGTTTCCTGACACAAAAGCTACAAGAATTCAGTGTGTACTCATTGGGAAAGCCATAAAGGATGAAAAATGCATAAGCATATGATCCCTGTAACTTTTATTCCATGCATATACAGTGTCTAGTTTTCACTTAGCAGACAGTACAACGTAAAGAGAAAACTCATTTTCTAAATATCCCACTGTGAAAAGGTATTTTACTTACAATTCAAAGACTTCAGTTAATCTAGGATAAAAGATCAAGTTAACAAGCATAACAGCCACTCTACAGGCTAGATACAAACCTTCCTAATTTGGTTATTTGTATTCCTAAACTGCTTAAAGACACAGGCAGAAGCTTGTAAGAAGGGGCTGCTCTCAGTTTATTTGTACCTCTCCTGTGCCATCTACTGCTTACAAGTTGTTACTGACACTGTAATACATGAAAAATGCTGATTACCTGGCTTCCCTGCTCATGGCAAGATGGACAAGGGAAGATAAACTTTCAAATTCAAACTTCAGTGAGGTATGGACTAAAACCAAAGAAAAATATACACAAATATATGAAAAATAAAATTTAAAAAAAGTTTACACCACAGTGTGGAAATTCAGCACACGGTTGAGGAAATACAATGTTAAAAGAAGCCAAATACTGTCTCCTAGCAGTCAGTGCAATTGTAATACAAGCAGCACAAAAATTCCTGTCAAAGCATCTGGGTAGCGAAAGACACAGGGGTGTCAAGCCAAATAATTTTTTCATGCACAATTCTTCACATCTGCCCACTTTCTGGTCTGGCCCCTGTATGGTATCTTGCCAGAAGAGCCACTAATAGCACAGCCTGCTACAGCTACTTCCCTCTTTCCTTAGCAGTTTCAACCTTTTTCCTGCTGTAGACTTCTCTTTTGAGCTGAAAGCACCTAGACTGTGCTCCACTTGATCAGCTTTGTGGTTGAAAGGGCTGAACCCAAAAAATGGACCTACAACCATGTCCAGACTTCCTGGCAAATCAAGCTCCTCCTTCTAACAGGTCTTGGCATTGTTCAAGTGTGCCACAAAACCATTTGTCTTCAGGGTGATGAAAGGGGAGTAGAAAGTTCTTTCAAAAACTATAAAAGTGAGGAGGAAATACTTGGGAAGCTAACTGCCTCCTGAATGAAATCCAAAAATCTATTAATGCTCAAAAGCTATCGGTGAATTCTAGACAAGAAAAAGAAGAATTCACTGGCTGGGAACAGAAACACAGGTAATGTGTTGTCACATCCTCAGTGTCCCTGCAACAAGGGCACAGTTTGAATTCTCACTTGGGGGGGAACTCTGTTTTGCCCTTGAGAGGCAAATTCCAGTTGAAGGACCCCACGCCTGCATTCTTCTCTGTGGGCCCTAAACTTGAAGGCAGAAATGGTGGATCCATATTCCAAACTACAGTCCTGCAAAGGCACTGAATTTATGCACCAAATCAGGCAAACCAACAATTTTCTATTGGTTCAAACTCAACAGTTCCCTCTAATTCAAGTCTTAGTCCAAGAAAAAAAAAATATTTTCCAACTAGGAGTCCAGGGGAGAAATAAACCAACTTTTTAATGGAAAACTTTTAACTTTAAGGAATTTTAATTTTTTTAACAAAATAAACCTGTTTCATCCCTACAACTGGATTTATGTGCAAAAGTGTGCAATTTGAGAAGATTTAAGAACAAATTTGAAAGAGAAATCAGGAAAATAGATGGCAATAGAAGGATCAGATAAAAATTTCTGTTGTACAGAACAACAGGAAAGAACAGACTATTTGCAAGAAAAGTAACAGAAAAGGAGTGCCATGTCAAGATCACCCATGCCTGATGGTGAGTGTGCCAACAACTAGCAATCATTATTGCTCCAAACTGCCCAGCCCTGTCAGACTGGGCTCAGAAACACAGAGGAGATCAAGAAAATGGGAGGTAACAGCAGAACTGCTACACAAACATTCACTAGATGATCCATTTTAGCCTGTATAGGGAAGAAGGTAATTCTTTCTAAGCAACATCCTACTGTAAGGGACATCACACCACTGCCTTCCACTATTCCACAGCCAACCCAGCTTTGCCCTCCTTGGTTCTGAAGGTCCTAAGTGCAACATCATGTCAATAATATGAGAAATTATATGATCCAATTATAGTGGCAGCAGCCCATTTTCTAAATGCCTGGTGTCTCTGAGATGAGCTCCTGCTGAGTAAATCATAAAATGTTCCAAGGGTGGAACTGTTTCACCAAGAGCAAAGTTCCTCAAGTTCAATTTGAACTACAGCTGTCATCTTAGCTAGAGAAAACACATTTTCACAATAGAAGTGTTATATTTCCATGGCAGAAGTAATATTTCTAACAAAATCTGATGTGACAGTATTTCTCCAGTTTCCCAAAATGTAGAGGGCTTTAGTGAGGGTTTTAATTCAGGATACCCACACCCAGTTCCAGACCCTTTCCACCTGCCATCACCACACAGAAACATGACAATATTCCCAAGAGAAAAGGAGTTGTCTCGCTCGGGTAAATGTCCACTAAAACTCCCAGTGATTGAGAACTGCCTGAGAACTCTGGTTTGGGAATTGGCATCATATTTATATATCACATTAATATTTACACACACTTTCCTCCAGCATCTTCCAACCTGTCAGAGAGGTCTAAAAAAGGGTAGGTAACCAAATTCAAGGAAGAGCCAGAAGAAACACGGCAGGATCTGCTCCAAATATACAGGGTACTGAACATATCCAGACCTAAACAATATTTAAATTGTGGAATCTTTTCCTACACACTAGGCATGGAGAAATAGCATTGCAGACATCTTTACAGGGAGCAAGGGTTCCATGAAGAGCCTTGATCACACTACTGTTTTTCACAAAGCATTGCTTAATAAATCTCACAGCAGAAACAAGAAAACCACAATCAAAAACTAACTAGCCTAGAATAACTTGAGTTTAAAAAAAAAATCAACCCAAAATATATATTAAAAAATATTTCTCCCTCAAAAAAAAAAAAAATCAGACTTCTGTGTTAGAACAAATAGAATGGGTTGATGTGAAATCAGAAATGCCAATGAGTTTACCACATTATTTTTTAAGTGAAACCTGGCAAATCAAGGAAAGATGAAGTTCAAATGTTTTAGCAGCTCTCTGAAACTTTACCAAAGGGATTAAAATGTGCATTCTGGAAAGCTTAAAAAAAATGGAAAAAGAAAACAAATATAAAACTGCAAATCTTTCTTGGCAATAGCAGGGAAGCTTGGCTTTACCACAAGTAAAACACTACCCAAGCACCTCAGATGCACCACACTGCAGTTCCCAAAACATTCCAGTAGTCCATCTAGCCTGAGTGTTGTCAGTTTAGCCTCAATCTATGGAATTTTTTACATTAAGGTCAAAGGGGAATGCAGTGTAAAGAGACCATCTCCAAGGAGATATGTGCAAAGCAAGTTTCTCAAATTATATGGATTCAATTAAATAAAAATGTCACTTGCTGAGATTTGTCAATTATGTAGCAAAGGTCCAAGGCTGTCTCTCCTTTGTTTTCCTGAAATTACAACTCTCAAGCCAAAACCAACTAGTAATATGATCCTGGTTTAAGTTTACCTTGATTCCACTTCTGAGATCATTTGTTTTCCCTGACTGAATAGTATTTCTCCTATTATTAATCCTAAAAGAGGATTAACCAAGTTGTTTTGGGAAAGGACTATGTAATTTATTTACAATACAAAATTTCCACACGAGGAGTTGTCCTTAATTCAACTGCTTCATGAAAGCAACCAGTACCATGATTGCTATCCACACAAGTATGTCAGGAGGATTGGACTACTTAAATTACAGTTAGGCCTTAAAATGGGGTTTGGTTCTTCAGATAGAGACAACAAACCTTGGAATTTGTAAAAAAAAGTTAACTTTCATCTGAGATTATTAACTTGTATCTCTAGTGCCGAACAAGAGGCCCAATTTGTTTTAATTCACTGGTTGTGATGTTCAGAATTTTGGGCAGAAATAGAAAAAAGGCTGTATTGCCTCAGATTCTGGTTTAGAAGTTAAAAGCAGGAAAGGTCATTGCTCTGAGGATCTTACAGGAAAGGTTTAAGTCAAATGACACCATGCTGGAAGGTTCATGAAGGGGTGCAAGGGTAGATCAGCACAGCCAACATTGTCTGGCAAAAGCTATGACAATGAACTGTGAAGTATCCAACACACAGCAGAGTTATCGCAGTTCTGTGACAGCAAAGATCTGCCAGGGTTTCAGCTAAAGTGCTGATTTGAGCCTCTCCACCAATTCACTTCCCATTTTTTCCTTTTGCCTCCTCTTTAGTTCCTCTTTCCGTTCTACCCCTCTGTCAGGACCAGCTGCACAAAGCAACAAAGAGCTGCCAATAATTTCAAGAGAAGTATTACATTTAAATATCTTCACAGATCTAGGTCTTCAGATCAAAATGTGAGTCTTTCATTTGGGTGATGCCGTAGCAATAACACTTCCTTGCCATTTGTAGTGGTTATACCAAGTTCCCCACCAAAAACTCTCAGTAGAGCAAACTATCACCTTCCAAAAATGTCATTAGAAATTAAGGTTTTCACCCAAACTAGCTAAATAAATGCCACTCTTTCTATGCAAGTACCAATCCTCAAGAGTAGAAAAGTTAGTTGAGTAAGAGCAAGCCTCAGCATCACGGCTGCAGCAACAATAATAAAAGGCAGGAGGGAATCTCTTTTACAAGAATAAATCACCTAATAATTCTCTGTCCAAGTATTTAAATATATTCTATGTGCCAGTATTATAATACATACAGCCTCAAATGTCCTATGTTCCACTTATGAGGTTATGGCCAATTTTCTTCTGTAAGAAAAATTGATGAATCTTACACACCCATTTTGCAATCTTTCAAACTATCAAATTACATAAATTTGGAATTGAAATGACAATGGCAGTTTTCTCTCAGTGTGAGAATAGGGGGAAAGGGTTTACATAACCAATATTGGTCATAACTGGAAATGTGTGTATATGCACACACAGAGCAGTAACTTTTGAACAGGCATGCATATGTCCTTCCATTCCCCATAAAAAGGATTTCCTTCTTTTTTCTGATTTTCTGAATTCCCTGTTGCTGATTCAAACCAGAAGACTACAACCTGTGCTTCCTCAGCAAGTTCCTATTTCCTCTTCCTTTCTAAAAGAATATATATATATTTAGTAACTCTAATAGCTAAGCAGACACACAGATATAAAAGTCTGCTGAGGATATGGAGGTTGACATCTAGTTATTTGTACAACATCAGCATAATACCACACATTAGCACTGTTGTTAAAAAACATTTCAGTGACAGAAGCCTGTGACATATTATGACAACATCTGGCATTTTCCTACAAATAATGGAGTTCATTTTCTTATTCCCTAAGCAGACTTGATGAAATGTAGCACTTCCTGGAGTATCAGTGACACACACGTTCACAACCATAGTATCTGCAGTTTCTTCAGTACTGAGTATTTCAAAACAAATGGCCACACTCTCATGTGGCTCACAGCACAAGCATCCAAACTATAAAACTCCATGGGATTTAACTGGGTGCAAGGCAAAGCAGAATTAAGCCCAAAGGTTCTGACAGGGAAAAATTATGTCAGGCTTCCAAGCCTCACAGAAGCTTATTTTTCATGGCTTGCTCCCCTGCCCCTGTGGATGTCTATCGTATTCTTTGGCTGAACCAAGTCTGAAAATCTCAGGTCCTTTTTTGAAACCACAAACGTTTGGAGAATCTCCCATAAACAGACATATGAGAGCCTCTGGTAAAACTGCAGACAACAGTTCTAATTTTTTGTTACATTGGAAAAATAAACTCCGCTTGTTTTCCTAACTGTTCCTTCTTCTCCTATAAACTCAGCCACCAAAGGTCTTTAAAAATAGGAGGGAGGTTAATAGTTTAAAGCATGGGAATGTATTTTGCCTGTAGGGATGCTAGAGGGGAGCTCACAAACATTCGCCTGAAGATAGAATTTTTATCCCTGAAAACAGAATCTCTGAAGTCACTACCTTCCAATATATTCCTCAGACTGTTTTGCTAAAAGGTTTCATCAACCTTGATGGTTAGTTAGGCTAATTACAACTTTTCCTAATGAGTTGAGAAAGTGCTCTTCAGCATCACAATTATAAAAACCTGCATCTTTCTTCTACAGGGATGTTTGCTACCAGAAGCAGCACTCTCCTTGTAGCATGGCTAACACGATGATGTACCCATGCAACAAGCACACAGAAAACCACAACTGAATTTATAGGGGAAAATTACATGTATTTTGGCGTGATAAGATTAAAGGATTTAGGCTTTAAGCTCAGCAAGTGGTAAGTCATTTACTTTCACTCTGGTACATAGCAGCAGTCTCTGATCCTCAAATTGCAGTAAATGACAAATGGTGCTTTTGCAGACAGTGTGCTTCACTCTCACATGCTACTAGGAAAACCTCTCACTAATTCCAGTGGAAAAAGAATTTGGCTTAGGGGAAACAAGATCAAGGCATTCATTTTATTTTAATGAACAGAAAACTCTTCAGACAGGCAAACCTGTCCCACTCTGCTCAGTTTCCTGGTGTTCTTACTTCATTTCTCCCTCTACATATTTATTCTATTTTAGCTTCATTCATTGAAATCGATGAAACAAAACAAGCTGGAGAAAACCAGCATCCCACATGCTAAAAAAAAAAATCAGATTATTTTATTGGTATAAAACTCTGCACATGCTATCTTACACTGTGCACATTTCCCAGTCAGTACCAGGATTTCATACTGCAACAATCATCAAAGCATGGCTGAAGGGGAGTTACAAGCACACATTAATTCCTGTCCTCTAATTCCACATTCCCAGTCATCTTCCCACCTTGAGTGTCCATCCAGTGGAGAATAACAAGCCTACCCATCAAAATGTACATACAATAACTCTCTGGACTAAAACCCTTTAAAGGAGAGACCATTTCCTGGTTCCTCCTGCCACTCCATCCTTTTCCTGCTTTACAATCCTCCAAGACTGTGATCCTCAACCTCTCCTAAGGGTCTCCTAAAATTTCCTAGAACTCTTACACCTTCTTGACATTTCTCTATACTTTTAGCCCTATTTTAACACACCATTTTTCATCTACATGAGCTTCTTCACTACTTCACTACTCCCTGATGATCTCCTTTTGAACTCAGCCAAACAGCACCATTTGCACAGGGGGAAGCACGGACGTGTGCAGCAGAGAGGAGATCTCACTTGCAGGACCACTCAGTTATTTAGGTGGGAGATTCCTGACCTCTTCTGTACAGCTACAAGTTTGCCTTGAAATGAAGTTACTGGAGGTACAAATCTCATCAGATAAAGTGTGGTTGCTAAAAACTTGCACTTAAAAGTTGAATAAATCAAAGCAGGGCAAGGGGAAGTGGGTGGTTCTGAGCATTTGTACCTTCTGTCAACATATAGCTCTGCTTTTCCATTTTTTCTGCCAACATGCTGGCTATTCATTTTCTAACTCCATCCCACAAAAGTGGCTAAAATATTTCTCTATTTATCAAGATTTTTATATTCAAAAAAACACTGTTCACAAACTGATCCCATAACAGGCTTTAAATCACCTAGGTACTCTCTATCTGGCATTCCTTCCTTTCATCATCAAAGTATCTGAACATCTTCCAACAATTCTCTACGCAACATGGCAAGCACCTTCTATGTTAAATTCCCTCCCTTTGATCAAAACAATCCTTTTTGTTCTTAACACATTGCCTTGTTTGTCTTAGGGCAAAGACTTAGTCTGAGATGGATCAGCTGGAGAACTTCACAGGTTTGGGCCTGCCTCTAGGAAAGGGTTCTCCTTTTCCTGTGTTAAAAGCCTCTGCCCTTGTTCAGTACAATTCCATTCAACTAAAGAAGTGGAGGTGAGAATACTTGTGGTACTGTGATCATCATTAATTAATTCTGGATTAAATAACAGACTACATCTTTCACCATAAAAAATGCATCACCCCCTACACAGCAAAAAATATTATCAAATTCCATACCACTTGCTGGCCATAACTGTTAATAATGGATTTCACTTAGACTGGAGTCTTATGCTCAGTAAATGTAACCAAAACTCTGCAAAGAAAAAAGTGCAAGTTAGGGTTTCATTTTCAAAATGATAAGTGGAAGACTGTGACAAATCTATAGCATTTGCCCCTGAAACTTCACAGCAGATTTTAAGATATACTCCTTCTAGGTAAGTGATAAAGATTAAATTATATAAAGTCCTTTCACAGAAGTTCTGAAAGTTCAAACCAAACCAAATTTTGCTCAACTCCTACAAGCCTTCTTCTTTGTTAAAGTGGGTTTTAGAGACCACACATTGGAAGGAAGGGAATTCACAGAGGACAGAGCCATCCAAGATGAAAGGGCCCAGCACTGGAAGGAACACTCTGCTCCCTGGGAGGTGCTGCTGGATCACAGGTGGTCTCCAGGCTTGACACTAAACAGTTTGGGATTCCCAAACTAAAAGGCCCACAAGGAAGGCAAGGACTTTGGCTCCCAACAGTCTTCTATGGAAGAGTACCACCCCAGAGAACCTGGGGCTCTTGAAGGACAGCTGGCTGAAGACATTAAAAAAAAAAATTCTACCCCGCATTTTATTTTATAAAGATGACTTACCAAAATCTAGCCTGGCACCACTTCACATCCCTCCCTGAAACCTTAGCTTGAAATAACAGCAAAGCATCTTCCCACATGCTTCCCTTTTAAGGCAAGGGCTGCTGAAGTATAGTCTGTCATTCCACATGACAGATTACCCAAACTAGATTTTTGTAGCAGGGCTTTGAGTACAATAATTATTGCATGATGCACTGTGCATTGCCAATGTCAAGCTGGCTTCAGTGCATATCCTGCTTTTCCACTGAAGGAAAGCAGCATCTCAGTTTACACAGTTCTCAATGTACCAATCTTGCTAGTGGTATGTGTGTCTAGTGGGGGCTTTGACAGTAAAACCGTCTTGTTAATAGATTGTGATTTATTCCATTATTCACCATTTCCTTCAAGCTTTTTTATTTCAGAAGAAAAAAATGGATATTTTAGAGTCAAGTTGTATTTTCCTGGGCTCTCCACCAACGTGACTAGACCATACCTAGCCATCTTCAGTGACAACTGTAAAGGATATAAGCAGTGGAAAAATCTGATGAGCCACACATAAACCAAAATAATATCTGAGTGACGTAAGATAGACAAAAATTAAATAAATAAGAACAGGATAGACAAGAAAAATCTAAATTTCTCAGTGAGGATGGAAGCATTTATACAGGATGGTTCTTAATTCAGCCAATTCCACTTCTAACATCCCAGTTCCACACGCCATGCCATATATATTAAGACTGTTTCTATGCAGTTAGGATGTCAATTTCGTTACTTGCTCCAGAAAAGCTTATGAGCCTTTCAGGGTTTTTTGGTTTGGCTTGTTTTTCCTTTCTTTGCAATCCATTTTTCCTCTCCTTCCATCCTCTTCATCCCCAAGGTCTGTTTCTTCCATCACTCCCAAAATATCGGCCAAATCTCACCTTTCATTTCCTTTTCATATTTTCCTTCCTTATTCCTTTTTGATTCTTTATTACTTACCTCTACTCACACACACCTTGAATCATTAGTGAAAAATCTTCCCACCTAAAGTCTTCTCATTATCTTAAATTTAAAACAATGGGGTCACTGGATTATCTTTAAAGGCACACTTTTTTACTGTAGCTCAGTTCCAATTTATTATTAATAATTTTTTTCTGAAAAAAAAATATTTTTAGGCCAAAGAGAGCTGCAGAAGTTCTACAGCAAAACCACCACTCTGGGCCCAATCCTTCCCAGGCTCAATCGTGGGCAGCCTGCCTGCCTTGTAGAGAGCACATTCCAGTTCCCTGCCACTGCTGGGAATTTATAATAGCAAAAGCAGGGCTAGGCTCATATATCACTGTGTCATCCATCCACAAGATACAATGGAGTGCTGAGATTCTTCCTCCTCTTTTTTTTTTGTAATTGCTGTTCCAAAGGAAGTAAGTGATTTCTAGAAAATATTTTGAAGTTTCAATTGGTTCTTCTCTTGGGTAAGGCACACTGCCCTTCTCAGTTACATGGTACACAGTCAGGATCTGTGACTTCAAGCTACAACATTTCAATTTTGAGCTGACCTTTTCCTATGTAATGCTAGTAACAGACCTAGAAATTAAAAGCCCAGAGACTCCTCTCTTCCTTTCACCCCCACACAGCAAACAGCTATTTCAGCTCCTTACTAGTGCAGCATTTTGGGGCATTTTTCTCCCTTCAAAAGGCAGTGGATGGACCAGGCTACTGGAGCTGCTATTACTTGACAACAGTGGTAATAATTTAACAATATTTAAAATAATCCCTTAGAAATTAGTAGAAACTGGAAAAAAAATCTATTATTGCTTTTATCATTCACTGGAAAAATATCCTTATATCAGCTTGTCACTTATTTCATTATCTCTGGTTTTAAAACATAGTAATTTAAACCTGTAAATCTTTCAACCATGCTCATATTTTACAACCACAGAATTCAGAGTGAATTGTGAAAAAAACACACACAGGGACCACCTTTCCCCAGATACAAAAAGAAAAGGTGAAATATCACAAGATTTCCCTTCTTATGCAAGTGTGAACTTAGAAGTACAATTTTTCTTGGTGTAAATGTCTGATTCTTGCACAGTAGAAGACTACCAAAGCAGTGAACAATTTGAAGAAAAATACTGCAAGATGTACAGGGAGGCAGTTTCTGCCACTCCTACACTCAAGAAACACAAAAGAGCCTTTGGCACTAAACCTCCCCTCAAAAACAACTCTCTGTTTCCTTTTATCACCAGCTGATTAGTCCTTTCTCTCCACCAAGGTGGATTGAGGGCTCTCACCTGTGTTGTCATTTCCCAGGTGACTGCACCTGAGCCCTGGGTTCTCCTTATCATTCAACCCCTCCTCAATGCAGCCAGCTGGTTCCACAGAACAACCTCCTCACTAAAGCCTGAAACCAGAGGGACCAAAAGTCTGAGCACTCCAAATAATATCACATTTCACAAGGCCTTCTCCTTGACACCACCCCCCACCCCCCAATTTTGGTATTTTGCCCTGCACCAGCACAGTGATGGCAAGAGTACAACAGCAAATGATGACAGACACATTGACTGGCTCAGAAACGGTTAACAGAGAGCTTGAGAAGCTCTAGAAGGGTCTGATCTGAATTGCATTTCCCTGGATGTAATTGCTTCTAAACAGAGGTAATATTAAACAACTGCTCTTCTGCTTGGCAAGCTCTCAGGATGCTTCCCAGGGCTGTAATAGCATAGTCTCCTCCTACCCTTATGGCACACAAAGTTATATGGCAACATGATGAACAAGGCAGACAAAACTGCTCTGCTAATGTGAAGAAGACATTTAACTCCATATTTGTGCTCAAATCAACATAAACACACACACACATATATACATGTACACATATTGATTTCCTTAGCCCCAGAAAAACACTCAAGAGCCCTGGCCTCATCTACACCCTGAGCAGGAGCACAGCCCAGAAAGCAGACTATAGGATGAGATGCCCTCTAAGCCTCTCTCTGCATTCCCAGTCTCAAATTCCCAGCTGTTTGGATGCTAGAGGAGGTCAAGCTGGAGCACGAGCATGTTGTTATTCCTAGAACAAAGTGTAAACACAACCAAGTCTCTGTGGTGACTTGCCTTGGTGGCTTTTCTTCAGTTCCTGAAGTTCCTGGCTGAATAAGGGGGGTAGGAACTGAGTAAGAACATTCCTGTCCCAATCAAAACCAAAACTGCATCAGCAATCACAGCCTGTTGTGATGTTGCAAATGGCATTTGTGCACTTAAACAAAATGAATCAGAGCACAGAAAGTTGTGGACAACAATAAAGCACTGGAAGTCATGACATGAAGATTACTCTTTTGAGAGGAACTCCCCAAACAGCAAATATTTACATGGTGAGGCCACAGCTACTTCTTTTGAAGTCAGCCTCATCAAGTATATTAGGAAATTCTTCCACATAAGGACAAACCACCATGAAGGTTTATTTCAGCCTTGCCATCAAGGAAGTGAAATATTTGTGAGTGATACTGATGTCTCAATGGAAGTCATAACTCCTGTTCTGCATTTCCCCCTCACTGAATCTTTCCTGTGTACCAAAATATTTCTCTAAATCATGAAAGCCTGCATTTATGTGATTCCTTAAATGTCTGAAAAATCACTGAAACCCACTAAAAGATTTTCCTCTAAATTTTTTCAGGTTTTTGTTTTGTTTGGGTTTTTTCACTACTAAGTTTTCTTAGAAATGCTTTCTTCCTCAGGTTAACTTGCAAACATAATTCATATACTTCTTTTCTGTTTTCCTATAGTCAGAGAAGTCCCAATGCTTACTGGTTCTGGTACAGGTGCTTGGAAAATCAGGTTAAAGCCTTTTCTAAGTATTTTTTCCTGCTAGGAGACCAACGGAAGAGTTCAGAGCACATCCTTGTTCTAATATTATGGCTGAGAAATTATACAAAGAGGGATCTGAGTAAAAAAAAAAAAAAAAAAATCAGGTTGGGTGTAACCTGTCCTTTGGGATAACATTTTCTTCCAAGTTATAACTGTACTGGCTCAGAACTTTTCCCATAAATTAAAAGAACCAGCAAAGTAAAAAGCTTTCTCTGCACTCTCTGTAGACACTCAATTTCCAAGTGTGATGAAGATAAATTTTCTTTCCTTTATTTCATAATGCAGTCAAAACACTCAACACACCACAGGAGGCCCTGGAAGAATGGATAGCATGTAAAATTCTTTGTTTTGGGAAACAGTTATCAGTAAGCTTTATATTGCACTCTTTAGAATTACTTATCCCAAGATACAACTTGGTGGTTTTCAGACCCTTTTAATAAACTGCAAAAGTCAAAAAATTGGTTGGTGTTAATATTAACACTGACAAAATTCAGACTAGAGAGAAGTGAATGCACATTGAAATGAATGAAACTAAATTAGGACTCCTGTATCAAAGGGTTTAGGCATTACTGAATTTTTCAATGAAAACATCTGCTCAACAGCAAAGCAGCTGTCAGAAAAATTAGAATTGGCAATTAATACAAAAGTTAACATAAGGCCATGCGTGTATTGTTGATTCAAGCTTTGGTGTAATTAAAACTCAAATGTTGGGGGTGACTGTAAATAAATTTCAGAAGATGTAAGAACAGTCTGGAGAAAGGTTACTGAATTTATAAAAAGAATACCACACCAAGAGTATTTCATAAGTGAATTAACTGAAGCAGCAGTTGATAATAAAAATAATGTGCCGTCATGTAATTAAAAATGGTATTTTAACAATTTTTAAAAAGGCCCAGGTTCACAAGTTCTCAATTAACTTCATGTTGCAATCAAGCCTGAAAGGTGTTTCCACAAGTTTTGGGGAATATTTTTATGATAAATAATAAGAATTCATCCCTAGAGAATAAGAATCCTAAAGACACATCTACAGCAAATGTGAGGTTATTCCTCATTGTCCCCAAAAATATTTGTGCTTCAAAAAGCTTTTGCTCTCTGCCTCCATATGTGGCTTTGCACTGGAACTTCTGTTTTATCTCGTAAATTGTACTTCATCACTAAAACTGGGAGCTCCTAACTCTTGTACACTGGACTCAAATTCCAACAAAAAATGGCATGAAAAGGCTCCTATGGCTAATGGGGACTACAACCCTAATACAGACAAACACTCAGAAAATTCTGCTTCCAAAGAACATTGCAAGATCACTTCCCATCCATCAAATTTTCAGTTACTCTCCCTCACCCACACACTGGGGATTGTGCTTTCCAAGTAGTACTTTTTCCCAATAAAACCACTGTTCTTTTCCTTCACAAAACCACTGTGCCATCTGAAAATTGTTTTTATGCTTGGAATTAGGAGCGTGAAACATCTTTTTTGCAGATATCATGCATTAAATCTTTTGTTCCTAGGCAGCAACTGTGTACACAAAGTGTCAGCGTGAAACATTGTTAGGAGTTACACAAATAAAAGTCCTCAACAGCGGAAAAGATGAAAAATCAAGCCTGATTTTGAATTGTTAGACTCCCTTGAGAAAGTAGACCGAGTTTTATTAACATACAAGCAGGTCATATGCCTCTACTTTCCTCTACTACAAGATCAAGCACTGGGGAAAGGGAAAAAAAGGGAAAACAATTAGGAAATCACATAAGGACCTGCCCATCTTCAGTCACAATGATTAATGAAATGGAAATGTTAATGCAGCTCAGAAGTGGCCATATCACATGGAAGTTCAGAAAATATCAAGTTGTTTCCAGAAAACTGTACCCATTAATAATCTCAAACCTCAGCTGGAACACAAGAGGCATAAGGGAAGTATGTTGACCCTGATGGTATTGATTAGACCATGCTATTGAAAGTTTCAAACACCAACCACAATCCAGCTAGGAAAACCACCAAGAGCTGAATTCCAGTAAGGACAAAATTTTTAAATGGATGTGTAATTTTTGCAAGGGCTCTAGCCAATGCCAGTGCAGATCAAATGAAATCATAATCTTCTCAGCTACTCACGCCATATAAGATTTCTTCAACATCTGTACAATCTTTTTTGCTTGACATTCTTTGCATCTCAGGATTGCTCAAGTCTTAATAGCACTAATTCTTGTTGCTGGTAAAGGCTGGGTTTCTTTTGTACAGCACAGTTCTCTTTACTATGGACTGTTGTATCAAGAGTAGATAAAAATAATATATTGATTAAATATTTAATTATCCAAACATATTCAATATATTTTCTGAGGAGATAGAAGGGTAAACAGACTGCAACAGTAATTATCTAACTGCCTGTTAGTGGAATATAGTACAAAATCTGCTAAAAGCAAAATTGTCTCACAAACAGAAATAATATGGAATATGATAATCAGAGCTCAGCTCCCCACTGACTTGTACTGAAGATAAAATATTATTAATCATTAATTGTCATTTTTTATTTTTCAAAGTCATTTGCAAAACACTGAGCAGCTCTCTGGGTACGTGTGTCAGGGCTGGAGGGAGAATGGGGGAAGAGGTCTACACAACAGGCAGAGTCTGATCCAGACTTTGCAGGATGCTTGCACTCCAAATGTGTTTCACCAAGCATAACTGCTTTATTCTGAAGGAACTTTAATAAATTAGTGTGAGATTGCCTGCACGACAGTAAATCAGACAAACCATGTTTACATGGCTTTGTTTTCTTTGGCGGTTGTAGAAGTTAAAGAACTTTATGACTTCATTCCACATTTGCTATCAGAAGTTGTTTTTCCATGGCTACCTTGGAAGCAAACCTTAGGAGAAATTATTTTCCTCACAGAGATTTCATAAAACCACAAAACTTGCTACCTACCTAAAGAAAAGCATGTAATAACCTAATTAATCAGCCTTCATGTGCTAATTGTGGGCAGCTTGCTGAATTCAACAGAGGGTGTAAGAGCAGAGGGTCAGTGCAAGAAAATCAAATGGAGCAGAGAGTGTGTCCAGGAAGGATTTGCTCCTGGGCAACACAGAAGGATGTTCCATGGAAAAATGTATTCAGATGATCTCATTAGCCAGTAACAGAGCACCCAAAGATGAATATTAGGAGATTGGAGCAAACACATCCTAGGGTGATGGAATTCCTTTCCTTGGGGTTGTCATCTCCTCTTGTTTCTTGGATGCTGTTACATGTGCCATAATTGTAATTGAGAATCAGAGCTTTTACATTCAAAATGCAAACCCAGCAGTCAGACACTAACACTGCTCTGTACTTGGATAAACTGTGCAAGCTGAATATGGAGAAGAATATTTTTAATTGAAAACCAAGCTTAAAATGGATTTTTTTAGATTGAAATCTATATTTCTCCTCTTTCTGGCATGCCTGAAATGCACTGGATTAATTTAAATCACAATTCTAGCTATGTACAGTTCAAATCTGGAGGAATGAAAACGAAATTCTACACTTGCACAAAGCTGACTGTTTAAATATTTAAATATTCAACAGCAAGTATAAACTAAGGGAAGATATGCTGAGATTTTAAAAAGTATCTACAAGGTGTGGGGGCTGAGGAGAACTTCAGAGTCAAAATTTGGGGTACAGAAGCAGCAGCTCTGTCAAATGGCTACAAGGCTGTATGTGACAGGTGCTTGTATTTAGCCACATTTCCTTTCATTTAGGAAAAAACCCTACTGCATTAATCTTTTCCTTGCACAAGTGAATTAATATGCATCGTTCATGTTCTAATCTCAGCTGAGTTCCTGATTAGCTCATTTTAACTATCAGATTTCAACAAGCACAGGGGTGCTCGTGTAAGAAATAAGAAATGCATGACAACATTAAAAGTAACTTTGTGAGTAATGAATCAGACCAAGTTTATGCATTTGTCATTGTACTGTGTGGCCACTATGGGGGCATTGCCACAAGTCAGAGGCAAAACAAAGGCAGGATTTGTGTGAAGAGATAACATCTTTGATTGACAAAACTGAAAGTATTAAGGAAGGCTGACAAGCTTTCTTGTTCTGAGATTTTCTGCAATCATATCAGTTGATTTAACATGAGTTACTACCTTTCCCTTCACATACAGGTGGCACTTCACACCCTGCACCATCAACTCCTCACTAGTTCAGTCAGAAACTCTGGGAAGAGACAATATTACCACTTTACCCAAAGAGAGAAAATATAGGAATACATGAAGTTTTGCTGCCTCTGTTTCTGGATAGGCATGTTCATAAAAACTTCATTTTTTTTTTCCTTAACCTTTAAAGTGTCTTCAAGTGAGAGACAAGTTGAAAGAGCTGGCATCAGTTGAATCAATCACACATGAAGTACAGCAGATGTTAAATAAAGCAAGCACATTACTGTTTCAGCTGTAAAGTAGTCTGCAGCATTATATGAAAAAGCAAGGCCCCTTTGGAGTTGTTCTCTCATCATGCAACACATCAAAAGACACAACATCAGTGTAATTATCCTCATAATTAAAATTCATGGAAGATACAGCCAATTACTGATTGACTTGAGATGCAGAAGGCTCCAGATACACAGGAAGGGCACCTATTTATTCTGTGACCACGTGCTTGAGGCCACACCTCAAGTGCTGTGCCCAACTCTGGGCCCCTCAGTTCAGGAAGGACATGGAGGAGCTGGAGTGAGTCCAGAGAAGGACAACAAGGCTGGGGAAGGGTCTGGAGCACAAGTCCAGAGGAGCAGCTGGGTGTGTTCAGCCTGGAGAAGAGGAGGCTCAAAGGGGACCTCATCACGCTCTGCAGCTCCCTGAAATGAGGATGTAGCAAGGAGGGGGTTGGTCTCTTCTCCAAAGTACCAAGCAAGAGGAAATGGTCTCAAGTTGCGCCAGGAGAGGTTTTAATCTGGTATTGGGAAAGGGTTTTTTCACTGAAAGGGTTGTCAAACATTGGAATTACTGACCAGGAAGATGGTGGAGTCACCAACCATAAAGGTATTTGAAAGACATGCAGATATGGCACTTAAGGACATGGTTTAGTAACAGACTTGTGCTGGGTTAACTGTTGGACTCAGCAAGCTTAAAGATCCTTTCCAAAATAAATGATTCTGTGAGTTCAGAGAGGATACCAGAGGAATCATTCTGACTTATCTGGTAATAAGAACTCATTTTCTTCCACTCTACACACTAAACAGTAGGTGAATGAACTATAACGGACAAGATAAAGTTACTCTAACTAAAAAAGATCATTTTCTTAAGGCAGTAAGCTTTTTTCCAAGGCCTTGTCTTCAGGAACACTAAAGTTATACTTCTAATTCAAACTTGTAAACATAAATCAGAGCAAATTGTACCATGTTGTCTCCTCTTAGCAAATATCCCTCCTCTTCACCAGGATTCTACTCTGGTAGTAAAACCACAAGTAACCTTAGGCTAGCAACCACAAGAACAGTCTTTTCTGCTAGGTCTGGAGAACTAAGTAGCAAATAGGTGGATTTAGCAGGAGTTTCAGACCAAGGCACCAAAAGGAAAATTATCTCAGAATATTATCCTGCAAGATGTCTCTAAAGCAGCTTTCCCTCTGGGTTTCAATGACCTCAACTAAGCAACATTTCTACAGTTCAGCTTGGGACAGGGGAAACATTGATGTTTTGGACAGGCCTTTCAGATAAAACCTCACATGACTCCAGACAAGGACTTTCCACTGACCAAGAGCTCTGTTCCATCACACTCAATTTCCACGATCCTACCTAGAAAGATTTAGAGGGCATCCATGGCTTGGCTTTGATTTAACCCTCGAGTCTGACTCAGAAGCCAAGAATTTTTCTTCTCTGTTTCCATTTCCTGCTTCATTTTGGCAGGCCAGTGTGGAGTCCCTATAGAACATGGCCCACATATATCATGTGCTTCCATCCTGACCACTTAAAACTTTTCCTTCAGGGGTCCTACTGCCCTCCCTTCAGAGTAAATTCTGTTGAAAAACTGTATGGTTCATGCAGGGAGGGTTGTCTGCTTTTTTAAAAATAAAAAGCAGTTCTAGGCAAAGAGTAATTTCATACAGCTGTGATCAGAGACAGCTACTAAGGCTTACAGAAAATTCTGGGGTTCACAAGCTGCATGGGCTGGTTCTTAGTGGCATAACCACTCAACAGCCCACTGCTCAGAGAAAAAAAAAATGCAGTTACTGAATCATCTCAGAACAAAGATAAAACTTCCTCAAATTTATGCCTTTGCTGTTATTTTACAAATGGTGCACAACTGCCATCCTTCTATCCCCAATTATGCCCAGAGAACAGGCACAGGAGCCTGGGATACTCTTCCTTTATCTCACATTTTTGTATAAACAGACAAGCATGTTCTTACCTAACTTAAAATTGTTTATCTCAATGTTTGGGATTTTTTCATGTTAGCCAGTTCCTAGCCCTATGTACAGTTCACAAAGAGTCTCAGTTTAAGGCCAGAACTACAAATAGCACTGTTTCTAATAAAACTTCTGCTGGGAGTGTTTTAATGCTAGGAACTCAAAAGGCTCTAATAACTGTTAAATACTGGGTGTTTTCTAAGTGTATAGGGAGTTTCCTAAAGTTTTTGATCCTAGTTCCTGCAGGAGTTACTGAGACCCAACACATAATAAGGAGTACGAAGAGTCTTGGAACCACAGTACAAGCATCTCCCAGTTCAAGAAAATACAGTAAACAGCAAAAAAAAATTACTTCTTTCTAGTTTTGTCAGTACTTCATTTGACTTTTCCATTCTTACAGCAAAGCGTGCTGATGGACTCTTGGTTCAAATACCACTGGTTGAGGCCATGAGCATAACTAATGTGGCTGACATCCCATCTAACAAAGGTCAAACATACTTCAATTATCTATGTCTGTATCCTCCTTATTTTTCTGCCCTCCCAATGATTAAATATGCCTAGAGCACTACATAACCCTTCTAAACTAGGTATTCCCATTCTATCTCACAACATTCCCAAACACCTGCATCTTCTGCAGGCTTTTTTTCTCAGTATGAGGATCAGATGAAATTAATTCCTCTGTTTTATGGGGGTAAAGGTCATCACAGAGTATTCACTCAAGTTTTTTGCTTCATGTCCACAGTGACGCTTGGGAGTAAAACATCTGATCTGCCAATCTCCCATCTACTGAATGACAAGACAAATAATCATGAATTAATAGCAAGCTAAAGACTTAAGCATTATTTATGTCATCTACTGACACAGGGCATGATTGTTCTCTGACAGAAATTAATGGCAAACTCCCTTTGAGTTCAACAAGAGCAAGATTAAATCCCTGGTTTCTTGTCTCCCTATAAAAGCTGACAAATGACAAAAGTTAAATGACTATTTTTCACTTAGAAATAATGGTGGAAAAAATGGACAACAGTTACTCCATATTTCTTCTCCCATCTTTTGATCAGGTTTCTCATTTCTACTTCAAAAACTTAACAGAATAAATACACCCAAAGAGAAAAAACACACAAAAAAACCTCCAAGATACAGTAAAAGCCTGACCAACACAAAGTTTGTCTTTACAAAGCAGACACGTTTGCATTTAGGATACTTTTAAAATCACATTAACTGAGTTGCAAACCATTCACCCCCTCCACTGTCACTTCCCTCAGCCCCCACTTTTTCACATGCACATACTGTGGGGACTGCCAAGACAGAACATCCCACTGACCTTGGCAACTGGCAGCTGTGATCAATCACTTCATAAAACCCTATGTGTCAGCTAGAAACCACTTGTATTTCTTAAGCAAGTCAATCTGCTAAACAGCTTAAGTCATGAATCCATTCAAAAGGCTAGGAAAACATTCATTTGGATTAAATGTTTCTTTATGCCCGATTTTCTTTTTATTTTTTTTTTCTAATGGTTAATATTAAGAATAGAAATTCCTCTCTGTCACTGTGAGAAGCTGTTTGCACACTCCAGTGTAGGTGTGCTGGTTGATGGAGGGGATCTCATCACTTACTGAAGCAGCTCACCACAGGTATCCCTGGCCATGACAAAAGCTCCCAACCTTTTTCAGACAATTCATCTGACCTAAACATGAAGTGAGTTATCAAACAAAAGGAAAGCAAACATCTCTCCATAGAAACTGAGCATCAGACAGAATTGTTATTATCAAACAGCACCAAACAAATGAGACAGTTTTTAACTCTAGGCTGAACTTTGGTGGAATGAGATCAGCACAGAAAGTCACTCTTTCCATAATTATTTTCTCTTTAAAAACAACATGTCAATGGATTTCTTTGGACAATTTACTCATTTACTTTAATTTACTCATTATTGAGACAATATTCTGCTCTCTGCCCCTAGATAATCCTATGAGCATAATGTAAGTGATTTGTTAACTGTTTGCATGGTTAATCTGTCCCACAAAAATAGCAGCTTTTCCACTCAACTCTTTGGATAAATAAAAATGAAATAATCTTAAAATATACAGCTCAAACATAAAACTTAAAGGAAAAAAGTAAGGGGAAGGATTAAGAAATTAAGAAGCTACACTGAAAGAGAAAGAAATAAAGAAACCAACTGTGAAAAAGTGAGGATAATGAAAGACATGACTCAGTGGATTCACGAGTCTTGAATGAGTAAAGAGGTCTGTGCAGCTAATCTACAGTCAAACCTGATCACAAAAGGGCTTTTACTACCTTGACTGCCTTGTGATACCTTTTAGAAGCAGAATAATAAAGCAGAAGCTTGCCTCTTCAACAGCCACTCCTACAGCCATCCATGGGAACTAGCTCATTCTCCAAGAACATAACCATTACAGAGTACAATAATAAAACATGTTTCCATTCACAACCTGAGGGAAAAGTATATGGTGTTTTGCACATTTTTACTGTAAAGTGAGAATACTGTGAATGAGAATACCTTCTTAGGGTACAATGACACATTTCCTTTCTCACCTAGACCAATAAAAGCATGTAATGCAAGCAGGGTGTCACACCACACAGGTGTCTGTCCATTTGAAAGTTACTCTGAGGCAGCATCAAAGACTGAGTTAATTTGTCTTTACTAGACTGTGCATTCTGTTAGGCTTCTAAATTTCTCATCTAATTAGTGTCTGCTCAGAGGTTTTTTTTAAAGATTGGACTTTGGCAGGAAAAGGATTTTAAATGTCAGATTCATTTCCAACTTATATCTGACAGAGAAATTTTGAATTCTCCTGGTATGAACAGGAGAAAAAGGAATAGTTAACCACTAGTTTCAACAGCAAGGATGGGATCAGCTGTTTTCTCAGTGTATTCCTGATGCAGAAGGCAACAGGTTCAGAATTGTTGTGGTTTTGGTGGCATTTCATCACTTTGATAGTATTTGAGGAAAACGTCCAAGCAAAAGCTTGAAATTTATCACCACTTAAACAAGATAGTTTCTCCTTCCCCTCATCACATTTTGTATTGTACTTTAAGATGGCTGCTTACCACTGATAAACAAAAACTGCTTCTGAAAGGTGAAAATAATAGCTTTGAAATGCAACTGGGTCACAGATTTTCTTGACTGTTCTCATATATTTGAGTTAGGATATAGGAGTTTGTCTCTGGCTTGTACAAGAAATCTGTGAAAAAGCAGAACGTCACTTCCACAGAGCTTAAGCTTTCTCACCTGTACAATGAAAGTAACAGCCAAAGCAGCCTTCTCATAACTGGATGCTGAAATCAGTTCCAAGCATCACAAATTTAAAAGCTGGGGGTGGGGGGCAGCTGCCTTGCTAAGAACTGCAGCTATTGCCTCCTTAAATGCTGCCACATCAGCTCAGGGCTGAAGTTCAAAGGTGAGCTCATCTCCAGAGGACACAAATAACACACCTGAATTCTGTTCACTATCTGATTCCAGTCTCACCTGCCTCAGACTCTGAGGTCTGCTTTGGACTTCTAACTGGAACTTGCCATCAACTAATTGATGTACATTGTGTTCAGGCATTTGGCTGGGGACAGGGGAATGAGGGGGAAAAACAAAGAAAATACGCTGATTTTAGCTCTAGTAGATAACAAGAGTGAGCCATCAGCTCTAACAGGAGAGCTCCTTGGAGCTTAGATGACTTACTACAGTGAAAAGTTAATTCCAACATGGGGAAGAAAGCCTGCCTTCAGGCACCTAGAATTCAGAAGGTTTGTCTGTGAGACAGAAGTACAAGACTTTTTTAATATATGTAAGTGAGACCACTTCCAGATCACAGGCATACACAGTCTGCCACAGAGCACAGGGGCCTGTGGACTACAGTACAGCTTACAACTACAAATGTCATCTCCATGTGAGCCAAGGCAAATGGAAAACTTCCTTCTTTACCCTTCTCACACAATAAAGGCTATGCATATTCTGAAGTTAAAAAGTACCTTTATCTAATGAAGGTACTTATCCACAGTTTTGAATTTATACCACAGCTTTTTGTTCCCAAAAAATGTTAATTGTTATCAAGAAATCCAGCATACCCGGCCCCATTGTCCACATTACCCCACAGTTCATTTGAGAAACAACTAACATAGAGGGTTTCTCCAAACCATACCTTACAGATGACTGGAAAGAGACAGAATGCTTATGCTTGGAATTCCTTACCCACAATCCCACTCATTTCTGAGAAGGAAATACACAAATGTGAAAAGACTGTCAAAGCAAAAGCAAATTTTCATTATGTGGCTCAGCTTTGGGAAAACTCCAAGGAAATAGAAATGTCCTATGAAGAAGGAAAACCAGAAAAACCAGGAAATCAAAATTTCCTATCATTGAGAAAATTATCTTTCAAAGGAGGGTTTCAAGATAATTTTGAGAGAATGACTGTGAGAGGTTATTTTGCAGAGTAACACTGATGCTCTCTGCTCACCTCATCCTTGTCTTAATACAGAATATTTTTCAAGATTAATGGGTTTATCTGGGCTGAAAGATATACAGAATGATACTTATTCTCCCATGTTACAGCAAAGCATAATGAAGAAAAATGTTTGGGGAGTGAGATATTCCCAAATGGAGAATAAAAGAAGTAGGAGACCTATAAGTCAGGAAAAGCTTCTCAAAGCTTAATGCAGGAGAGAAGAGGAATTTTGTGGGTGCTAGGACCTCACGCTGACACTGTCAAAGACCTTGAAGGCAACGTGAGCTGGAAAAGACTTCATGGTTTTCTGACCCTTAGTTCCTGGGCCCTAGCAAATTTCACTGAAAATGGGTATGACAAAAACACTGAGAGCTTTAAAACTACTCAGGAAATTCATCATCTAAAACTCTTTTATACTTAAAAGCTGAGCTGAAAACAAATATGAGCCATCAGTAGAATCAGGACTGACCTCTTCTACCAAGACTTAACTAATATAGGCAACATTCAAAACTTTGAGACTATAATCAGGCTTCTGAACCAAAGCAACTTCTCCAAGGTCAAAAGGCTGTTAATGGCCAATGGCAATTAAGAGTACAATAAAGCCAAACCCAGGATTTCAGGTCAGTTTCCCAACACACTAATTTTAAAGTGGTGCTCAGCCTCTCATTTAAAGAAAAAAAAACCTAGCTGCAATATGACTGAAGCCACCCTGAGAATTCTAGAAATCCTAATGGGAATGACTAACTTCACACTTCTGGCAAATTACCAAAGCCAAAGGCACTGCCAGCATTCATATATGCTGTGTAGCTGTGTTTAGTCAGCACAGTCAGAATCCTGGAGGTACTGAATGTACTAAACTGGTTAGCTGCAGTTAGGCTTTTACTGGACATTTCACTGCCCACTCCATTTTTGCATCTAATTGTGACTCTAAAAACTGCTGCAAAAATTTAATTCAGCTGGAAGAGGGCAAGTCTCAAAGACTTGGGATACAGACACACCCCTAAGGTACTGTGCAACCAGCTCGGTGAAAACCGACCATAAGCACATTCCTACCCCATGGAAAATGCAGAGTCACTTAAAGGAGCAAATCTTTAAACTAAAACTTACACAGTTCACAGTATAAAACAGCTCATGTTGCAGCTAAACAGACAATAAGTTGCTCACAGAGCTATTCCCTGAATTTAAACAGGATCCATCCAGCAGGTGAGATGGCAGGTTATAGTACCAGAGGCACAGGCAGCATTTCTCAAGACAAAGATGCTGAACCTCCACCAGAAAATCCAGCAATCCACAAAGGCTGTAAGATGCTGCTCAAACAAAATACACACTCTGAACCACATTTCAAAGGGGGTCTATTTTGACATTCTCCTGTGCTGCAATTAACTGCTCACTGAAGTCTGCACTCCATAGCTTGAGGCCTTCTGGAAGTGAAGTGGTGAGACTGTCACAGTGCACTGGATCACACACAGCATCAACATCACGTTCTGTTTAAAAAAACTAAGAGAACTTCCCTGGTGCAAGGCCAAGCATAGTGAGCCACTGGCTACATTTCTTACATAGCAGGGAAAAGCCCTTTCCACCCACAGGATCCATGAAGCTACATCCAGGAAATATCCACAGAAGCTCAAAAGGCAAAGAAAATAAGTTATTTTTGTAAGTACACACGTTGATAGTAGTTCTATGTATCTAATAACTCAGATAGCACATGAGAGTATTATCCTATTTATATTCATCCAGCAACCACTTCACATTACTCAGGTCATAGTTTATGCTGTCTGTGGGTAGTGAAATATACTTGATCCAGAAAAGGTTTTCTAAAGATAAAAGTTAGCCCTTAAAGGCAGTTAGAAAGGTAGAATTTGAGTACAGTGGTGCATTCTATCATGTGGCTTTTAAAAACAATAATAAACAAGAAAACCTACACAAAGAGGACTGCCCTAGAAAGAGATTGACCATGTAATGGAAGTGCAGCCTTCCAAGCAGACAAATCCTGGATTTCCAACTCAATTTCACTGAATCCACTGACAAACTCAAAAAGGCTCACTTCAGAGAATTCAAAACAGACTGATTTGACTGGCAGTCTCTGATGATAAGTACAGCTGTGAAGTTAAAAAAATTTAAAAAGCCTTTCTATGTGCACACAAATTGAGCATCTAAATCCAAGCTAAGCTCCACCATGTAAATTGAATTAGAAATTCCAGGGAAAACACACATCTCTGTGTTCATGTGAGTCCTTCGCTTATCTTAGCAAAACAGAGGTTACTAACACTGTATAAAACCAAGAACAGCAGAGATCAAGTCCAAGACAGACTGAAAACCTGAAAGAAAGTGTTATTTATGTCATCTTGTGAGGAATGCTTTACAAATATCACAAACTGGCAGGAAGAATGGCAAGACATGCACTCCTGGCTGTCTAGACTGAGATTGAGACTAACCAGCCACACAGACTTGTAAGAACAAAATTTCCCAAAAAGCACTGGAAAAACACACTTAAATTAAACAAACTGATAATAAAAGCAAATAGGCTCCTTCCAAACAGACATAAGTGATTTTCAGATTTTGTCTTACTAGAGCCTAGAACAGAACAATATTACAAGTCCCCATGGCAGCTGGAGATGAGAAAATAGAGAGGGCTGAGGGTCCTCTTCATTCTCTCCAGAGCCTTCAAAGCTTCTAGGTTATAATACCACAGAATGAGTAGCTCAGAATCACCTCGAAGTTTCTGTCCAATTTATAATCTGAAACTTTATAGAAAATTCTGGGAGATAAAGTGAACTTGCTTCAAACTCTCTCAAACTGCAACAGCATGAGGATTTCATTTGCAAAAGATCAGAGCACCTTCTATCTCAGAAACCCTTCTAAATTTACATTAGAGCCCTAGCCTCTACCTGCTTGTCTCCATGTTTCTTCTTCCAAAGGAGGAAAAAAACAACAACAACAACAAAAAAAAAACCCCAACACATTCTGTTTTGTTCTTTTCATGGGCATCAGCAACAGAGGCCTAAAGAACAAACGAAACTATAAAGGTAAAAACTCATAGTAGGTCCAAAGCAAGTCATCCAACTTGTCTTCACAAGGATCTGAGGACTGCACAGCAGTCAAGGCTACTCTGATTAAGCTGTTTCTGGGGCCACAGAAACCCTCTCCTCAAAGAAACCAATCAGCAAGGCACAAGTGTCTTCATACAGCAGAGCTGTATTTTTGAAGGTCAATGAATACCTTCATAAAATGAGCCTAAGAAATAAGATCTAATGGTAAAATTGTTTAAGGACTGTGTACAGTGAAGAAAGATCTGTTTAATACAGGAGAAAAAGAAATGCCAAGGTTACTGAATTGGAGCAGAGGGCTATTGCAAGGGAAATCATTTTTTTTTCTTTTAAATAAAATTGGAATGGATATCTTCTTTTTCCAGAGGATTTTCATCTTACTCCCAGAATAAAATTTCCACATCTCTCAGCAATACAAAGGAAATATATTAGTATTTTAAAGGTGTGCCGAAGTGATTGATTTCAGACTCTTTAATTACTTAACTCCACATTAAAATCAACTGAATTGTTTGATCAGATACTCAAACCAGCTATACAGGCTCATTTACATTAATTCTTAACACTGCCAAGAAAAAAACTACCACAAATCTGGCTCTATGGGTGCTCACGTGCCATAATCATCAGTAAAACCCAGCCACTGATCACATACCTCCATCTAACTTTTCCCAGGCTTTTCTTCATTGAGGAAAGTTATATAATAGTGTCTTGGGCTTTTGTTGGCAAGTATAGGTATCAGCAATAGCAGAAATGCTATCAGGAATCACTTTTGATGGCTAAATCAGGGCTCTGCATCGCTGAAATACAGTGGCATGATGCTCTGAAAATCCCTTCTCCAGCTAGAGCTTTATTTTCTGCCATATAAAGCAATTCCCTGCTCTGCCATGACACTTTTCTGTCCTGCTACCACTGAGCCCATTGTGGAGTTTTATTCCTGAAGCCAAAAGAGCTTCATCAGAAGTTATAGGCTTGAAGCATATATATACAAGATAGCAGTCATCTAGATTATTTTGTTGCTGATTAATTTGCCTTACTCTATATAAAATAAATACTATACACGTGATTTTTTTCAATTGCTTCTGTATATATATCTACCTCCAATGACCATTTAAAGCTCTTTCTGCTATGCACTGAGGTCTTCCTTCCCTGCTTTCCCCCACATATGAATGAAGTGATCTTTAGCTCCATTTTCCACATGAAGCAGCTCAGAAGCAACTCTTCCCCTTTTCCCTGCCCAACATCAAGTAGTTGCCTGCAAGAGATTTTTCCAGCACTCACAAGTACTACCCCACTTAGCTGTTAGATCATGGCTGTTGCAGCAGTCCTCTTGTTAGAGAGCAGAAATGAGTCAAGACACAGACTCCTTGTTTCTCACAGCATGCCAATGACCCTGGTTTATTCCCCTTTACAGCTCAGCCATCCTGACTCCAACCATTCACTGACTCTGCCTGCAGCAGCTCCTACTGTAGGTTTTCCTTGCAGCCTCTGACTGCTGGTTATTTCCTGCTGAACCCTGACTGCAGGGATCAGTTTGCAGCCTCTGACTGCAGGCTTTGACCTGGCTAGACTGTGACTGCAGGTTCAACAACAGGCTCTGACTGCACACCCAGACTGACCTCACAGCAGGGATTCTCTCTCCCCAGGATCCTTCTTCTTCATGATTCTCCCTCATCACCTAACCCACTCCCTTTTATCACACTGATCTTTATTGGATATGGCTGTGACTCATCAGGGGCGAGGCTGTATTGGGTAATTAAGATACCTGTTACTTATCAGGGGCCAGGTCATCTGTATTCCCTTCTCTTACACATGATCAGGCTTAAAAAATGAAAAGAGTTAAAACTCAAGAATGTTAGTTGTCTGTATTTGCCTGTAGAGCACATGTGGGATGAAAAGCAGTGTTAGTAGCAACTATTAGTAAAGGAAAAATAGTGTTAAATTGCAATCCAAAAGGTAGATTCCTATCCTAAGAATGTAGCCCAAATGTAGTCAGGTAGAAACCTCTGCTTCAAGTGTTTTGCTCCCACACCCACAAAATCATCACTTGACTCCAGCAGCATTTTCACCATGATAGAAATCATCATTGCCATGAAAGGAGTCCAATGTAATTTAGCCTGATTATTTTTAAATTTAAATTAGTTCTCTTTAGAAAGGCAAGGAATCATGTTCTCTAGAGAGAGGTGTGTATTGTTCAAGACCACTTGACAAACTCTGTGAATCTGAAAAGCTTTTCAGCTGTAGATGAAAAGTCTCTGTCCTCTCACACTTGGCTGTTTTTCTAGTTTTATCACCCCAGCTATTATCTCCTCCTGCAAAACTGACTTCTAGGTATACTTTACACAATTGTACATTGGTAAATAACCAGGACTGTATCAATTTTTTCATGCAGCAGCCTACGTGGGACATGAAATCATTAGAGCCACAAAAGTTGACACACTAACAAGGTTTTGTTTACAGCACTAGGCACTAATGACCCTAGGAGGTGGCTAAACCCAGAAGAATCTGCAGTGTAACACACTCATCTTATGTTTTTGTTCCTTTATCAATCTCTTTAATAAAACTTAAATTTGAACCTTACAGTGAATATTTACACACATGCTTCAAGTAACACATGTTTTGTAGAAATTGGTCTAATTGCAGGCAGAAAACTAAGGTGCCTAAACTAAAAGGGTCAGGTGAATACACCTAAAAATAACAAAACTAGAAGGCATATCTTAAAAATTTGGGTCTCAAAACATTAACATATATTGAAAGAAAATATCCCACATTTCTAGCTCGTATAGAGCCCAAATCATAGGAAAAACTGGGACAGAATTTATTACCATTTATTTCACAGAACTGATTTACTATATGTGCACTGTAGCAACAATTTATTTGGACTGTTGCAATGATGCTTTTGTTTCAAGTTTCAGCTGTTGCAGTTCAGATTCTCGTCCTTGGTTTTCCTTTAAACTGTCCCATGTCCTTTACCAGAGATAATTTTATTAGCTAAAAAATAGAATTGCAATTTGGAAGTTTGATAGCAAAAGCACCATTTTCTGGAACTGAAGACATGGCTTAATCATATAAAAATAAAGTAAAAATAACTAAATCACAGGGATTTTGCACCATTAAAAAAATAGATCTGATCTTAGCTCCTCAGCTGCTTCCTACAACTTTCTTGGCAAATAAGCAGTGATCAATTTGTAGAAATTAGTTGTTCCCAAAACAGTGACACTAAGTATTTTACCTCACTGCTGATAGGCACTGACATTTAAATCTCAAATCAAATGCTACGGCAGACCTAGAAAGTTTATTTTCCCTATAAAGGTACACTCTAAACACCTGCAATTACATTATATTCACTGTCTAACAGTCAAGACCTGCATACAGTCACACCTCACCTTGTTTCCTTCCAGCACTGACAGAACAGATTTATTTATAGTTCATATTTCCCAGAAACAGCCATTGAAGTAAACATGGAGTAAACATTTCTCCAGAGTACTGTGACTCCTTGCAGGATTTGAACAATCCCTGTGCTACCTGAAGCCCCATGCTCAGCAAACTGAGGTGCTGAATGAAAATCAAGCAGCACAGCCAGTGCCACCGTTGGCGAGCCATGGGTGCTGTTCCAGAGGGAATTTTAGGAACAGTTTACAGCAAAGTTGGTAACCCACTGTAAATATCCCTGCATTATGAACTAGCAGCCTATAAATCCCTTCCCAGTGGCATATCCCTATGGGAAAGGGCATGCAGGCTTCCATATGGTGGTGATATATCATGTGATTTTTTTAAAGGCATACTGTAACTCGGACTTATTTACTGTTCTCTCTCCTCGTATCTGTAAACAAGAAAAGCTTAAAAGGTTACATTCCTTCCTACTCCTCGCTGTGTTATTTAAACCAAACTGAGAGTTTAGCCACATAAACATCTGTCATCCGAACTTAATTCTTGGTACTTTCTCTTTTTTCTTCTTCTTCTTCTTCTTCTTCTTCAGAAAATAAAATAGATGTGTCTGACTGCATAAAAGGGAAGCTAAACCATCTCATTTCTCTGCATAAGTATCAGAAACAATGGTAGGGAAAAATAAGGGGAAATTTAAAAAAACTGAAACAATTAAGCATTTCATATCAACCATATCCTGAATGGTCTCCCACTATCTGCCCCCACACATAACAAAGTACAAAATAAATCCAGATACCATTTATTTCTGGTTTAATCCATAAAAGAATTCAAGCAACAGCAGCCAACTTATACAAATTGTACCTAGGAAAATGCACCGGAACACATGGGAGGAAACAAAATTAAATTTTTCACATTTTCTTTTTAATTTTTTCTCCTACCTCACCACTACACTCATGAAGATTAAAAAGGAAAATTACAGATTCCATTAATAGTAAAATCAAATAATGGGACATATTCAAGCCCTGCTTCTTGCCACTTCCTTTCCTCAGAGTAAACCATTTGATTTTAATTTATTATTCTCTCCTAATATGATACGGTGAGATAAATTTAGCAGTCTTGGAGAACAGGAGACACAAGAACCATAGGAAAATTCAGGTTGGAAGGTAGCTCAGGAGATCCAACCACCGGTTCACATCAGGGTCAGCTCCAAACTTAGATCAGGATGGTCCAGCCAATTTCTGAACACTCCCAGGGAGGAAAACTGCAAAGCCTCTCTGAGCAGCCTGTTCTGCTGCCTGTCTTCCCCAGGACTAGTAAGTTGCTCCTTATACCCATTTTGAACCTTACATCTCTTAAGTGGTATTTTTATACACTTTAAGTTGTCCTATTTCCAATTTTATTAACCAAAGCAGCTATATAACTCCTTTCCTTTGCAACCAAGGTGTTCCAGAATAAAGCTGGCATATATTCATATATGTATACACAGGTCACTCAGTGTTGTTTCACTCTAATGTGCCCCAAGGGATCTCAGCTACCCCACCTCAGGGGTGGATTTTAACACCATCATGAGGCACAGGGGCAGGGTATGGCCAGAGGGGTGCAAGCCTCCTCACAGGCACTGGGCAGGGAGCAATCAAGTACCCATAGCTCAGCCTAAATAATAAAAAAGGGGTTAATAAAATCAATGCAAATTTGTTGTACTGAATGTATCATCACTGTTATCAGGGCAGGGGTTATTTTGGCTAAAGAGGGAAACAGGATAGCAAAGCAGAGCTTTGATTTGGTGTCTGTGCAGTGCCATCTCTGGAGAATCGTAAAACTCTAGAATGAATAGGGTTGGAAGAGACCCTAAAGACCATCTAATTCCATCCCATCTCTTGACAGCTGGGGGGGTGATGATAACAGGGAATATGAGGGGAAGACAAGAATGTAACAATGGTCCTCAATTAGGTGCAGAGGAAGAATTTGCTTGGTTTTCATTTCCATCCCTGGAGGTACATGGCAGTAGACTTTAGCCAATGGGTTTATTTTTCCTGTGCTCAGGTGGGGTGATTTGAGGTGAGAATGGACTTTTTTACTCAGTGGTCTTGGTCTATGAGATTGTGCAAGGAATGATAATTTTGAAGAGGCTGTAGAATCAATTTTTGGAAGAAAGAAAGTCCAAGGACCTTGACTCTCATGCTCTATCAGCTCGTGGAAGAGAGGGAGGATGATGCACAGTTACCTATTCCTTGACTCTGCCAGAGGCTGCAATCCCCACCACAGAAGCAGCAGAACAGGTGGTACATCTACTGCTCAGCTGAGGCAGCGCAGGCTGTCACACTAATGGGGCTGCCATCAGCTCCAGTTTACATTACTATGTGAGACTGAACCACAGCAGCAGAGAGCTCTGATTCACAATCCCTGCTGGAGTTAAAGGGCTAAAGAAATGGCCTCCCCCACATCTCCTCGGCCAATGCAGCTTCATCTAGCAGGGATCATGAATCAGAGTCTGGCAGCAGGGAATAGATTAGGAAAAAGAAGTAAGACAGGAAATAGGGAAGAAGAAAGAGAATAAAGAAGTGAGTGCAAGAAAGGAAAGAGCATTAGCAGAAAGAAAAAGGGTTATTAGTATGTTAAGAGGGAAAAAAAAAAAGGATAGGAATTCGTTAGGGTGTTTCTCAAAAGCCTAAATTTAGAGGAAATAAGGAGACAAGGCACCTCACATCTATTAATACCACCAAATTATTGATTATCTTTGGGCTTGATCTCAAAAAGAGCCAGTAACAAGTTGTTTGAATCAATTACAACTATAGGAATCTATAAAATATGGTCATCAAATTAAGTGAAAAAGCTTCTGGCTGGGATTTGGATACTCCAAGCTCTAGGATGCATCAGGGAGCAGAGTTACACCTTAAAGAGTTATTAACATCAGTGTGGAAAAGATTTTTACCTGGCTGGGCAATTAAGAAGTGTCCAAGTGATGAACAAGAGGAATTGGCACCTCCAAAGCATTAGGCAGTAAGAAATGGCTTGTTAGGAAGAAAGGCAAACCCCTTATTTCTTGAGTTAATGAATGATAAATTAGCAGGTCAGGGGAAAATCTTTCCACTGAAATTATTCAAAAGGTGTACAGGGACCAAACACGGAAAAGGAATCCGCCTGCTCCAGGCTCCACTCAGTGAGTGAAACCTGAAGACTTAAAGACTTAGTGAAAACAGAGGCCTCAGTTATAAATGCTGCCAGGCATTTGCCAACTTGTCAGTCGAGTCATATGGAGTAGAGGAAACCACCAAATCTGAATTAAATGCTGCTTGGAGAATATGTTGGGGCTTTCTCCATTCCCTTCTGTTCATACAAGTATGTGTGTGTGCCATCTGTTTAGGATTTGTAAACAAATACTTGCTGGCTTGTAGCTTAATTTTTGTTAGGAGTTATTCCAAGGAGGGTTGAACCCTAAGGCACTCCTTTCCTTGGGAATGGCCAACCTGAAAATTTGTGCCTTAGATATTTGCAAGGTGACCACCAAGCCCTAGGTGTTCCCATACAGGCACAAGGTTCTCTGTCTCTCCATGTGACAGGTCCTGCTGGAGCTCTCTTGCAAAAGGAGATTACAGGGAAAATGTGTTTTGGGCTGAACACAGGAGGCCAAGAGAGCTCTTGGGCATTGGGCAAGGCAACAATTCCATATTTCAAGGGTCTCATGGGATGTAAAATAGCAATAAAGATTGAAATAATGTGGTTAAAAAGGAGAGAGACTCATGACGTGCTGCAGGATAAAGTAAAAAACTCTCCATGTTCTTGGTGGTGCCAGAAGTTGGTCTCAGTATGAAATAGTCCAAAGAAATAGAATTAGCCTTTCTGTGCTACCACAGATGAAATTAAAGGCCAGAAATGAAAAAATGAGAGGCAGCTAAAAATGAAGATAATAAAGAGGCCAAACTGGCATCACAAGAACCAGAGCACAGGAGGTGAATGGGACTGACAACCACAGTCAGTTGGCTGAGATGAAGGGACAAACCCAGCAGAACAGAAGTAACCTTCCAAGTCACACAGCCTGTAATTCACACAGCACAGGCAGATCCTTCTGACAGTTTGTGCAGCATCCACAAAGCAGCTAAAGACTGTCAGGTATCTGTTTTATTCTTCTAGCTGTCAGGACAAAACTTCATCCTTTTTCAACAGTGTAGACTAGGCAGTGTATCAGATTACACTCTGGTCAAACATATTTTACTAAGAATTTTTTCAATTATTCCAGCAATAGACAGCAGGCAATGACAGGGCTTCAAAGAGCAGAATGGTTTAAGTCTTCTATAGAAACATTTGCTACATGCCATACCTGTGCCAAGAAGAGGATTGGGATCTTATGTGGTGGGAAATGAGGCAATTATTGTTCTCATTAAATTACTTTAGGCCAAGGCATTTCAAATCCTCAGGAAACAGTTCATTTAAATGTGGGGATGATGACATGTTCACCACTAATCTCTCAGGAAGAGCCTAAGAGAAACCTCAGCATCAGCAGATGGGCAAGTAAGGGAGCAATGAAATCAATCCCACATCCAGTCACATCCCTGAAGCTCTCCATAGGAAATATCCACAGTAGTACCTTGCAGCACCACAGCTCAGAGCACAGCAAGAATGTAAAATCACTCTGCCACACTTCCAGTCAGCAACGTTAGTCCAGGGCAGGAAATCAGCTGCTGTGACCAGAGATGACAGGATAGCAAGGACTCTGTGGTATCAAGGTGTTGGAGAAATCAAAACCCCTGTCCTGATTGTGAGAACAGTTCCCCAGCTGGGCAGGTAAATAGGCCAGAAGGGGTAGGTAAAGAATCAATGACATTTCCATTAAAAGAAAAGGAAAAGCTGAAGAGAAAGAAATCAGAGTAACAGCAATCAATGGACATGGAACTAATACAGACTGGAGAATGAAGCCAATGTGAACCAGCACGTTTCCTAGCTTAGCTGGCTTAGTGGCACCTAGAAAAGATCCTTCAAATATATTCCCATTTTCCCAGCAATCCTAGAATGCTCACACTCTCACAACAGGCACACTGGCTCTGCTCAGTTTCTTTCAGGTGACTCCTGCAGTCACTGTCATTATCACTCTCCTTGAGCTAACCTGCCAGCCCCCCACTTCTGTGTCTCTGAGTTTTTCATGCAGTTTACCCACAAGATGGATAAGTCATCACCAAGAGCCAGCTGCAGCAAGAACTGAATGCTCACCTACCACCTCATGCATACATCTTTGGAGTATGAATGTTGGCAGGAAGTAGCTATTCTCTTTCTTCTGTTGGTTGCTGAATGGTGTAATACAGTCTTATTTCCCTTCCAGAAAGTCTCCTTTGTTCTGACAGTGAATTTATATAGACCAAGCAGTGACACTTTTGTACAGGGGAGTCTTAACATTTGGGTAGCATGGCTGGGAAAATAAAATTTCTGCTCAGCAAGCATTAGCCTTTTTCCACTTCTTTCCTTCCTAAAATTTACAGTCGCTTCTATCCACCTTTCATCTGCTCAAGGGAAAAAACAAAATAAGGAAAGAGCCTTTTCTTATGTTCTTCACTTAAACAAAACCAGGCTTTCACATTCAAAGAGATTCATACCCTACTACCAAGATAATAGGTGAGATGCAAGTCCAAAAGTACCCCTGCTGTGTGCTGAGCATTCATGGGTGGTCGAAGCCGTAACTGAGCTGCCTCACCATGGTGCAGCAAGAATTCAGATTTATTTTATACAACTGGCATTCCATTTATACTTTTTGGTCCAATGTATCTCAGAGAGCATTACAGAGCATTTAATCACAATATGCTGTACCTACAGCACAGTTCCACCAGAGTCATTTAGCACATGAAAGGGGACGGAAGGGGAGGAGATGGGAGGAAAAGGAAAAGAAGGGGGTTGATTTTGAAAAATTTAATTCTCACCTGATTAAAAAACACTTAAGTGCTCTGATTGTCTTCCTCCTAACTACTGTCAAAATCTGTTCACTCACTGCACCTCTTTTCAGCAACTCAATTCATATTGTCTGACACTTAAACCTTGCTTTTTATTTCCCAAGTTGTTTACCAACAGCATAAATTGTCCACAAGTCTCACGTCCTCCTAACTGCCTAAATGCTTCATAACAGCCCTCTCTTAATTTTAAACTGCTGCAATCAGGCCTGTCCAGCAAACAAACACACAGCCTTGGTATATAAAGGCCTGTCCTCTCTTCATGAAAACCTTACTCTTCTTGAAAACACCAAGTTAAAGGATTTTAAAAACAGCCACGTTTGCTCCCTATGCGATTTGTCTTTATATTTTCATCTGTAACCTAAGCAGCTCTCCAGAGTAGGTAAAGCTTTCCTATCCATGCCTTGTAGCATGCCAAGTACATTGCCAGTACTTGACAAATAATTACTGCCTCCACACATTATTCTTCCTATCCGATAGCAGAGCCCCAGGAATTCAGCCTAACAGCTAATGAGCAAAGTCCGGAAAAAGCAAATAAGCATTTTGAGGAAAGCTCATCTTTCTCTCAGCTGCTTCTGGAACCAGAAGCAAAGACAAAAACAAAGGAAAAAAACCCCACAGTTAAAAAACTTTACCCAGCCTGAAACCTTCGTTCCTTCCATTCCTCATCTTGGCAAGTTAGAACAGCAGTAGCTTGGCCTCCCTTCCAGTGAGCTTGGCCTCACTTCCTACTCATGGATGTGGGCTCAAGGGTGAAGAAATCTGTAGGCTGCAAACCTGTAGCGGTGGTTTATTTAGTGTGTTTCAATCAGGGAACTTCAGCTTTTCTCCCTTTTTTCCTATAGGACTTTTTCATTTCATAGTACCAAACATAATGGCAAAGGAATGGCTGAACAGGCACATAAAAACCTATTAAATCAAAGTCAGGAGAATAAAAAAAAAAACAAGTATGATTCACGTATACGAGATGTGAGATCAAAAAACCAAGTCCATTTTTACTAATCACTCAGTGCATATATGCTTTTATAGGCACTTTTACAAGAGAAAGTTTGATTTATGTATATGAGTATACTCCTCTTGCAGGGGGTAGATTTCTCCTTGTGGCACAGAAGGATGGCGTACTGTGCTCTTAGTGGCCTCTTAACAACATTAAAACAAAACCAAAAAAGTAACAGTTATTCTGAACTTCCAAGATGAAAAAATTCTCCTCTGAGTTTAGAATGGAGCTCATGCCAGAGAGGAGTTCTGCTGCCCTTGCTCTGTGATCGCTGTTTCAAAAAGCAGCTGTGCCCTACCCAAAGAGGACATCGAACCAAACACCAACCAAAGGCCAAGACTTTTCAATATGCTGACACATCAGATTCCCCAGAATCTTGCTAGAATTCAGAGCACACTCCCTGCAAAGCTCCCTTTGCCATGCCTCTGGATTTGAGAGATGAGGAGCAGGCAATTGCCAGCACTCAGAGAGCTGCAGGGAAAAGGGGGTGGCACAGCCATGCGAGGGCAGGGAGGGGCAGGCACACAGAGAGCCTTGTCCACCTGTGGGTTGCCAGGTGTCTCTGAACTCTGTACTGCATGGTACAAGGGTGGGCTGTTGGCTGTCAGTCAACAGCCAGTGGAGCTACCCTGTCACTGGAACCTATTTCTATTCACAGACATGGAACAACAAAAATATTCTATGAAGTCATAAGGACACAGAACACTGTTTCAACAGTTTGTGGGGTTCCCTCTGTGAGGAGAAAATGCATCCCAAGGATGCTCACCCTGCCTGCTGTCTGGCTACACCATGGGCAGCTCAAACACGTGTGATTAATGTCAAGAACACTGCAAATGTTGTTTCTCTCTTCCTTTATTTTCTGCTTGATTTGCCTGCTACTTAGAGCATGCATCAAGATTGATGGAGAACCTCCTCACTGTCTATTCCCCATCACAATTGTGATCACCATTATTGTATTTGCATCACCCACAAAGAAAAAGAAGTTTAGAAGTGTTTTTATGAGTACAAAGAAGTTATCTCAATTCAGAAGACCCTGATTTGCTTACTAATGCCAAGAAGGAGATGGTTATGGACCTAAAGTCACCAACTGGAAGTATCCCAAGTAAACATAAGCTTACATCCCTCACAAACCCTTTTAGTTTACAGAGTGAAGGGCAGTCAAAGCATAAAATCCATAATTTCATCTTGTTTATCCCAAAGAGAAAATTCTGTTATTTCTATCACAAAATCAGACAATCACAGAGTATCCTGAGTTGAAAGGAACCCACAAAGATCAACAAAGTCCAACTCCTGGCCCTGCACAGGACAATGCCATGTGCTTGAGAACATTGTCCAAATGCTTTTATCCTGCCTTCATTTCATTTTCTAATAAACAGGAACTGATGCACTGGCTGCAAACTGGGAGGAAGCAGCATGCAGTATTTCACATGCAATGAAGCCTGAAAAGTTTCATTTGGTGGAGATTGTTCCGTACTGTATGTGGCTGAATTTTCCAAACAGTAACAAACAGCCAGTGAAAGGAGTTTGCATTTGGATACACTTGGCTCAGCAGGCTGTGGTTTAGCCCCATAGGTAAGCTCAGATTTGACATGGGTTAAAATAAAATAGTCCTTGCTGACTGGTCATGGTAACTGAAATCTTACTCTTGGAGGACTGGTTAAGAGGGTCCAGATCCAATTCTTCCACAGTCACTGCAGCTGGAACAGAGCTGGTCTGTCAGTGCCCGGCTCCATTAATCCTACATGTCTGATCTGTCTGAGTCTCACTACGAAAACAAAGTAAGGGAGCCCCCGAGACACTCAGACATAAATGAAAAAAATCCATTCCCATTTCCAACTGTCCACACACTCTCAGGAAAGTTGCACCTCTGCTCCATTACTCAGCATGTGGTTCCAATTGTGACAACAATGCGCGTTTGTTCGGCCGCGCGCTGGCTGCGAACGGCGGCGTTCAAATCCCGTGAGCCGGGTTTAAATCCAGCCCGGCCTGGGACTGCCTCGCAGGGTCAAGTGTCTGGCATCAGCCTGCTAAGTTCTGGTCGGTATAATCTTATAGATGGCCCCAGCAGCAGAATCAGACTCTTTGATGTCAGAAAGGCAAGTTTATGCACGGTATGCATATGCTGAGTATTTTTAACAAGGGTAAAGAAAGAGGGGTACAGAGGGGAAAAAAAGCAAGCAAGGAAAAAAACAGTATCTATCTAGGTCTGTCCCTTTCCTCTGCATTAGATTTGCTAAATTACATAAATAATGATTTTACACAGAATTTAAGTATTTTTTACTCAATTTTAGAATCAACAGCTCATGAAAATTGCCTTGCCCTGCAGAACTTTTTGCACTGATTTTCACTTTCTGTCCGCAAGGAAGTTATTCAGAAATACTTGCTATGACCCAGTTTTTTTGGAAAAAAGGAACCATTGACATTGGTGGTTCCCCTTTTTTTCTCCTCATGGATTTAGGATATTGTCAACGTTTCCACTGCTGTACCTGGGGAGTTGGGGTAGAAGTCAAGACACCTCCCTGAAAGGTGTGCCCAATGTACTATTTCAGTGTAGAATTTAGCAAGACGGGATGACTTCACCAGCCTGCTAGGAAAAGAGTTTAGCCCATGTTTTCCAGGTGCGCTCTTCTCCTATCTTACACCTTTCCTAAGCTAGGTAATGCTTTCTTATGAAGTTCTCTTAGATGCTTCATTGCAAACATCCATTTAATCTACATTGACATTTTTTGCGACTCGAGTTTTAAATGAGACCTTGTGACAAGGCATTTGGGTCCAAAGATCTCTTGACCTCACATTTTGGAACAGGGACCTGAAATTAAACAATAAGATGACCAACATACGTGACAGTATAATTAAAAACAGCACTATAATGGTTGCTCAGCAATGGAACAAACTAATGTACTGCCATCTCTCAACTATGACGCTTCCTAACATTTAAATACTCAAAGTTGTTATGTGGTTATAATTTTATAATGTAAAAACCACATAACATTACAGGGACAGGGAGGAAAGGGTTATTTACAGAATAAAACAGCAGGAACTAGCAGTTCAGGGTATTTTTAACCCTTTCAGTCCCAAAAATAACCTCTGAATGTGTCCTTCTCTGCTGCATAATGAAAAGTCAGTATGGAAAATGTTCCTAAAGCAATGAGAATTTCAATTAATGAAGCCATAAAGAGGTTTTTTAGTAAGAAAGAAAACAAGAACCAAAACCCAAGCTTATTTAAAAATTGTATGCTCATCTCTAGTCTAAAATATTCCATGCTGTTCTTCCTACCCCGCAGGCTTTCAAGCCTCATGTGGCTGCCAAGACTTCGCCACCACAGCCCTGGCTCTCCTGGTGCCAGCTAAGGAGCTGCACAGAGATGGTCACACCACTGATGATATTTAGATTCAGTGTTTCCAGTGAAAGCCCAGAGAAAGAGGATAGATTTAAAGGTTTGTTTGCTTCTGAAAAATGTTCTCTTTGTAAAATAAGAGGTTTGGGTTTTTTTCAAGATCCTTGAATATAGAGGCCAAATAGAACACAAGCCCTTATTTTGCTAACATTTCTGTACTCTTGAGATGTAAGAGTATAATCTTGAATCATACTGAAGTGTAAACTGTACCAACATGAGATTTAAAAAAACCCAAATAAAAACACACAGCAGGATTTTCTTACAGCTAGATTTCTGTCAGTTTTACCTCATTTTTCTTTCCTACCTCAACCTATTTTCTAGCAAGAACCCTTTCAGTCTCTGAAAGATTACAGATCTCCTGAAGGGTGGAAGGATAGGAGAGGACAGGAGGGGAAAGCCCAAGATGAAAGATCATTACTAATGCAAACATATCCACTGGCTGGGATTACACATTACAGATAAACCCTCCCAGCAAAGGACAGTTTGCACATGGATATGGTGGGTGTTGACATCTCCTCAGATACTGAGGACACTCGGGTTGCTGTTGCACTGGGTGAGGTGGCTGGTGCCAGCGTTAACATCCCGCCAGGGTGAAAAATTAATGTCTGGTGATCATGTGAATCTAACGTTTTCTGTTATTCCTATTGCAATAACAGATGAGAAGAGTAGATATAAATTAACAGGTCTTGGCATATCCAGCAATACTGTTGCTCAGCCAAGCAAGGAGTTTCAAATAACCCAAAGCTGTGTCTGTGGTTTTTTTCTTTCTAGGTGGCTGTGAAACACACCACAGCCAGGCCCTGCTGCATCTGAGTTTAAACAGGCACTGTAGCACACTCAGCATTTTTCAAAGTCAGACTTGAGCATCCAAAATAGGAATTGAAGAGCTTTAGTTTGAGAGAGTGTGTTTTCTGATCCTGACTTAAAAGGAAGAGGCCTGATAAGGGCCTCAGAGACAATGAGATTACTCCTTTGGACAGTGGAATATTTTTTAGCTTGGCATAAAAACTGACCTTACCTTTAGAGGACTGAAGTCCAACTGGCAAAATTTAGGGAACACATACTACAGAAAGACAGAAATGAGGTAACAGAGGGAGGGACTCTGAAAGAAACTCAGTGAATTTTTAGTGTGGAGTCCCAGCCTCAGAGAGGAAGCCCCACTTATGGGGACATGCACCCATGACAAACAATGACTGATGTTTCCTAATCTCAGAGGATCAGACTGTTTGGGCCATCCAGCCAAGAGGGCTTTGATAGCACTTTGAAGAGCAGCCATGAGGACTCAGCAAGAGTCACAACCTCTGGAAGTAGCACTAATTGCATCTTCATGTCATGCAATCGCCACAGTCCAGCCAACATGCAAAGAGACTGAGAAGAGGAAGAGAAAGAAAAGATACTGAGGGGAAGATAATAGAGATTAGTGTTGCACCAGGTGAACACAAACATGTTTGTGTGGGTCTAAGGGTTGGCAGAGCTGGTCCAAAGCCTGTAAACTGGCAAATGTTTCCCCACTATGATGGTTTTATATCCTCTCGCAAATCAAGCACTTGTGAAAAGCAAATATTGTAACTTTTTTATTTGCTTACTCTGTTGGTCTGTGGGTGCTTCTTTTCTCATGCATATCACCACCACTAATAAAAAATATTTTTACATCTTCACTAGCAAAAACTGACCAGAAGCATCAAGGTCAGTGTGATGTGGCAAGATCATACACAGTGACTCAGAGAGAGAGGATGTGCAGGACTATCAAGAGAACCTTTCACTTCTTCACCATATAGCTCAATTCCAGAAAATTTCATAGACAGTTTTATCCCCTCCTACGACCTCAACAACAAATTGACACCATAGTCAGCTGTGTCCATCTCAATGTAAATCCTTAAGGAACAAGCAACAGCTGTTCATAACACATATTTGTCTCCAAACTATAAAACCTTATTACACTTTTTCACTTTAAAATATATTATCTAAGCAGCTCCTGATAGAATTGGTTGATAAAGCTTGAACTGGGACTTGTTATTCAACATGTTGAGTAATAGCTCTCCATTTCATTGTCCAGGCAGTTACAGAGCTTTGTGTGGGTCTGGGTTTTGCCTTTTCACTTCCTGAGTAGTAAATTAAAAGCGATCATTTTCAACAGAAAGTACATGAAAATTAAATCTGTCTGCTTCTAACAAAATAAAGAATAGGAGAATGGATCCAACAGAATATTTTGTTACATAAATAGCAGCTGTACCTAGCACTGGTATCTTTACAGTAAACTGTGATTCAGTTTGAATCACCCTTCATTTCTGTTAGTGCAGTGTCTTTCTTTGACAAGAAAGACAGACAAATCCTCTCATTTTAGGGTGTCTGCCATTGAATCACAACTATTTATTAAAATGTCACTGCTAATTTAGAAATCACAAAGCAGGTTCAGGATCTGCCTGCTCAGGGTCTCCATTTCCTATCAGTAAATTAAGAATCATATCCTCACAAGAGGATTTGCAAAGTACAAATTTAATTTTTACTGTGACCTTCATGGCAATATCCAACAATAGTCTTCCCTGCCTATGGCATGTGAATCTCTAGATTAGATCAAGCATTCCTGCTAATTTAATCAAGTATCTAAGCTACCTCTACTCTGACTGTGGACCACAACTATCCCTGTAACCCCTCACTGCTGTGACATCCAATTTATTCCACAAAGATAATCTGAATTAGCCCAAACATCTATTAGTGGATCTGCTGAACACACACACACAAAAAAATCAAACCAATATAACCAAAAGTTATATTTTTCATTAATGATAATTTGAAGCACAATTGATTTTACTCCTGGAAAAATAACAAGATAACCATTTCCTCTTACTTTCTGAAAAAAAAAAAAAAAAACAAAAAAACCTGCAATTTCAGAGTGTTTTAAGCTCAAAACCTACCAGATGAGCTAGTAACTAACCACAGAATACCCAAACATCCTTCCTCTGAAAGGTAATCATGACCATTCGTGAGAGAAAAAGTATTTTCTTTGAATGAAACTTATCACAGGTAATAAAGCTTCACTTAAGTCATAATCTGCTATCTCAAAGAGAATGCCCAGTTGGGTTAAATACTGATGCATGTTCAGAGATTAAAATTGTTTGGTTCCAGGCTAACGATATAAAACATCAACAAACAATACAATTGCTTGACATTAAACTGCCATTCTAGTAGGAGTATTTTCATTGACATGGGCTCAGTATTTTTTTTAACTACTTTGAAGATTCATCATCTAATTCTCTAACCAGGATCAAACAACTATGGGAGAAAGAGTGACTTTGTGGCAATGCTCTAACTCGACATGTCTCCATGTCTCTAAAAAGTTAGAAATAGTCATAGAATACCCATTGTTGCTTGTCCTTTCAGACAAAGAAATAAAAGCCAGCATCACCTTATCATCAGCAGGAACAGGAGATTTTAGAGAATCATAGAATGGTCTGGGTTGGAAGGGGCCTTAAACATCATCTAGTTATGCCCCCTCTGACATGGGCAGGGACACCTTCCACTAGACCAGGTTGCTCCACGCTCCATCCAACCTGGCCTTGAGCACTGCCAAGGATGAGGCATCCACAGCTTCCCTGGGCAACCTGTGCCAGGGTCTCATCACCCTCACAGGGAAGAATTTCTTCCTTTATCTGATCTAAACCTACCTCCTTCCAGGTGGAAGCCATTCTCCCTTGTCCTGTCACTCAAACTGACATGTTGCTTTATAGCATCCTATGTACATCACTGGAGGTTGACATTTTCCAGAGTTCCAAGTCCTAAGTTTTGCCTTTATGACATTTTTATGCACCTATACAGGAAGCTGTCTCATCTGCACAACTAAAAATCTTCTTACGCTCACAGACACGAGTTCTCAAAACAGACACATATCCACCAGTCTTTTTTGGGCAAAATAGCAGATTAGATTATGAACTTCTCAAAAAGAATATAGTAAGTGCCCAGGCAGTCTCTAGCGCACCACAAAATACCAAGAAAGAGACAAGCTGGTTGGCCTTTGAAATATATGGAAAATACAATGCTGACAAAACTGTTACTAGCAAAAAATCTTTTTCTCCCTTAGCAGAAGTTATGGGTGGTCTTTGCAAAAATAAAAAGAAATTATGAGGAGAATCTTGGCTGCAGCTCGCTCACTGGCAAATGCAAAACCAAATATCTGGCACCAGGTGTGAAAGTAGTGAGGCACCCCAACCTCACGGTCATTAGAACCTTGCAAGATTTCCAACTCAAGTAAGATTTCCCACCTCACACCTCCTTCATCAGCCTTCATCACACTGGCTGAAATTATCTTGGCAGCGGGAATAATTCTTCATCAGTTCCAGTAAGTGTTACAGATGTATCTGAATCAAACGCAGCGCTGGGCCGGATACGCAGCAGCTTGGAGAACTCCCACCGTGCCTGTTGAAAACTCTCCTCTGGGGACTGGGAGCTGCGCCTGGAATCAGCAAAAGCCCGGCAACAAAACCCCTTCCTCGTGTTTGTCTTGAACTAGGATGTCCAGTGCAGCTAAGGGGGAAGACTGCCAGCTTGAATTACCTCCTGATAACACAGCGAGCTGGCCTCGTGCAAATGCTTCATTTAAACTCCTCATTTTCCTAAAAATAATCCAAACCACAGATCCATGAGGAGTGCCTCATCAGGCCCCACCCAGAAGGTATGAGCTGGTCTCCAGCTCCTACGTCAGTAATAATTTATTTGCTTGTCCAGCAGGGCTTTTTCATTCCTGCTTGGATCAAATGTCACCTCAGCCCGCCCTCTAGGTCCCTGTCCTTCATACAGATGTCACATTGTTGGGAAATGTTTACTTTGCCAGGTGCCATCACCATCCTGAGATGAAGTGTCAAATTCCAGGCTTTCATCTGGTTATAATTTATTCATTATATTGCTACTTCATATTAAAAGAAAAAGCACCAGTGTGAAAGTATGAACAAAAAAACCCTTTTTGGCGATTCAGTAACCTGAAAAGTATTCAGGTTAAAAGCTCTTGAGTCTGACAGAGCAGCATCATATTATTAGAATAATATGTTAATGTTTCAGTCATGCAACCTCTGTGGGTCTTTCGAAACACCTGTGGAAATAAGTTTTAAGCTATTACAATGCTAACAAAGACACTGAGGCTGAGTCAGTTTAATTGCTCAAATTATCCATATGACTGAATTTTATGAGGTAATAAAACACATCCTGATATAAGTATAATAAATACTTTGTATAACATACTACACTGAGCATACATTCAACAACTCCTTCCTATTTTCTTTGTCTCCTCTGTTTTCCTGTTCCTCAGACTGCTTTCAGCACAGCTGCTACTCAGAAGACCCCTGAGCTGCTTGTGGTGGGATGGAAAGTGAGAGCCCATCACCTACCGTACGATGGAGAGTCTATCTTTAAAAGCAAAAGATGCTGCAGAATAGATTTAAGTTTTTCTAAGGAAAGCACGTCAATGACTCCAGCTCCCTCTGTAAGCACAAAGGAAGAAGCACCATTTCTTGTATCTCCCTTTCCCTTTGTTAGGCCAGAGCCATATTCCCAAATGTCATCACACCTCAACTTCACCTACTGGCTCTCTGCTTTTACTGCCTTCTCTGAGTGTTTTGTCATTGATAACAGAGTCTGGGAAACCATTTTCCTTACCTAGCATTAAATCCCTGCTTTTACATTCATAATTGTGTCATAAAAGTGCATGAAAGTAAAGTTTTATGATGTCTAAAGATGGGCTGAGTGGCAAAACCTGCACACTGAGTGAAAATTTTCCCAACTTAGGAGGTGTAGGGTTTCAAGCTCAACACAAATTGTTCTCTTTTCTAAATGATTACATGTTCTGCTGTTTTCTTAAGAGGAAAAATTTGTGAATACACGAAGGCATTTTCTGTTTAAGTTTATGATCACAGTAAAGAAGTGTAGCCATTAGAGGTAAGAATATTAAGATGCAATAGTTTAAACATTTGGTTCGGGAACATAAAAATGCTGGAAAACAAATAGGTCATTACATTATTGAATTCGATATGTATTTTTCACTTTAACTGAAGTCTTGACGTCTCATTTTGAAAGCTGATGGTCCACATCAGTAAGGGATAACTAATTACCAAACAGAAGTGTATGAATTAAAATCATGCAATATTCCTGAGGCTGAAGAATTTATTTACCAAATGGGTGACTGAGTAGATCTAAATGATGAAAAGGGATAAGTCATTAAAAATAAAATGTAAATACCAGCCTAATTTAATAACAAGCTCAGAAAGGATTTATGATACTCACAATATTTTAAAAACATAATTTCCTTCACACTCTTAAAATCAAATTTACAGCTATATCAATCTTTGTCTGTTGAAACAGAAAAGTAATGCATATATGCAATATAAGCATCTGACAAATACTTTTATTCAGTTTTGTCAGAATATAATCACACAGCTCCTTTAGCCTTTTGATTCTGTGCATTTCAACAATTCCACATTACCAAAGACATTGAGAAACTGCCTGCTCCCTAGTATGAGGCACTGAAATAGCCAAATCACCAGCAATTATCCTATAAAATGTGGTACAAAGCAAAAAAATGCAGCATAAGACACCAAGAAAAAGCAAGAAAATCAAGAGAAAAAAAACCCACAGCAGTCCTGATTATATGATGGCCATTAATCTGTGAAAAGCTGGCAGACCTGGATTACAGAAAAAAGCATTTTCTTCTTAAAAATATAGTTCAACAACTAATATACCTGTAGCTTTATGGTTATGCAGAAAAGTATAAAGTATGTTTCTAAACTGCTAAGTCTGCAGCTAAGACTCAGGCAGAAATTACAAGAAAGGGGATGTACTTGCTCAGTCAAAAAAAAGGTCATGGAATTTTACAGTAGTTGTCCCAAAAAGCTGTTTTAAATTCTCACAGGACAATCTAAAGGCAATCTTAAGAGAATTTAGACCTCACTGAGAAAGCAGCACTGGCAAATGCCCTCTGTGATAGAAATTTAAAAATTCCTTCACAACTGTGACCTACAGCACAATCATTCTAATGACTCATACTTCACTAACGAAAATTCATTTGCAGGCTTCTCCCCAGAGCTTGGTGGGATGTTTAAGAAGCACAATTGGCATTTTACAGCTGCTCAGCACTCTTCCAAGGAGACTGAAGCAATGACCACTAGCATTCAGTACTGATGCATTCACATAAAAACACCAAAATTATTCCAAAATTGCACAGCACACAGAGAAGGGGCTCTGCAGCCTCCACAAAAATGAATTCATGGAAGTTTTGCACTTACAGACTGAAGATAATGGTGGCACAGTCTCAACAGGAATCTGTGTTCAAAATATTTACAGCAAGGGACTGAAGCTCGAAATAATGACATCCTGAAAAACTGAAACAATAATTCCTAAACAAACAATTTGGAGAACCTCGGAAATTACCTACTTCCAATGAGTTGGTAACCAGCATTTTTGAAGCCAGACACCCTTCACCTCTTTTAATGCGTTTTTACAATAATAAATCCTTATGCAAATCATACCTGTGGTGACAATAACAATAGATCTACTGAGCTCTGAATCATTTTCCACTCCTCTTTTATCACCTTATTCCTCCTCCTCTGTTTATCTCATAGAAACACATAAGGACCCAGGATAAACAAACCACTTTAATGAACATTATTATTATTATTATTATTATTATTAATAATAATAATAATAATAATAATAATACATATTAACTGGATCAATAAAGATACATATAGATATCAGGGGTGTATATTTGTATATACAGATGCAAATAGATATGAAGAAACTACCTCTGAGAGCTTTTTTTTCCCCTGATGAGGAAACCAGGCTGCCCATACAGCAGACTCAGGAATAATATTTATTGAAGGATGCTATAAAATGGAAGAGACCCCATTTTGAAAAAAATCCCTCCCCCTCACACCACTCTACTGTCTAATTAACAATTACATTCTTTTAAGCATCTTAAAACCATAAGAAAATTCAGCCACTTCTGCAAGAGATTTAAATATAAACACGTTATTGATTTAACAGAAATTCCTCACATCAGGCTTTAGTGTGGTGTTCTTTTTCCTGCCTTTTACATGCATGTTAAAATAATCATGTCAAAGGATTCTCATACTCTGTCTTCAAACTTTTCACAGAGGATGATTCACTCTATTCATTTTCACTAGGCACAGTGCTGCTTTACTTTAACTGAACATACCTTTTATATATTTCATGTGGATCCAGACCAACCTGCAGAGACTGACTGACTCTTTGCTAACAATGTCAACAGGCTGAAACAAAATACATGTGTAGGAAAGAAAGGATGGGTGGGAGGGAAGTGCTTGGCAGAAGGAAAGAGACTTTTGGTGATTTGGTGGTATGTGAAAGAAACTGGGCAGCTTCCCACAGGATTACATCTTTCCACCTGCCCTGTTCCCTGCTCATCAGTGTACTGAGCCCATACAGGCCTGTCTTGGATAAATCCTTTGGAGAGGAGAAGGAAAAATGCAGTAGTTCAACCAGGACAATTGAAGGATTAGGAAGCAGCAAACTGGCTTGCCAAACTGACTCCATCTGTAGAGAGGATACCTATATATATATAGTATACATATATATAGGAAGGGATATATATATATATATATATATATATATATATATGGAAGGGATCTGCCTCATCCATGGGCAAATCTCTGCAAACAGAGCAGGATTTAAGCAGGACCTGCAGCAAGCTACTCCTAAGGATGCCACGAAGGTGCAGTGACAAGGTTAGTAGAGGTACAGGTGAGTTATTCAGTGCATTAAAACACAAAACTTTGTCAACTGCCAGCTCAAATTTTTATAGCCCAGCTTCCTGTTCCATGAAAATCATCCAACTGATTGCTGATACCACCCCATCCTGGTATCACTACAGCTGTATCAGAGAGAAAATATTTCTTTTCACATAAAAACAGCTTTGGGGGTAGGGGAGGAAGGGCAAATAAAAAGCCAGACTAGCAGTGAGCCAGACAATGATGGAATTACCTCAGATCTATGGATGACAAACCTCACTCCCCAGGCACATACTTTCTGTGGTCTGTGTCACAAATGTTTAAAGTTAGACCTTTGTTAGTTATAGGGGCATATGTATGTACCCTATAAGTTTCATTTCCATTTGCAACTTTGTACGGGGTGCCACTGCAAGCTCCGTATAGTTGTCACTGCAAGTTCTGAATAGTCAGGAGTGTAGGAGGTTACAGTTGAAGCGTTTAGGGTATTGACAATGCTTTCTAATGCTAATGCCAGAGAGAGAAAGAAAGGGGAAAGGGGGAGGAAATCTTTCTTCCTCCACAGAAGGCTCCGAATCAAACCATCACTCCTGTCATGATTGGTGGACACAACTGACCAATCATTTGAAGGCGGGAAGGAATGATTGGTCCAGAGGAACTCTCGCTAAGGACCAATAAAACGCCAGAGAATGAGCCAATCACATCAAGGATCCTCAATCCACCAATCAAGAAAAGGACGGAGGACATAAAAAGAGACTGATGGTCTGAGGGAGCGCCTTTTCCCTGAGGGACAGTATTTCCTAAAGGGGGGAGGACCCGTATAGTATTATACGTGCCTTGGTACTCTGCCTTGTCGTAAAGAGTTTGGGACTAGCCCAGCTTTTTTTGTTGTTCCAGTAGTCATTTTGTTTCAATAAACGATTGGCCATTTTTTTTTACAAATACCGGATCTATGGCCTGGTTTGTAACAGTCTGTAACCAGCCTAGCCCAGCCCTTGGCCATGGAATACAAGGAAGAGGGGTTTGACAGCAGGTCCTCAGCTGGAGAGCTTCTTGTCAGTAAGGCTCCACCTGACATTTTGGACTAGAGAACAAATTCAGTGTGTTACAAAATCTTTTCTTGAAAACTCTCCTTCATAACCATGCTCTCATGAAAAATCTCACATCCAGATGAAGTCAGGGAGAGAAAGAGAGAAGCTTCTCTGCTGAGAGCAAAATCTTACCTTTACTTCTTTTATTTTCTAACAGTGAGACTACAGACACTAATAAAGACAAAAAAAAAAAAGAGATGTATTTGCATAGTGTTCTCCCAGGTCACAGCTAAGGAATCAAGGAGACACTGGTGTGTCTCAGAAAGATTAAAGTATTTTCCTTTGCTTTTTAGGATATACAAACCAATTTAAACTTGAAACAGGGCAAAAAGGAGGACCTTTGCTTCAGCTAGGTATAAAGTCAGAGACATCATGGATGAGAATGTCTCAAAATGCTCACTGATTTATTTTTGCAGGCTCTCCAAAGTGTCTTGACACCTTTATTTGGGATCCAGATATTTATATAACACTCTGGAATTCATCAAAGACCAGTCTGAAATATTGTCACATGGCAGCCAAACTGTCTCAAGATGCCTCACTAGAATTCAAACATACACACTGCACAGGAACTTCTAGCAAGCTTTACAGAAGGGACCAGATAAACCTGCCAAAGAAAATGAAATTTAACAGCCAAAAGTATGTGAAAATAACCCCTAGAATTGTGCACTTTATCTCTGCTGGGGAAACATTTTCTTTTCCTTTCCTTCCTAATTCAATTTACATTTATTTCCATTGTACTTTGGAAAGTTATTTTGCACCACATCATTATTATTTCTATCAAGCTTTAGACAGACTTATTGTTACTTCATTAAATCGTGCAGCTAAAGCACTAACTTTAATCAAGGGACCCCAACAATTTCATCTCTTGTACATGCAACCAGTGTCTCAGCCCTCATAAAACATTCCAGCATCTCTTGCTTTGCAGTTTTCTGACAGTCCTGTGATCACCGGTGCAGAAAGTACCATGAAAACCATGCAAGTACTAATGGACTCACAGTATTCCTTACCTGAGTACTTGCTTGTACTTTTCTTCACACATTTTCTGTGAGCACCCCTTGGAAGAACAAGATTGGATGAATAACTAGGGAAATCCAACACAATGGGAATAGGAATGCCACTGAAAGCAAAGTGTTCTTTTTATGACTTGAGAGGAAAGCGTGCAGAAACATTTCTGTGTTTCCCAGAATCTAATTACCTGTGCAGGGCAAGTTTGGAGACAGGTATTTATTTATAGCTGTGGTTACTGTTGCTGCTATTCAACAGTCACAATTAAGAAATCCTAAATGCTATTCCACCTTTTCTTGTTTCCTCACTGAGCCTACACTTGGAATTACTACTGTCAGCTGCAAAGAAGAGAACAATTTCCAGACATGCATCCTCTATCCTGTCCTGCCATATTTTTTTCACTCTGGTGTAGGAGGAATCTACTCTGTCTGCAATTTCAGCAAAGAACAAGTCCAGTATCCCTCTTTACCTCCTCAGATTTGCATCAGTGATTCACCATACACACACTGTGGTACCATGATAGCTCTTGTGCTCAATCTCAGATGACTAATCATTCTGAATTAGACTGTTAAAAGAACCTATATATTTTCTAGGGTTAATTGTCCTCTTCTATTAGTGGTTAGGCCTCTTACCTGGAGTAGTAAATGCTTTTATACCTTTAAAGCCTGGGGTTCTGAAGTACCCCCCTTTGGCTAGTAACACTTGCAAGATAAGCATTAAAATCCCGATTTATTTCAGTGGGGCTGTACTAACTGCCTAGAGGACTTCACAAAATCCCTCAGCAATTCAGACAACCATCTGTGCTTGTCACTGGCACTTGGAAATTATATCCTGGAGCAGCTTTCAGTGCCCATGACAGGAGAGTCAAGCACTGGCTTGCCAATGCACAGTCCTGACTCACCTGCTCTAGTCAGTTCTCAGAGACATTATCAGAATTTGCAGTGGAAATCACTGCACCAACCAGAGAGCCAAAGCTCTCTGTCAGCATTTTAAAAAGCCCCCCCAAATGGCTACCTGTGGCTACTGAAAATTAGCAGCAGCTGTTGCTAAAAACTAGTGCAATTCCACAGGAAACCCACAGAACTGGCAACTTTGGAAAGGTAACAAGCTTCCCCAAGCAACTTTTAATCCTGAGCCCCCAAGAAGTGCAGAGCTAAAGCCGATGCATTGTCCATTCTCAGAGCAAACCTCAGTGGAGTTCTCCCTGCTGGCATCCTCCACAGTGTCTCCCTCACAGGTCTCTGCAGCATGCAAGAGTCAAAAAAAGAGTCACCAATACTTTCCAGTGTGATTTTCAAGAAAAACACATTTTAATATATTTCAGGTACACGGGCCATGAACAAATGTACAGCAGCTTATACATAGTCACCACTTTCCCAGAAACTCAGGGCCAAATTCTGAAGTAATTGGAACCTTATGCAACTGTTGACTCTACTGAGAGCAAACAGGTGTTATGTCAATTATCACAGATTATCTCAGTGAAATAGCCCCAATTTGGGGTTACATGATGACAATTTTGTAACTGCATGACATAAAAGGTCTCACAGTCAACATAACCAGGCACAAGAGGCTCATCAATGTTTTAGGGTGGAGTAGTGTACAGTCAAAGGAAAGTAAAAGTGGCCAAAGTTTCCTTCAATCCAGAAAATCCCAATGACTCCTTATCTCCAAGGAGTATTTAACAACTTGCACAAGTTAGCACAGCATAAGACTGCTCTGACACAGGCCAAGTGAAGGGCTCAGTGCATGGCTATGATAAAAATTGCCTACTAAAACCTTTGTTATCCAAGATGTTTTTTATTTTAGAAGAATTTGCTCATTCTTTGCAAAAATAATTCATTGCTTTATGTGTACAAAAGCAAGTGAAACTACCTGCATTTTATAAAATTACAGTGTGCCTTCCCTTCACTATTGAACAGGATTTCTGTCTAAATTCTACTCACCCACTGCATTTTCTAAAGAAAAAAAAATACCTGCAACAGCTGTTTCGTTGTGCTTGGCCTGAAATTAATGAAAAGAAGCTAGAATTCCTATTTTTTTCAATAGGCATGTACAGCCTTTTCTCCCTTTGGTGGTAAAAAAAACAGAGAAACAAATCAAAACCCCAAGAAAACAGCTGAATTCATGTTTCTTTGTCCTGACTACAAAGGAAGGATCAAGGAATTAAGGACTTTCTAAAATTCAAATGCCATTGCCTCTTAGTCGATTACTATTTGAGCTCTTAAAAAGAAGTCCAGGGATCATGACTGATTATATTTAAACTTGACCAGTTGTTTTGATTAAAGATGATTGAGCATAACAAGTAAACCTGTGGGACAGTAGATGTAACAAATTAAATTTACATTCCTTGTGTGAGTTTGAGAGTGATTTCTACACCCTTCAGCTTTATAACATGAATCTTCAAAGGGCAGTGGTGGTGGGAATTCATCTTGAGAGCCTGTTTCCTGAGCACATAAAAAGATAACTCTGTAATATTGTTTTGCCCATTTATCAGTTTGCTAAAGACATTTTTAAAGCATTTCATTTAGCCATAATTCAGATAGAAAACCTCCCTATTTACAACTGAAACCACATCAAATTTGAAAATACTGAGGGAAATTTTCACAAGAACAAATTCTGACATCAGCTAGTTCTTACGGCCTCCAAAGCCCACAGGACCTTCACANGGCAGCCTCAAGCAAAGCCACCCTGGATTGAGCACAGTTCCTGCCTCTTAGCCAGAATAGCGCTCCAACTCCCAAGATCAACTTGGGCCCCTTGGGTGCAATTCCCTGTTGAGAACTCCTCACCAGAGCCTACAGCACAGATGTTGTTCCATTCGGTGAGCTTGTGTCGCTTCCCTGACACAGTTCCTCAGACCTGTCTCAGGTGACTGCCTGTGCTCACTCCCTCTCCGCTCTTGTTCTCTGCCCATGCATCCAATCTTAGCCTTCTGAGAGAGACAAGTTCTGCCCCTTAGGAGTTGCATTGTCCTCTGCGTGGAGTGCTGTGAGACTGGAGATACTCCTTTTGCCCCAGCACAGAACTGCCTTTGGAGTGGCTGCTCCAACTCAATCTTAAAACTCAAGGCACTGCTGACTGAAAACCACTTCCAGAATCCTGTACATCAGATACTTAGTGCTCCTACCAGCACATAAACTTAATATAACTGGAACCTGAATTATGAGTCAGGACAATGCTCACCAAATTTTCTCTCACACGGTAAATATTTCCACATTACTATCAACCGGACCTAATAAAAATATCAGACGCACCAGACTCCTGTTTTTTAACAGCTCTGCATCTGATCCATCACTCACAACTTCTGAAGTACCTATCAACAGATTAATAACAGTTCCATGTATACATGTATCAAAGACACAGACATCTACTGAAATGCTGGTTACATAAAACCAGATTTCTTTTCCTGAATTTTAATGTGACAATAAAAATCTCACTTCTGAAGGAGGTTTAGAAACTGATCCACCCACAGCCACACAAAACAAGTATCTTTCTATTCCTCTCAGTAGTCTTTGGATCAGGCCCTGATTTATTTATCAGCATCTCTTTATGAGGATCCTTAGGGTGCCAACTTGGTAAATTAAATGTAGATCAACAAAATATATCCTTGTGATTCTTATTTCTTCCATGTTGAGAAACAGATTATCTTGAGCAATGTAATTCGTTGGTGAGTATAACTATTGATTTCAGAATAACGTCTGGTTTTGAACATTTTTCTGCATCTCCTGCCAACCTCCATGGAGATATTTTATATGAGATATTATTCAAAACCTGTAAGTCCCCTAAATTAAACGGGGGGCTCTGGGGTCTTTGAAAATTAAGTGTGGTGAAATCAGACACTTCTACCTACACAACTTAGTGAAAATAAGCAGCTACAAAGCACACTGCAGTTCATTGTTTGGAGTACTTCAGCCCATTACTAAATTTAAAGCCAGCATTTGGGTTTATTACTTCTTTCCACAGATTTCACATTTCTCATCTTATTTTCAGTGCTGGTCAGAACTGGAACCTCTTTCTGTCTTTTTTTTTTTTTTATTTGAGGGCTAAGAATAGATTTCCTTCTGGCATGTTATTAATACTCCTGCTTTGGTCCATGATAGTCTCTGTTTTTCTATGTCACTTTGAACTTAAGTTCTGTTCATTACTTTATGACAGTCACTTTGTTCTGCTTTCACCTTGAAGAAAAAGGTATTTGAGATAATGATATTTAGGGGGATCATTTTTTCATTGTACTTGTGGGGTTTTAATACACATGGGGACCTCTATGGTTGATTTGTTCAGATCATAGTTCAGTGGGGTAGTCCACTCTTCTCACATCTGGAGTAAGTTCAGCCAGGCTCTATCCTGATTTCATAGCCTAATACAGGCACACATTTCCTACCAAGTATCTCAGTCACCCCATCCCCAACTAGCTATGTATTTTATTCCAGTTTTTGTTGGAAGTTTTCTCTGGCTAAGCTATTACATTTATTAAAAGAGATACTTGACAATTGTTATAAAAGATATCAGCAGAGGGCATCTTCATTATGGCCTTTTCAAAGACATGGTATCCTCTGGGCATTTACAATAATTATAACACACTGCTTGCTCTGTTTTGGTTTTCTGCAGGAAACAGGAAAAAAACCCAAAAACCTCCCCTTCACCTCTCTAGCATATTAGTTCAAGGATCAGACAGCACTAAAATCCCACTAAGACCTCAGGTCAGGGTAAATTTTACCCTTGAAGAACTACACAGAGGGAACCAGTTTCTTTTGTTCCCATTTTGGAAAAAGTCCGTCTGCATTGTTGTATATCTGGATTTTTTCCTCAAATGTGGTCAGTAAAACACAGGTGCCCCCAGATTACCTCTGGTTGAGAAGACATGGAGTCAGCTATAAAATGATGCAAAAGTAAAAAGCAAACCAAACAAAACCCAAACCGAACAAATTTAAGATTTATTGACTGAAGGAAAGAGTATTTGTTGGCACTTAAAACGTGACAGAATGTGACACTTAGATTCTATGACAGATGGGCTGCAAGTTTACCTTTACAGCAGTGTTCTTTGGGATCACATTTATCACATCTTTTTTGTCTATCACAATTGTTACAAGCATCTGTGTGTACTAATAGTCCTGGTCCAGGAAATGCTGCTTCTCTAGCCCCTGTCTCACCAGAGGGATTTCCATTTCACTGTATTCATGTTTGAAAGACAAAAATTAGTATTTCCATATTACTCTTTCTAGCAACAGGAACAAGACAGATTTTTCCCTGCTCAGATTTCACACAGATGAAGAAATTACATTCTGTCACTCACTGAACATTCAACCCCCTCTATTGTGTTGGTTTTGTGATTACTTTTTCCACTGGATGAATACAAATCAAAACCATTATACATGTCCCAGGAAGAACAAGGCTTTGAGCTTGTCTCTAAAAAGCTAATAAAATTCTTTTATAGAGAAATTTCACACCATCACCTGTCCTCCAGTAATCTCCAGGGATCTTCATGTTACTCTCTGAATCTTGTCACTGGCATTGAATTGCTCAGTTAAATGAGAGACCTCAGCTGCTGTGACACTCTTTCACTCTGTCCTGAAGAACGATGTCGCAAACCTTACAACAAAGGGAAGTGTTGTTGTTATTCTCTATTTTCTTCTTACTTTGCATTGAACAGTTACCTAAATTACTTCTTATATATCAATAATACTACAAGTGCTCGTAATTAAAAGGTACTTCTACTAATACCAATACTTCTATTATATACATCAGATAAAAACCTAAGTACTCATGTTCTAATGACAAGAAAAACACCTACTGGTGTAGCACAAGCTTATCCTAAAGTAAACAGACACTATTCCATTTAGGTGGCTAGAGCCTACTAACCACCAGAAAAAGGGAGGCTAAAACATTAAGGACTGGAACACCAATTGTTTAAAAAGCAAGCATTCAGACTAATGAAAAATGTTTCCCATTATTAGAGTGTCTTATATATACTTACTGGGCAACATTAACAGCAGCAGTAAAAGAGCTATGTGTAATATAACATATGCCACATATCATGGATTTGCCTCTGCTTAAATTAAGAATGTGTATGTTATTTATGAACAGTGAAGCTGTAAGTTTAAAGAGCCATTTTGGGGAACAAAATTAGATTAGGCACACTCAGTGTAGGCCACATTGTTTGTCACTGAGTCTCATAACTCAGAATTACAGTACAGTGACTCCTGTCACACGCAGCCACATTTCAGCACTGTTTACTGCACTCTGTGGCTTCTCCTTGTCAAAGGTGAGCAACCTGGTACCAAATTTACACGGGCTTTCAGCCAGCTTTCAGGCTCACATTTCAAAACACATGGGACTAATTCCGGAGCCAAAATCAACATTTAAGTCAAGGGACAAGAAGAAATGGATCATTTTAAACAAGATCTTTAACCATCACAACAGAAGAAGCCACCAAACAACCCAGGTTCAGTTACTGGAGTGCAGTTTAGGTACATGGTGGCCAATAAAACCTGAAGCAACTTTAGTGGTGATTAAATATGTCCTGGTAAAACGTGTGCTTTATTTAACTTCACTGACTTTTTTCACCTATCCCTCCCCACACACAGACTCACCTCACTGAATTACAAGAAATATCTCGCAAATACCTGACTCAAATAATCATAGAATCACAGAGTGGTTTGGGTTGAACGTGACTTTGAAAAGAACACCTCTTTTCAACCCTCCCTGCTGTGGGCAGGGACACCTTCCACCAGACCCAATTGCTCAGGATGCACTTAGTCCCTTCCATTTATGTCATTAATGAAGATATTAAAAGTATCCTGGTTTTCACAAAACTTACAGCAAAAAAGACTCACAGAATACATATATTCAAAATACTCAGGGGCATAATACAGTCAGTATCAAAAAGCAAGCTACTAAAATCCATTTGTTAAGTATTGGAATGCTCCATTAGAACAAACCCCAGACACTCAGAACTCCTGCTCCAGAGCTGCTTACCACAGACAGAACATGCTACTATAGCAAACTAAATGCATTGAAAAAGGACACATGTTCAAACAAGGCATGTGAGAAAAAGGCAACTTAAACCTGCTTTATTGAGGCTAAATCAGGTAGTACCACCTCAGAGCTAATTTATTCTGAGCTAGAGAATCAATATAATCAAAAAGTAAAATAGATAATCTATTCAAGGAACTGTAAGCAAAACATGGTCACACTGTCAAAGCACATCACCAAAGTGTGATAAATAGGAGTTCTAAATATTTCTATTTTATTTATTTTAAAGTAGGCTGGAGAGATTTTTTTAGTATACAGGATGCAGAAATTTTATTAATGACATAGTTCTAGCAGAAATTCCTATCTTTTTAGTTTGAACTATTAAGGATCAAAGTAAAAAATACTAAAATCAATCTATATATCAGCCTTTTAAAGAGTGTGTGTTAAAAAGTCAGTAAAAATAGACAGGAAATACTGTTGTAATGGTACTTTCCTTACTGTCTCATTTTTTTCTCCTCAAAATATTAAGGCTACACTAATCCCACCACCTCTTCCCCATTTCAGCTATAGCAGTTGTTCCACAGCCAACCATCTCCATATAGAAGGTAATAGAAGGATAGTTTAATGGACTGTCATCATCCAGAACAAACAGGGAAGAAAAACTTCAACAAGCAGGTGACTCCAAATACATAGTTAGGAAAATAATTCTTTAAAATGTCAGGGAGGAAAAGGACAAAAGAAACAGGAAAACTGTGTGTGGTTTGACCATCAGAGCAATGACTGCCTGTAGAATTTTTCATTTAAGGACTGTGTTGATGTTTGTCTGGATTGGAACATGCCCTCATACACCAGGGTCTAGAGAACATTTTAAACAGATGCACAAAGTAAAAAGCAGAACATTCATCATACTGAAGGATCATGATAAAATGCAAGGGTCTATTTCACTCTTTCTCAGCTCTGGTCTCTATAGGACAAAGCTTCTTCCATCATTCTGCACTACTGTGTGGAGCTCATTAGGGATATCTTCTTTTCCAAGCCATTCTCTGGCACAGACATGCTGCAGAAACAGCTTTCATGAGTGAAAGGAGGGTTTAGTTTTAGCTCAAATGCAGTTTTATCCCTAAAACCTCTTACCAGAAATCAAATCAAGCCACATCCTAGCCATCCCTAGAAGAGCCAGCCACCAGCCAGTGCCTGCCTTGTGCCCCAAAGCACAACATATTTTTTTCGCCTCTGTGATATTGCAACTGACTGCAAATCATCTTTTTCTGAATTAATAATTTTGTAGATATGCAATGATGAGTTTTACAGTTTATGCACACACTTCAAGTTATTTAGTGTAGGTGCAGATGCGTGTTAACCATACAGGTCATTGTTTGCACTGATAAAATGCATTAATTATGTGTTGCATCTAAAATGTCATCACTTTTTCACAGAATCACAGAATGGGTCAGGTTGGAGAGGACCACAGTGGGTCATCTGATCCAACCTCCCTGCTCAAGCAGGGCCATCCTGGAGCATATGGCGCAGAATTGTGTCCAGACCATTCTGGAATATCTCCAGTGAGAGACTCCACATCCTCTCTGGACAATCTCTTCCAGCACTCAGTCACTTGCATAGGAAAGAAGTTCTTCCTCGTGTTCAGGTGGAACTTCCTCTGCATTGGTTTTTGCCCACTGCCTCTTGTCCTATTGCCTGGCACCACCGAGCCAAGCCTGGCACCTCCCTGCAGACATTGGTGAGGTTCCCTCTTAGCCACCTCTTCTCAAGGCTGAACAGCCCCCCAGCTCCCTCAGCCTTTCCTCCTAAGGGAGATGCTCCAGTCCCCTCATCATCTTCTTTGCCCTCCACTGGACCTGCTCCAGGAGCTCAATGTCTCTCTTGTACTGGGGAGCCCAGAACTGGACACAGCATTCCAGATGGGGCCTCACCAGGACTGAGCAGAGGGGCAGGATCACCTCCCTCTGCCTGCTGACAGTGCTCTTCCTAATGCACCCCAGGAAAGGAGAAGAAATACAGCTCAACTTTATCATGAGCAGGTGAACAGCAGGTTCAAGGAAACCAAAACTCAGAAGGAGATTAAGAAACGTATCTTATACATCTACTGTAAGTTATTACTGAAGAAGTGACAAACTGCAAAAAATACTCCTCTCTATTAATTAATATATGCACAGGGAATTCCTGACCTGTCAGGAAGAATACATTAAGTGGGATCCTGCTTTGTGCAAACAAAGCAAAATAAATCACTATTATGTTTTTTAGCCTATGTATTGTTTTCACAGATAAATGTAGTGTTTATTGCAGGGAAACAGCCAAATGGCAGAGTTATTGGGAGGCAAATCTGCATGCTCTCTACCAATCATTTCAAGTAAATTATAATTATTTTCTTTGGCATCTTGTGAAACATGACGGACTGTACATGAGAGTTGGTGTCCTCAGGATTGGTGCTGTCATGCCCCTGCTCTTATAAAAAAACACCCTCTGCCAAGACAAACAATGGCTTAGAATTTGGTTAATTTTTCTGAGCAGAGATAATGAGGTGCAGTTGACTCCCATCAAGCTCAGTTGGGCAAGTGCAACTGGGTTATTCCAGAGGCAGTTGAGAAGGGCTGGCTGGAAACCAAAACCCACTTTATTTGCAAAAGAGGGGGAAAGCTTTCTAAAAAAAGAGCCCTGAGAGATGTCAGAATGCCCTCTCCAGCTGGGAATAAAGCAGAGAAATCAGCAGCAACTTGCAAGTTTATGAACTGTCATGGTCTTTCAGAAGACTTCTGGATCCCTTTCATCCTTCTGCAAGCTCTCAGAGACAACCACTGTTGCTGCTGACATGTCTCATTGAGCTACCTGAGTGCTCACAGAGGAAGTCTGGCACTTACAGATGATTTGAAAATCAATCTAATTTGATTGCCAGCCATCTTCTTTTTTTTTTTCTTCCTACCTTCTCCAACCTGAAAACATCTCCCTTTGCTGTTGATACCATGCTAGCTTTCTTATCCGCTTAGGGAAGACTGAAGCAAAACTTTATCAATTCTTCAACCATCTTGTTGGCTCTACATTTAGGTTCTCTTCCTCTTTGAGCAGTGGACCAGCTCTGCCCTGGGTCCTCTTAACAAGAATGCCTTCTTGTTACCCATTGTGTACCTTCTCTATATATTTTACCATCCCTTATAATTTCTGATTGCATTCTTACATGTTTATATGATCTCCTGTTAGACTATTTCTGCTTTCTACTTCCACACCAGTATCTTGACTGCCACGTCATTTCTGCTCTGTGGATAAAGGACTTTGGTGTCCCATTTGCCAATTCAGGTAACTTCATAAGGAAATTAGATCTGACACTCTGCAAGAAGAAGAGGTTCCTTGCTCTTCATTACAACATCTTCTTCACTCCCACAATTTACAATATTAATATAAGGTTGTTGCTGCAACTTGATGTTTGCCTTTTATTGTAGATATCAAACATGTACAAAAGTATTTCTAATATGGTCCACAATTTAGGAAGAGAAAAAGCATGGACTCAGCAATCACTAAGGATGTTACATGGACTGGAAATAAGAGCAACTGAACTTTGAGGGCTGTGTTCAGTTCCTTGGAGGAATATGAAATGTATCTTTGCACTGACGGTATTTTGTCTGCAGTGTGTCGTTTTGAATCAGCAGTAACACATCATTCGTCTGTCCTCCTCCATCCAAAGTCCATATTCATCTAGAAAACGTTTTTGCAAACAACTGAATGATGAACAAGCAAAAATTATGGAAAATTATGAATAAGAAAATAGGAATAATACATTGTTCATGTGACTATATGTATTTATAAAAATCCAATTCGAATTCATAATTTTGGAAAGAGTTTTTTCAGGGCAGTTCCCTTTGTTTGGTCTGAGTCTGGAGAGATCTTTGCCAAGTATGACAAAATAGGATTCTGAAATCTAAGTTACTAGATCACAATATAGTGTAAGAAGCTTTCTTTTCACCCAGATAAAAAATTATGTCTGGGATTTTTTAAACCTCAGACTTGGCAGGTGACACTGCTTTGAATAAAAAACTAATTCATATTTAAAATCTGTTATTTGCACAATGTTGCCGTTGACATTGAAACCCTAGCAGAAAGAACAAGGTCAAAATGGCTGCCAGATATTACATCAAAGAAGTCATGCACTTTTTGATTTTTAAAAAAGCTTCTTTGTATAAGCGACAAGAACATTTCTTCTGGTCTTCAACTGCACAATACAATTGTTAAGCACTGGAATTAACATGGTAACTTAAGTATGTAACTAAATATATATATAGATATTTCTACATATGAGATTGTTTACATCACTCAGAGGTCTTGCTTTCTTTTTTCTGGGTCAATATGTTTGTCTGGGATATCCATCTGGAAATAAAAAAGTACAGTTTACCTTAAGATGCAAAATACAAGCATATACATGGTTTTGCTGTATTCTTCTCTAAATAATTGTTTCCATATTTTTGGCTTCCTTTGGAAGTTGTGTCAAAATGTTTTGATTATTAGCTGATGAAAATGAGGAGATTCTTTCCGTTACGCTGCCATGCACATCTCACCTAATTCAAATTATTTCCTTTCATATCATGACTCACGAGTGCTGTTTAGCCACTTCATTCAAGAAATATTTGTTGTTTCCTTCCTTTATTCTCTAAGTTCTCAGGGTTATAAAGAGCCTCAGAACTTCCAGACACAGCACTCAGATGTGCATCCAGAATCTTGCAGGCAGAGAAGCATGAAATTGTCTCAAGGGTCGGAAATGTAAAGCAGCAGATACCCCTCAAGCTTCAAATCTTTTCAAATTTATAGCTAAGTGCCCATTCTATTCAGGGAACAACTGTGGTAGATCACCTCCTTTCCCAGAAGCTGAGATGTTCCTCAGTTCATGTTTTGCTTTGGTTTTGTCTAGGCAACTTGATCAAAGCTATCACAACGGTTTCGTAGTTTAATTATCATTTACAGGGCTTCTGACAAGAAAATTGAGCACAACAAGCTTGCACAGCACTGGCTTGCTCTATTGAATTGCACACTTTTAATTCCTCTTGACCTCAAATACCTCACATTTATTGGCTTGATCCGCTGGTAAGCACAGAGTGGACACCAGCTATATAAGACTTTGACTTCAAGAGCTGGATTACCCAAAGAAATTATTTGAGAGGTGATAAGATACAGAAAGTTACAGGGTTTTTTTTCCCCATTTGGTACATCCACATCCCAGTAAACGATTCTGAAAAGATTTTGTGTATTTAGATAGATCAGGCACAAAATTTTAAGATGAGAGTGTTTGCCCAAGACAAGTTGTACAACTGCATACTCCTAAACTTCTAATTCTTGCAGGAAACCAGCTAGACAATTCAGAACGTGAATGAAAATCCAAATGGCAAAGGTCCAGAAGTATTTTAATCACTGCTTGTAGTGGACTGTTAATTATCCAAATTTACCAAACTTTTCAATGCTTGACACCAGCAAAAAAGTGCACAATAAAGCATTTGATCCAGTTTTTCTCAGGCTCAAGTGTGAGTTACATATACAGTGGCTTAGGTATAAAAATATCCAGTCGACAACAGACATTTGTTGTGCCAAGAGGAAGCAATGAAGCTTGGACTGCAATTTCACTGGAGCACAGACAGAACCTGGCTCACAGGTACAACCTGATACTCATCTTGGGAGATCAAACTTGAGAAGGACTGAGATGAGGAGACTGTGTTGTTAACCAGCCCTCAAGAGTTGGAGGGAATCCCTGATTCAGAGTGGTTCGACTGATAGTTGTCCAACAGGAACTTCTGCAGTGATTTCCTCCAATGTATAGATTTCTGTGGATTCTTCTACAGCTGAGAAACAAATCCACATGTCAACCTGGGCAGACGAATTCAGAATCACCACCTCTAACTATTTTGGTCTCCTTCTTTAGTGGTTTTGTAATCCAGAAAACACCATAATAGCTCATACAAATCATTTCAAGGGACACATGGTTTACGGAGAGATCTACAGCCAACTCGAGGAGATGTTATTTTCATTTCATTATTCATTTTTCCTTCTCACGTGTCAGCTAGAGCGGTTCAGATTCTGTCTTCCATTGACGTCAATTGGAGTAACACACATAATACACAAGAACAGGATTTATGACCCAGCAATATTACCTCTGATTTTAAAAGGTTATATACACTACAGTCAGACCATGGTATGAACCAAGGAACATATGTTTAACCTGCTACTTCTAAGGTATTACATTCCATTCTCTTCATGAATTCTTCCAAGTTTATTCCTGTATCGAAGCATGAAAAAGATTACCAAATTTCTAGCATTCTTCAAAGTGATCATCCAAAATTTTCTGCACTTAGGAGAAGCCAAAGCTGCACTTAAACAGAAATTCCAAACTATAAGCCATGAACACAAAAAATATAACTCTGCTTGATCTAGTCCCTTGGGGATTTCAGAACATACCAAAATAGCATTCATAGCTGACTGCCATTAAATAAAGTATAATATAGCCCCCAATCTAATTACGATAATGCCATTTGCTTTCATCCAGTGTTCAAAGCAGTAACAGGCTCCAGGCCTTGTCCTATTTTTGCCTTTAGATCTTCCCTAATCTTCAGATTTGGCAATGCTAAACCCCAGCCAATTCTGAGGCTTTTGACAAGAGAAAGAAGCAGACCAGTCGTATTTTTCTAACCAAACATACAAGACAGAGCTGTTATGTGAAAAACCTAAACACAGGATTTTCTCTCCTATACTGTTTTTACCTGCAAAAAGTCATTCACAGTTCTCCTCCCCGACTGACAAATGAGGTCCATTCACTCCTACTGATACTATGAACAAATTTACCAGCAGCAGAATAGTACAACTGGAGCCTATTTAGTTGCTGATGGTTTCTTAGCAGCTTCTTAAATTTCTTACCTGGAAAACAGGATATTTTCATCACCAAAATAACCCATTCACCAGACAATATAGCTAAGGGAGCTCCTTCAAACACTTTGGTTGGAAAAAAAATGGTAAGCACAGTTATTTCTGATTGATCTAGCCACAAAAGAGAGTGATTTAAGGAGTCTTGAAAGAGTAAAGGAAACATCTAAAAAGGAAGTCCAGAGAGGGCTTTTTACTTTCATCTTCATTTTTGGTAGCTTTTCCTCTCCCCAGTGCAACCCTTAGATCAGTTGAATCCCTTTGTATTTCCATAGGCTTCAGTGGTCTGACAGGAGGAATGAGTTTTGCCTTTTCATCTCCATGTAAATGTTTATGTCTAAATAGATACACTGGCCCAAATTCTGGGCTGTGTTCCAGCAGTTTCCTTCTGTAGAAAGGAGATGGATGTCCCCAGTGGATAATTAATTCCTTCACTGGGGTGGAAGCCCAGATGACAGAAGCTTAGCAGAATGGTTATAGTCTTCCCTCAGGTTCCTCTGGGGATGGTGAGGGGAGACTTTGATGAAGGTAAGACTTTTATTGAGGGTATGATGAGTTCTGTTTGATGCCACTGACTGTTCAGTTGTCCCTAAGACCACTGTATAGTCACTCTCCTAAAAAGTAAGTTCCCAACCAGTCATGCAGATTTTTGAAAAAGTGGGTAGCACAGAAAAAAATATTTGAAGGATGCCCACTAAAAAGTAGTATTGATGAAATGGCTTGGAAAATGGAGGGGTTTTATCTGTTTCCACATTTGATTCCTCTTTTTTAGACCTGAATTCTCGTTCATATCAGTGGGTTATCATGCACTGGAATAGGCTGCCCAAGGAGGTGGTTGAGTCACCACCCCTGGAGGTAGTTAAAACTGGAACTGGCAAGACAGAAACACGAGAAGAAGGACTGAAAATCTCTCATACACAACTGAAGAGTTAAGACTACCACCAGTCTCTGGAAACAGGCTGCTACAAACCATAATCTATAGAGCAGGGTTATTCCACATCCCACTCTCTCTTCCCTCCCAGCACACATGCTGCATGGAAGAGATCATGAATCACAACCATTTCTCATAAAGGGCAATTCAGAGAAGGAAAGGCTGTCTAAGGTGTCATCAGTCATTTTAGGAAAACTTTGTGTACTCAAAATGACAAATTTCAAAAGTCCTTCAAATACACAGCAATTCAGTAAGACTGAATAGAGGCCTTCTTGTGGAGTCCTTAAAAAATCACCAAATCCCCCACTTCAGCACAGCCAAGCCACCAGGTGTGGGACTTGCTTTCAGCCCCAGAGCATCCCACCAAATACAGAAACTTGAAGCAACAGACCATTCCATGCTAAGAACTTGAAGAATTCCTTTCTAACTTGTCCATGTTTTAGCAAGAAACCTGGGAAGAGTCTGTAACCTCAGAGGTCAACTGTCAGACTTGTAGCCACTATTCACAACAGCTTCTGCATTGTTTACATATTAAAAATGGTTTTAACACAAATAACGTGTTTCATATTTTTTCTTTATTGTGTTTTATAGCTTTTCCTTTTGTTTGTGTCTAGAACTGCCTTCAGCTCAGGAGAGGTAACCAAACCATGCAATTTAACCTCCACAAAGAAAGCATTGACCTGGGTTGATTTTGAAGGAAGGGGAAGAGGGAGGTTATGCTCCATCCAGAGGCTCTAAGCCAAACAGATCTGAAATGGAGAAGTGCCCAGATTTCTTACAGCGTGTATTCACTAAACCATAGTAACTCGTTGTGTACTGCAATTCCCTGCAATTTATCAGATGCTGGAAAATGGTGGTCTCAGATTCTGAAGCCCTGTGACCCCCACCCTGCCTTTGGTGCAGCTCCTGATTATCTAGTTTTCAGATACTTTTGATATGGTTGCATCAGAACACAAACTAAGCTCACAGACATACTTGGAGTCATTCCAAAGGTCTGTCACAGGTTGCTCTGCATAAAATAAACTTTAAACTGACTAAAGAAACAGCTCTGCCATGCATCTGTTTGACTGATGAAGATGCAGCAGTGCCCTATCAACAGCTGCAGGCAAATCAGTTGACTTTCTTACCATTCCTGTATATGAGAATTTCACCAAGCATGTCATGTGTCTTTTCTATTTCTGATAAGTTTCCTGCACTTCTGAACAGGATCTTCTGTCACTAAGCCAGCAATGAATACATTCTCTATGGCTTGTTGCAAAATATTTGGAGGAGAAAAATCATATATTCACATAGCATTATCCCACAACCATATGGCAGATGTTCAAGCAGGCACCAGGCAAAACAAACTGTGTGGAGTAATTCAAAATCAGACCTTCATTTCAAAACTCAGATAACGTTGCCACCACACCAGAGAAGGTCTGTGACAACTTGTGTACCTGCAGTTCAACATTCACAGTCTTTGATACTTCAGAATCTTCTGCTCTAGAAACTCCTGTAGAGGAACTTTCTCTACTCTGTAAAACCAGTCATTTTCTTGAGGAACAGAATACTGCTATCTCTTTTCCAAAGTAATTTTGGCAATTAATTATAATCTACAAAGTATTTTGATTGTGAAAAATTAAGATACATAATAGCAATTTAACTGCTAATCTAACATGGTGTTTTTAGCATTAATCAAACTAAGAAATGCTACCCAAGAGCTCAGTTACAGCACATTTATAAAGTCTGATGCTATATTACAAGCAATTTTTAACCAGTTGAGTATTTCAGCATAAAATCTAAGAAGAGCAAGACTAATGTCTCTCTTCTAAATTTCCTGGCTTTGTTTCACAACTATTCTCCTCCTCAGCATTGTCTCTAGCTTTTAATTTATATTTCATCAATATTAGAAGTAATTAATCAAATGATGTGCACATTGGCTATTCTTTGTTGTGGTGATGAATTAATCAATAAGGGGCAGGAAGATCATTCATCTTGGCATTCCAAACTGTGTTTGAGAGCTGATCTCATAGTATTAAGATTAACTGCCATAAACAAAAAAAGAAAAAAAAAATACATGCAGAAGAAACCTTTACCAAGAAAGGAAACTGTGTGATATAAAGGGTGAGAGGAGAAAAAAAAAAACCCAGGAGAACATAGATGACTTGTCATTGTTTCATAAAGCATTTCAGAATTCAAAATTTGACATTTTATTTCCCTTTTGGAAACAAGTACACAAAGTCCTAAAAAACTTTATGACCCTACCTATAAAATCTGTAATGATTTTTCTCTTAGAACTAGAATCTGACATCCAAAAAATTAGGTAGATTTAACTTTATAATGTCTTGGTGCTCTTTGCATAGTGCCTCATTCTCTCCTTTCTTCTATTTCCTTACCAGACTTCAAGTTGATCAGTAGCTAAAAAACCCCAAAGCTCAAATTCCCTGTATTTTCTGAGGGACAAAAGCATCGGAGTGCTCAGGCTTCAGTTATTAAATACTGTACAAATATTGCTGTGAAGCTTGCAGTCAAAATTTAGTGGTTTGCACATAGCCCTTGCTTCTGGAACTGAAAATTTACATAAAAGTCTTTTAGGATTTTAAAACCAACTTTTCAGACCTTGAAAAATTTGGTAATAAAAAAAGACTTAGAACTTCAGCAATCAGAAAGCCTTTAACGTACAAAATTATTGTTGTCACTTAGCAAATGAAATGGCTCCAGAACTCTACTAAGTGCTTTTTTTAAAGTGTTAAAGAAGGGATAAATTGCATAATAACCAGTGTCAGTGCTACAGCTGCAAGAGCACAATAGGGAAAGCGAGAAATGCACACATGGAATAGAACATCAAAAAAATAACTTAAACCACAAAGAAAACAGTTAGGTGAAAAAAAACAGACTCAAAATATGATTTTGAAAAGCTGTTCATGTTTTTAGGAGTTTCAGTGTCCCTCTTTTTTTTCCCATGGTTTGGATTCCCCAGACAGCTCAGATCTCTCATCACACACTACAGTCTGGGACGCTCAGAATGAATTTATGTTGAGCAACGCAGATTCCTGATGATGTTACAGTTATACAATAGTTATACAACTTCTGTCCTGCTAATAACAAAACCTATATGAAGCAATAGTTGGAGAGGATGCATAATGTCAGGGGAACTGAGAAACAGTTACTTAAACGTGACTGTTTGTGATACAGATAGCCATGGAAATGGAAAATTATCATACTCCACTACTCTGAGTGCCCAAACTCCTCTTTCTGTAAGGTCTCCTCTTCAGGGCTCACTATTTCCAGGCTCTCAAGCCTCTCTCCTTGTTCTTGCCTCACTGCTGCATAGAGAGATTCCACATAATATTTCATTTCCATGAGGCACTGCACTGTCATTTCTGCCCTCCACTGACTTCCAGACAGTACAATTCCAGTCACATCCCAATATACCCTGAGGTTTTCACCAGGAAAATGAATTATTGTAGCAGATTCAGGTAAGCAACAGAATGATTTAGAACTATAAACATATCTAATTTCAAACCTGAAAAAACCTGAAGGAATGTATACCAGGAATTTACAGAGACAAGACTGTCAGGAAGATGCAGCACTGGGCAATATTGTGGCTTCTATCAAGCAGAATTTTTCAGCAAAGTCTGGGCAGAAGAGAAGAAGGAAATAATGATCAGGATATTTTTAAAGCACTTGTTGAGAAACCCAGCAGTTTGCAGGATAATGGGAAGAGTGTCCTTCTTAAACTCCACTGTGACAACACTAACAGAGAAGTCTGGGAATTCAAAGTCTCAGAACATCTAATGAGGTTTCACTAAGCAGAATTTTGGGAATGGGCACCTTTCACAGGAGCTGAGGGATGAGAGGGAATTCCAGGGCATTTCTTCAGGAGTAAGAGCCACTAACCAGGCTGTGATGGCAGCGAGACAGTTTGGTCAGTGTCCCACCCAGACTAGCATGATCAGCTGATGGTCTGTGCTGAGCTAGCTTAGTTTTCCACTAGCACCTCTCTTTTTCAACAGCAGGTTTAAAAATTATGAAAACTTAACATTTTGTGAAGGCATTTAATAAAAAACCTAATTTATTAAACAGTGGTCCATTTAAAGTGTCAAAACCTGCTTTAAAGAAAAATAAGTACGAGCAGGGGTGAGAACCATGGGAGCCTTCCACTTACTTAAGTGAATAAAATTGAAAAAAAATATAGTTCCAACAATTAAAATTAGGTTTTATTTTTCTTAAAAGTGATTAATGCTCAGAGAATAACTCAGAGGCTTGAAAAGAAACTGTTCATGGACTTGGCTACTGGAAAAATGATTTTTTATAACAGACCCTCAGAACTGTTAGGCAGTTGGGAAATCGGCTACTTTTATATACTTTACTTCAAACACCATGGAATTTTCTTTAAAAGAACATCTATTTTACTTCTAAAACTAAAAAATGGTTTCGTTGTTTGAGGGGAAAATATAAATGCAAATATATAGAGGTTATTTTAATCTTCTTTCATAAGAAAAGTTCAAAGGCAACATAATATCCATAAGCTGCTGTCCAGCATTAAAGTCAAGGTGGGAAGCATCCCAGGAAGTGTCCACCAGATTAAGATTCATATCCCTCATCAGGCATCAGTTTAAAGCAGTATAACAAACAAAAAGTAAGAATAAAACCTGAAATATTCTTAAAGATAAATAATTTTCAGAGACTGTTATAAGTTTGAGACAGCATCTTTCCATTAAGATTCAGCTTTGAAAATAATCATAGGGTTCTAAAACAAATCCTAAGATTTTCAATCCTGGTTCTGTTTTGCTCTCATAAGATGAGAACTCTTTAAAAGCAATTCCTTTGCTAATGCCAGAACCAGACAAGTATAGGCTTCAGAAAACCTCCACTGTTTTTCTAGTACAGGCTTCCATTTAGTAAGACATACATGTTTTTTAATTAAATTTCCTATGAAAAACAGTGGTTTAAATTGAGGGAAACTGTGCCTCACAAAAATCCAGCTATATCATTGAAACCTAGAGCTTATTTGAGAAGACAGGATTTTTCACAAAAATCCTGAACACCCTCATTTCTCTGTTTCTGAAGGTAAATAAACCCTTCACTAATTCCTCCTCAGGCTTACCCCATTTGGGATTTTCTGGGTGAAGAAGGGCAAACAATGCTGTGTGGTGTTTCACTGGTGCTTTCCACAGCCGTGTGCTTGGTAGTCCTGGGGCACTCCGGAGAGGTGCAGGGCAGCTGTGTTTGCCCATGTTCCAGAGGCAGTGCAGCTGTGTCCTACAGCATTCCCCCAGTCCCCCATGCCTCCCCCAGGCACTCAGAGAGAGGTCCAGGCTCAGTCCTCCTCCTTCCTGTCCTGGGAAGCCAGGTAGGAGGTGAGGAGAAGGGAATACAATTCCCTATGTCATCCTAATCTGGACAGAGAATTTGACCTGGGGGCTGAGTACCTGCAGCCAGGAGCTGTGGAGTCCTCACAGACCAAGCTGGTCAAAGCTCAGGAAAAGCCAAACAGAAAAGCAGCAGAAGAAAATGTTATGAATGAGGTGTGATGACTGGCTCACGCAAATGAGGAGGAGTTGTTGAGTACGGCGGGGAGAAGCTCTGTTGGGGTTTGCAGTTCTTTTGACATGTGCTTTTGTTGTTCCAGTATGGTTTTGAACCCTTTTCTGTTGTCCCTTCAGTGCTCCCCTCCCCTTTTTGTGGTCACTGCCTGGCAGCTCTGGCTGCCAGGGCTGTGAAAACATGTGGGGAAGGAGTATATTTGTCCCTTGCAAGAGGTGGCAGGGATTGGGTACACTTGTTGCTGGGAGGCCTGGCAGGGTAACATGGCACCACCAATATGAGAAGGGCTCCACCAAAGAAAAGCACAGAAGCACTGACTGACAAGCCTTGGGAGGAGCCAAGTATCCATATATGGGCAAAGTGGAGGGGTCAGGACATAATAAGGACTGCTCATGAATATTAATAAGGCTGATGCAATCTCAGGGTATAAAAAGCAGGGACACCATTTTGTGAGCTGAGGCCTCTGGCAGGCTGGTGTTTCATCAGGCTTCCAGTCCTGGTCCCTCATTTGCTTTGTCATTTTAATGGGCTCTAATCAAATTTTATTTACTCATCCCCACTCAGGTTTTGAGTCATTTATAACAAAAACACTCCCTGCTCCACTGAGAGAACCACATGTTACACCACAAACAGTCTGTGTGCTTTGGTAGTGTCCTGCCATGAGTCCCAGGACAAGCAGAGGCACCAAATCTCTAGGCATTGGCTTTGGAATTCCAGCTGTCCACAACTGTTCAGAACAAATGTGTCCAGTAACATCTTTGTCAGAAGAAAACAACTGCATCTACCTCCAGCTGAAAACAATTGCTGTGTCTAACTCCTCACATTTGCTCCATACAGCTCCCCAAGTAACTCACACATCCACACCACAGCCTGGCATTTACCTTCTTCTCACTCATTCACATATGAACAGCAATTCTTTTTGCTTTACTCCTTTGTAGTAAATAAATGCCTTTTTTTAAAAAATAGCATGTTTCTCATACATCTACACTGCAGACCAGCATTTACCTTCTTCTCACTCACAGATGTATAACCTCACTCATTCACATATGAGCAGCAATTTTATTTGCTTTACTCCTTTTTAGTAAATAAATGCCTTTTTAAAAAAAATTGGCATGTTCTAAATGCATTGGATACCATGTCTTGCATAGGCAGTGTTGTTACCAGTGATGAACAATCAATTTCCAAGTTTCCTGCAGCAAAATTGGTACCTTAAATCAGCACAGTACCACTATAATGCCTTAAACAATTTTGCTCACTTTGTTGCCTCTCAGCTCTGTACCCAATGTCTTTTATTTCTTATGGAGATAGGGCATACAGAAACACAGTAAATCTGAAGGCCTACAAAGCATTTTAAACCATCATAAATTGGACCTGACATGGAAGGCCACCTTGTTACCTCCTGCACAGCTCCATCCCTCAGGCCACCACAAGTCTTTGGGCTGCAGTGCACTTACTTGGATTAATCCCATATCTACCTGTGACCCAGGTTAAACATGTACAGCTTTTTACTGGGTTAGGCTTGACCCAGATCATAATTACACCAGATCAAAGTTGGCATAAGGCTGCTGTGGTAAAGTGAAAGTCATCTTTTGACATGAAATCCAGATGTCCTTTGGTCTCTCAGCCATCGCTATCTAAAAAGCAGCACAGATATCTTGGCAAGAGAGTCTTGCAGCCATAATTACCTTCTCAGGTTACCACATCTAGTAGATTTCCAAGTTAATTAGGCTAATATTCTTGTAAATACAAGCATTTTCCTCCTCATTTTTGGGGATTTTAGTTTTTAATGTGGACCTCTGCTGCGTAAGGCAAATATTTGTAGAGGGTTCAAAAGACAAGCACTAAGTTCTGAACACTGTTAGAGCTTTTTATGCAAAATGAGGGGAACATCTGTTTATTTTCCAAATTGCTTTCTTTCATTTACATTGACTTCTTTAAGGTATGATATCAGCTCCAGAATCCACATTTTAGAAGTGCAGCATGGGGAAATCAGGCTTACTACAGCAGGAAAATGCTTTTTGTTTCATTAGCCTCAATCCAGGAAAACCAACACAGAGCAGCGAGGCCAAAACTGCCAACTCATATTCCAGAACAGTCAATGGTAAATCATCAGATACGGGACTGGTGAGGGTGGAAAGAGAAAAGAATGGAATTGTTTACTCCCTTGTGGCTTTAATTGAATAACACACACACACACAAAAAATAATCTAGTTATAGCAAGAAAAGAAAAAAATCTTGGCTTATGTCTGCAGCAGCCCTAGGTTTTGGACAGAAGCAATGTTATAATGTATAATTATATAACTTGCTTGAACAGTTGCTTTCCATATGGGAAGTAACAGATTTGCCCAGTTGCATTTTGGCAAAGCCTGAATCTACCATTATTCAGGGTATAACAATTTCGCTGAAATTTGGAAGTCTTACAAAGGTATCTACACGTTTCACTGATGGTCTTTGACAATACTTCTCTTCCTAAGAGTAATGGATGGCTTCAACCCCTTTTCCAGAGGTCCTCAGCTATATTTATCTCCCAGGACTCTCAGCATCATTGTGCTCTGACTACAGATGAGTAAGTCAGCACTCCCTTCCTCCCGTGATGAAAGAAGGGATGGAGCTCCAGGACACATGGAAAAGGTACCTTTGAAAGTCTCATTTAAACATTTTGATTTTGGATAATCCTCTAAATGCACAGATTTGGTTCAGCTGCTTTGTGATCTTCATCTCAGGTTATTTTGTGTCTTCCATATCAGTCAGGAACTGAAGTAGGAAAAAGCAATTCAGCCTTCAGTAGCCTCAAAGCAGCAGCCAGCTTTTGCTGCTTATTTCAGTAGCTTAGCTATAACCCCAAGATTGATTACACTTCTTAAAATTCTGCAGAATACCAGATTTTTAATATCTGTGAACCTGAACTAACAGTGGCCAGGACTATCTTTTGTCAAGAGTCCCTCTCCACGAATTGATCTCATCAGGTTCTCAGCCACCCATTCTAATGTCAAGATCTGGGAGATTTTCTAAACAATACAAAGGAAAGTAACAGGCACAGATGTTTGGCACATAAAAGCAGGATGTAAGTTGTTGAGTGTGAAACTCAGCAGAGAAGCCACAAAAACTGTCACAGTTTCACAAGACTGATGCCAAAGTGACCTAGTTACTAGAATATCTAAGTTCTCAAGTGTGAGTCAAATACATATCAATGGGAACTTCCCTCACAGCCAGCCTTTCAAATACTGGACAGGACATTATTCCTCAAAAAAAAGTATTTTACAGGCTTACTTCACCTAAGTGTTGGAGGAAAAAACCAGAGGTGTCCAACTTGAAAAAAGACAATGCAGTGTGAATTAGGAAAGCACCAAGTAGTGGTTCCACAAATGCCACTGCAGTCTCCTGGGGAGTGCAGCAGCCCCATAGCCCATAACGTTTTCAGTATCCCAAAGGGAAATTACCTCAGATTTCCTGTGTTCTCATTTGTCTGACACGTGTTTTTGTTACATTTTATATCTTTAAGTATTTTATATTCCATGAAATCACTCCAAAAAGCAATTTACCACATTATATTACTTTCTGCTATCTTTATGTATCATCAACATTTTGAGAACTAAAACTACTGTGGTTTGGAGAATCCATGGAAGGCATCTGGTACAATTAGCAGAGCTAAAGAAGGGAGTGCTTTTGTTGCCAGATGGTCCCCTCTGTATTTTGCACGAAACAGTTGTTGAATAATAGGCAGGAACAGGCCTGGGACGTGGAAAAGAGCTGAGGCATGTAGGTGAGAAGTTTGAATCCTCACAGGCAGACAGAGGAGCTGCAGAAGCCGCCATACATTCTGACCAGGTGCCACAAACCAGAAAATGTACCAGGTCTTACCCCCAAAGGCAGCAATCCTGAGTGAAGTGGGTGGGAAACCTTCATGAACCATGTGACAATTCAAATACAGCATTGACCCTGTCTTTATCTTTCCCCCATGCCAGTGGTGGGCAGCTCTGTGCTCAGCACAGTAGCAGCTTTGCATCCCCATGTCTTGCTCTGTGCTTTGGACACCAGTTTGGGTACCAGCTACTGGGTTGGCTCTGATCTTTAATTTACAGCTGAGTTTTGAATCCAGCCTTTGACCACGACTCCTGGCTGCCAGTGAACAGTAGGGAAGAGAGGAAATTTGAGATGGAGGCATGACTTCTCCCAAATGGTAAATGCAGTGAGTCGTCCTGTGAAATAACATCCTTCCCCACAGTGTGTATGGCTCAGCCCTGACAATAAAGAGAAGCAGCTCAGGACACAGGCTCTTCTATGAGGGAAAAACAGAAAGTGAGAAAATGCACCACAATTCATGCCTTAAGGAGCACATTAAAGCTACTAAACAGCTGAACACATTGTCTTATTGGGACACAAAATACTTCCCCTACAGGAGTCCTGCTGTACAGTCATTTTCTGAAGTGCAGAATTTTGCTGACTTTACATTCCAGCAAGTGATCTGGAGTAGCTTACAAATGTTGCCATATTTATGCAGAGGGGAAAACTTCAAACTGCCAGCCCTCCACAGGCCATGAAAACAAACCTTCCCCTCAACCCCACAGTTCCTACTTGCTGTTTTGTGAACTTGAGGCACTGACAATGTATTTTAACCAGTTCTTCAACAACTGCTGTTCTAACTTTCTGCCACCGTCAAAAATTGGGAACCTCTGTGTTTCCAAACCAACTTAAAGAAAACTTTCTGTAATTTGGTTGTGTCCATTCAATACATATGAAGACAGAGAGGTACACACTCCTAATCAGAAGCTTTGAAAGAAAATAAAGCAAGATGACAGAATATGCAAACCATCCTCTGGCCAGGGATGGGTTAATGCAGTGCTCTGGGCTCTGCCCCCCTGTGCTAGTAATAGGAATCAGGCTTGTAGGGAAGGATTTCTTGGTGACTGGCCAGGAAGAGAGCCTATAATCTGCAAAAGATGGGGTCTGGGGCTGAGTCAGGAGCTGCCTGAGAGCCTTCTGCCTGTCAGAGCCTCTCTGAAAGCAGCAAAGTCTGTGTGCAACAACCGGGGGCTCTCACCGAGCCCATCTTTCTTTGTCGTGGAGGCAGCGCTGTGCTGAAAGCCAGCAACAACCAAACAAAACATGTAATGCCCTACAGCCCTGCGACTTTGGGGGGGGTGAGATTGTGGTGATTCTTATTGCAATTGCTTCTGAAGTGGCAGTGGTCAAAGGGCACGTGAAGAGCCGTGTTTGTATCGTTTGGTTTACTCCAAACAATTGGCCACCTTCGCTGAAATGACCAAGCCACGTTGGAACGGCAAAATGGTGAAAAAGAAGTTTTGTTACTGGGGAGTCTGGTAAACTGTAACTCACAGAACGAAAGCACTTCTAGCAGAATCTCTTCAGAAGGGTCCATATTAAGTCTTAAAATCAATTGAAAGAATCTGGCTGAGTGAGAAAGGCTACAAGAAGGTTCGTTATCACTGTAAGCTTTCCATTGGGAGAAGCTGTGATCGGTGTTCAGCAGTTCACTAGCTCAGTCAAAAATCACTCCTGTTGACACAGAGGCAGAAAACCCCCAGGATGACCATTTAGTGTGTTCATTTCAGCTCTCTCAACTAATACACTAGTTGTGTTAAAATCATAATGGCCAAATATACACAGAGGCAAATACTGAACACCATTCCTCTGTCAAGTCAGGCTGCTTTGAGAGAAGTAATCATGTGTGCTTACTGGTAGGTGTCTTTAAACAAAAACAAACAAAAAATTCAAACTGTCCTTTCTGTGTATTTTACTCAGTAGAATTAGCAGACTAACAGTGTTAAGAAAAATACATAAACTGGAAAATTCATTTGTTTTCAAATCCAAAAAGTAACTGTCAGGAATCCTCCATGGTGCATCTTGCTATTTTACACCTTTTACAAATGCGTTCCAAAATCAGTGCTATCATTTTTGTGCATAATTAATACCAAGACTGTGATAAGACTATTGACAAGCTAGAAAACATATATACTTGTTGGTAATTTCTTCTTCAAGAAATAAATCAGCATTTTTCTTCTGAAGATTTTATTCTCTTTTGCAGTCCTCAGTGGTAAAAGTTTAATAAGGAGCACTCAAAGAGCCAGAGTGCCCTCTCGTGGTCCTGTATCATCCGTGTTACTTCATTTTTGGAACAAAACAAAAAAATAATAAAAAAAAGAAAGACAGGGTTGTGACTATTCTACACAGAAATCTTAAAGCCATTTTCCTAAATGTTGTCCTAGCAAAGATAATTTTAAAAGCTAGACAATAAAATATGCAGGTCCAGACTGCCAAACATCAGCCATGTAAAAAGAAGTTCAGACAATAAAGCCCATGCTTTATCTCCACCAATTCCAGACATCACAACAAACTGAAATGCAAACCACAGCTTAGATAAAGTTCTCAGTGGCTAACTTGGTTTGATAACAAGCACCACATTGGCATGACACAGAAGCCAGGAGAAGTAAGGAAAGAGAAGAGAGACTTTCAAAATTAATTCTGCTGTAGCCAAGAGGGAGGACTAATTCCTTCCAGGGGCTCCTGCTCCTGGAGTGGTACCTGCTGGGGGCCAGGTATGAGGCTGTGTTGTGCACAGGTCTTCAGGCATTGTCACACATTTTGGACCCCTACCACTGTCACCTCAGCTGCACTACAGCTAATACAGACTGGGATGGGTCAGTTTGCAGGGTACTTTTGCCCTGTGGTGCAAGAAGGAAAAGGCTGAGACCTTCAGTTTGTCCATCCCTCATCTGTTTCATGGTTCTTCACAGGCTAACTTGGTTTTCACTCCAGGATGGCAGCAAATGGACAGTTTAAAACTAAAAATGAGAGGCTGTTCCCCAGTCCAGAGGAAGAACATGCTGCAAGGAATCAAAAGCAGATGGGTATTTTAATGCCTGGCTCCAGCAAGCTGCCAGTCACGGCATGGCTGCCAGTCACAGCTGGACCAACATCTGCATTGTGAGTGGTGCCTCTGTGGGCAGGACAGTAAAATATTCTGAGAAAGGACACAAGTTGAGCTGCAGAACATGTGCTGCCAGGTCACCACTGGCAGGTAGAAGAAGGAAATCCAGACTTGCAGAACTAATTCAAGGACAAACAGATATCGCCAACATCAAAGGCAACTAATTCAACGTCCACTCCCAAGAACTACTCACTGAGAATACTTCAGATCACTTTCCTTGGGATCTCAAACTTTTCATACTAAAGGTCCAACAAACACTCCATTTCATTTTTTCTAATGTGTCCAAAAGTAACAAAACTAACCACTCATTCTTCAATGACATTAAAACTATTTGTAAAGCAAAGCAGAACTGGAATTAAGAATACTTATTTTCTAAATATCAGATCTTTCAGTTCCAATACAGTTTTAACCTTGAACTATAAAACAATGATTTAATATACTAGTGCCAAAGCTACCCAAAATGAGCAAAAATACCCTCTCTGGGCATTCTGTGCAAATGGAACAGCTTATTAATGCTTACTTAATTGAGAACAAGTAAACAAGGGTCTTATCCACATTGAGCCAATTTCTTGAGGCAAACTTCATGGTCTGACTTTCCAGAAACGCACTGGAAAATTAGCAAAAGGGAATGTCTTTCACTGCTTTGTTTTAAGCCACAGAAAACAATGTCAGGCCACACCCACAAAAAGGTCCATTTGACTCCCTCTGGCTGTAAGAATTAACACAGCTTTCAGAAAGAAAACAAAAAAGAAGAAAAAAAAAAAAGAAAAAAAATCAGGTAAAAAAATCTCTGTTAAGCTTGTATTCTAAACCATTATATGTGACAGAGAGACATCAATACCATTTTATGTCCTGAAAGCCTCATGGTGGTTTTTACATTCTTTGTTGTTGTTGTTGTTGCTGATTATCAGCATAGTAATTACCCAAAATTTCCTGTTCCCCAGCTAAAAATCATCACCTTAACAGTGATTGATTAGCACAGCTTTGCCAATTAACCTGTCCCCATTTGCCAACATCAGCTGAAGGAAAAGCATGGATTATTAACACAAATGGACAAGAAGAAAAGCATGGTTCCTCTCTGAAGTGTGGTTTTGTAAAATAAGAATTATTTCTTGCTTAGTACAAACTGCTTTCTGCTGCTGAACTTGGATTTGTTCACACTACCAACATCAACACCTTTACTGCTAGAGCAGATGCTGTGATCTGGAAATTGAATAGGGTGAGGTGCAAAGTAACAATATGTCAGTGCTTGCTAATTTCAAAACATTCATTTTGGAATGTTAGGTCAATGTAGCATTAGATATTGTATTCATAACTGTTACTTATGATGCCTCAAGGAAAGACTTTTCTGATGGTAGCACAAAGCCAAGTGTAGCACACTGCATCTAATTAGGCAAGCTTTGCAAAGCAATACTGAAAATTTAAAGGAATCATCCTTTACTCTAAAAATGCTACGTGCCAGGGAAGGGAAATCTCTCTTTAAATCTGAAGAATCACTAGAGAAAATAACAAGAGGACATTCTGGTAGTTTATGGTAACACAAAAAGGTATAACACACCTTTATCTGTGACATCAACACCCTTGAGGTCACCTGGAACTTTACAGTACCAAATGTGTGGCTGATATACAGAGAAATGTAGAAGAATGAAAGGAAGTGGGTCCACCCTTGGAAAGGTCTCGTGTCATAACAGAAAGCTATTAGCAGCAAATATTTTTTCTGTAATTCCTAGTGATTATTCAAAAGATCTTATTTTTCAGCGGTTGCACTTAAATTGTTGCTGTTTGTGAGCTGAGCAAATGGAAGATTTCAATTATCATAACATGAAAACCACAGGCATCTGAAGTATCCTTTGGGTTAATTTTCTTATCAGTATAAATAGGGGACATGAATGAGATTGATTCAGTTAGGAGAGTTACTTAGGTAAGTGGAGCTTTCAGTCTACTGTAGCTGCCAATAAAAGATCATTTCCTGAGTAAACAAGGATGTAATTTTGCAGTTGGCTGCTTTTTTTCTGCCCACACACCTCCTTTTTTCCCCCCAAGGGTGAGCATTCTTAAAACTTCAATCTAGAACAAACACATGAAAGCCACTGAGTAAGATATTCTCTAGGACACAGAGGAACTTAGAAACATATCTGCTCTAGGTGGTAGTGCTTAATCTACCAATAAATCCAACTCATACATGTAAATCAAACCCAGATAACTCCTGTGTTTGGGCATTAGGCACATGGATGTTCATTAGCACATGGCAGTGTCACAAAACTCAGTAGCAGTGAAGTTTCCTTTCCTTGCAGCAGTTCTGCTTCTCATTACAAAGTTGGATTTAGTTGGCAAAATAACCTCACCAGTCTTCACCTACTGCAGGCAAGAGCTGAGGTATAAAAACAAACACTTGTTTTTTACATTTCAAGGACTGTAAGGTTCCTTTTCAGTTCACAATTTCTGTTGAAAGTTACTGAACTATTCTAGTTCATCTTATGGGATCTTCCAGTACAGTTTTGACTGGTTGACTGAATTTTCAAATGTGATGCATTTCTGGGCAATAGAGATTTCAGTTCAAATTTGTAGAGCTGAACATCCTGTTGTGGCTGTGAAGTTTAGGAAATTCATCTCAGTTTTCCAGACTATTAGATTCATGGAACAGCACCTTTAGAGAAATCAGCTCTTTTGAATGCACTGAAGAAGAACAAGGATGCCCAGAGATGTACATTGTGGGGAGAGGGGAGATGACCCCTCCTACATAAGTGAAACTCGAGCCAACAGCCTTAAGTTTTCTGTCCATCCATTGTTGTGTCCAAAATAATGACTTCTTTTCTAAAATAAAGTCTAATCCTTTTATGTTGATTTCGAAGTTTATTTTCAAGTTTGTATTTTCACCAACAGGTGGAGCATCAGTTCTGAAGTCCTTATCTATTTGTGATCTAAAACAACCTAAATATTTACTAAACAGTAAAATAAAGTGTGTTTCACATCCCTGCTGCTGTGAAAGCAAGGAAAGCTATGCAGAGTGAAAAGGACCAACTAGTGAGCCAAGACAGGAAGAATAAATAGGGAAGTGTGCCAAGTAGAAATAGTGTGTTTCAGTATCATGGAAATATAGGCTGTTGTTAGTCTGAGCTGTTCTAAAAGACTTTTCCCTTTTTAACTGATTTTCTGGAGCAAAACTTGATACAGCCAGTTAGAGCAACTTCTAAATGTGGCTAAAGTATTATGAAGCTTGATTACAGAGAAGGTAAACAAGGCAGCCATGTTTCAGAAGTTTACACACATGGATGACACTGGAAGAAGAACTTCTTTTTACTCAACAACACCACTCTAATTTCTAAATTTTGGACAAACTGTTAAATTTTAGGGCTGAATTCTACTTCTGTGTATGTGCAACTTCCATCAACTTCTTAAAGTAACCATTCCCCCAAAGTTAAAATAATCGAAAATAACATTCCCAAGGAACTTCAGACTGTTATTTTGGGTCTGCTTAATGACAAATTTTCTGTCTGCTGAAGTCTCAAATTAAGATTTCCATACTAGAATACGTTAAGCTTTCACATACAAATAAGCAGAAACCATTTGCTTGCTGAGGTTTTGGCTTTACTTCTGTTTACAAAATGTGTAGAGCAACAACCCTCTAGGCAACATTTGAGGGAGAAACATGAACAATTACTCTTTGCAGCACTGCATAGGTAAAAATACTATCAGACAATTTACAGTGCCTAGAGGAGCAAAGTATTTAAGTTTTCTTTTTCTTGGTGCAAACCAAGATGTGTAGGCACTGTAGTTCCCAGCAAAAAGAGCTTTGTTGGGCAGGGAGCAAAAGAAGGGGGTACAAGGAGAAAGGAGAATTTTAGCAAGTATAGGAACTTAAGTAGCAGCTCAAAGGAGAGGGACATACCCTCTGTTTAAGTTAATCAGCATAAATTCATTGATACTCAACTAATATCAGACTGAGAATTTAGGAGGCAGACACAGGAGGCTGTGTTCTGGTAACCCAGTTCATCAACCAAATTTACCTTCTTCAATAAATTTCAGCCTCAGTAATGACTAAATAAAATCTCTAATCCAAATATTACAACTGCTTATTCCCACAATTTCTCTAGTAAAAATCACAGGACCTTTATTCATTCAAATATTTCTTAATCTTTCCAACCATCCCTATTTTCTTAAATGCAAAAAAATTCATGAGTGAAGACTGGAGGATCAGAACCAGGTGTTTTTTCACCCTGGAAATCTGTTTATGTTAGCTTCTCATGAATTCCTCTGTTTAGGCCATGGGCCTTTTCCTACTACAAAGAATCCTTGGTCTGTTTTTGAACAGGGTCAGAAGAATTGACTGAGCTACTGATACATCCACAGACAAAGAGCATAAACCCTGTACAATCTATATAATACAGAATTTATATATAATAATACATATATGTAAAGGTATAAATTATTATAGTATATATTACAGAATCACAGAATGGTTTGGGTTGGAAGGAACCTTAAAGCTCATCTTATTCCAACCCCTTTGCCATGGGCAGGGACACCTTCCACTAGACCAGGTTGCTCAAAGCTCCATCCAGCCTGGCCTTGGACACTTCCAGGGGTGGGACATGCACAGCTTCTCTGGGCACCCTGTGCCAGGGCCTCACTACCCTCAAAGTAAAGAATTTCTTCTTAATATCCAATCTAAACCTACTCTCTTACAGTTTGAAGCCATTCTCCCTTGTCCTGTCACTACACACCTATATAGATCATATTATTTCTAAGAGGTTTCTAAATTTTATGTACTTTTAACTGCTTTCATACACAATAAAAAAGTAAAAAGTCTCCTTCAACTGCAAGAGACTTCAAAGAGTGACAACACCCTTCCTGCAGAGGACTGTGATATCTTCCTATGATTTTTTATTTAATACAAATTTTATTAGACACTTATCTACTCCATGGAAATAAATAAAAAAAACTAAACTGCTTCTGCCTGGTATTGCCATGTGATGGTACAGTCATGACAGACAGGGTAGCTCACAATCAAAATAAGAATTTGGTTGGTACTAAGGTCACTAAGATAACATTTTTAAAAGCACTTTGGGAAGTCAAAAACCACTCAAAGTAAAAGGGAGTATGAGGATACAGGCAGGGTATAACTTATCACAATTTGTGTCAAAAGCAGATGAATGGAATGTTTACAAAATAAACTGAACAACAGAAATATGTTGCCAAATCTCCTTCCCAAGTAATAAAGCAAAAATCAAATCATTTGATGATCTTCTACATGACTTAAAGGTTGGAGATATTTTAACAGTCCATTTTCTTCAGTCAAATGCAATCAGTTTGAAAAATGGCATCCATGAGAGCTTCTTTTAGTGTCTTGAGAGTTAAAAATCCCTCCCTGAAAAAAATCCAAATACAGCATAAGCATTTTTGCAGCCAGTGACACGAGAGCAAAGGTTTTCCTGAATATGCCATTGTTTAGGGCTATGTTCTTAGCTAACAGATGCCAGAAAAAACAGAATTTAATAAATTAGCTGAGATGACAAAGTTTAACTTAAGTGGGGAAATGAATTGGAAAAACCTTTTACTGACATGTGACTCTGAACATAATGTAATTTTACTTTGTTAATTACCCCAATGTATTTAAGTTGCTACTTCATATGCCTCTTTTATATATTATGTATTTCTGAAGAGAAAAGGTTTTTTTAAACACATTTGAAATCAATTTATCTTGATTATAAGCCCCATTTCAATCCCAGTGATATAATACTCATTAAGTTTCAGGAGGAAAATGAATGCAAAATAAAAGCTGTTGCATGATATGTGAAAAAAAGGGGAAGGAATTTCTGAAGGTCACATTTACGAAAGCTTGAGAGGAGATTAAAGTCATGCTGCTAATCTTCTGTTGGTTCTTAAACAGAACCCTCTGCAAATATTTAAATTACTGATACTTTTACCATGCTGAGAGAATGCTACACATTGATTACTGTGGAAAATTGTTATTTCAAACAGGAGATTGGAAATCAAGGAGAAATCCAGCTATTCCCGCCAGGGTTAGCATGTTTGAAATTCCAGACACCATCTTCAGTGCTACACAGCCAGACCCACTTTAATTCTCCTGAAGTTCAACAGACAGGAAGAGCTACAGCACAAATTAATGTTAATCTGATTAATTACAATCTTAATATGTGATAAATATATGAATGCTCTACCAATTTTCACTATGTTACCTAAAGCAAAATGACCAGACTGTATAAATTAGAGTTCTAGTTCCAATAGGCAAATTTAAAAGCATATCCACAAATGTACGTAGCAGTTAGGCATTATTTTGCTGAATAATCCTCAGAATTTTGCTGACAGAGAGATGTAATCATATTCAGTAGATACTTCTGTCTCTGGTTTGTAGCTTGAATTTATCAGTTAAGTTCATTGGCAATGTCCAGTTTCCAGAGCCATTTTCTCTGCCTTTTGAGCTGAATACTGAAAATAATCCCTCATCAAGATGTAGCAGGTCACAAGTGCTGGAGACAAATTCCTCTGACAGACCCTTGACAAAGCAGAGTTTTTATAGGGGTGCTGTAATGTAATTTTGCCTAACTTTTAATTTGCTGATTTGCATTCTGTGGCCCACATTACCAGGAAAGGGAGGCTGTAGCAGAGCAGCAGTCTCCTGAGTGTTGCAGAAGTTGCAAATGGTTTCTGGAGTAGAGTTATGGCTTGTGCCACATCCTCCCCTGCCTGATTAGAAACTGTTTTCATGCTGGATTCGTGTGCTCTCTGGGATATTTGTTTGATGGCAAACATTTCACTGGCTTCTACTTCACCAAAAGAAAATTGTGACTGTCTCTGTTAACAAACAACTTTATGTAGCACAAAAGGAACAAGAACCTTCCAGGAGTATTTTTTTGTTTTTTTTCTTTAAACTTATATGAAATATTGTGATCTAAGAAAGCTACAGGAGTAAAAAAAGTGCTGAGTTACAAATATGTTTAAATTCAACATATTATTTAATTCATCACCTCCTGAAGGTGACCACCTCCCACATAACCAGCATTAGAGGCAAAATATTATATTAAGTCAAGAGGATGATATTATTGCACTCAGTCAATTCTTTGTGTTTCCTGTTGATTTTGTGCAAGTCAAGTGGCCCAAAGTGCAGAAGGAGTCAAACTTCCAGAAGGGACTTGTCTGGTAGATGAGAATCTTAAAGAGATAAAGAGTTCCTACCCCTAATTTTACAACAGTTAAAACACTCATTAAAAGAGGAAGAGAGACTGACTTTGGAAAAAAATACAACTGGAGCACAAGTGTGCACAAGAATTTTTGTAGTTGACAGCAACCATTTAAATCATGTTGAAAAGAGGTGGGAAGGCAAGGATAACTATACAGAAATAAAAGGAGAACATGCTGCTTTCCAGTGTCAGCTTAAATTACTCTTCAAAAGCAATCCAGTGCTACAGCAATTCCCTGATGGTTCACACAGCCTGGGATTTCTTTACTTCTCTCTCTAAGTAGAACACAGTGATAAGCAAAAAGCAGCAGCCTACACTGATATCTACACTTCCACTTCAGCATTTTATCTATTTTTCTACAGAAATGCATTTTATTGTCTATTTCCCTGTAGAAATACTTACAGGAGTTTTATGGAAAATAAATAGTCACTCTTCCCTCTCAAGCAATAGTAGTTTTAGGTTCCCTGGTCTTTTGTTTGGTGATTTTTTTTAATTAATAGATATATTGATTAAAAAAAACTAGAAAAATTACAGCTAATAGTAAGGTCAGAAGATACTTAGAAGGGTTATATGCAAAACAAAGAAATATATAATAGATTAAAATGTGTTTCCACAACAATAAAATCAAAAATCCCAGCATTATATTTAGGATATATACTTCTCAATGTAGATGCAGCATATCTTGAAGAAGTCTCAGCAGAGACCAAAAAAATCCTCAACGTTTTTCAAATCCTAATTCTTATAAATGTATGCAAACTACTCAAACATAAACACTTAAAGATAAGTAATCATATAATTTGCAGGTAAAAGACCAAGTAGCAAAAGTAACCCAAATGTTATCAGCATTAGCCTCCTAGAGCAAAATTCTTCCTACCTATGTAGTAATTCCAAAGCCAGGCAGTCCTTCCTTTACATTTCTCTGTATTTAGGGACAAATGGGTTTCTCATTCATGATGTCATCAACCTGTTGTGCTGGAGGCAGAGCTTGTGCCACAAAATATTGCCAAATTGTGAGCAAGCCTTTTATTTTTTGCAATAATTGCTTTCAGTGATTCCTCTGCAGTGGTTTTTCTTGATCGATAGCTGGAACTGAAACAGAAAACTTTGGGGCATTTTCTGGGAGAAGTGGTAGCTTGAAAAACCAGTATTTTAAATTGGTGATAACAAGAGGCCAGTTTCTTGAAATCATTGATAGAGAGGGAGGTTCAGGCTGGAGTGGTCTCATGTTCTTGATCATTTCATTGATCTTCTTCAGGTCATGAAGCAATCTCCAGGAGTCAGAAGTTTTCTTGGGGATGATGAACACTGGTGAATTCCAGGGACTATTCAAGGGTGTGATGCCATCCTTTTTTAGTTGCTCTTGTACCAGATCTTTGAGGGCACTCAGCTTTTTCTCTGGTAAAGGCTGTTGATCAGTCTAAACAGGGTTATCAGTTTTCTGTGACAGCTTTAGAGTGGTGGGTTTCAACGTGGTTCCTATCAAAGGCTCAATTCTAGTTTTGCTCCCCCACTGGGACAGAATGTCTCTCCACCATACTGTGATGGGCTTTTGCACTACGAAGGGAGGGATGGTCTTTGTTGTCTTCTTTTTGGGACCTATAACAGTAATCATAAATTTACTTTGCAGACACAAGGTAGATTTTCTAATTTTAGTGAGAGGCACTAATTTTGTCAGAGTACAGCCTTTTCTGACCTAGAGATGGGGAAACTGAGAGGTGCATTAAAAACTTTTATTCCATTTTCTGTCTCATGTAAAGGGTGAGACAATACAGATGTTATAATTCACACCATCACAATCTGAAGCCAACTATTTTCTAATTACAATCCATTATAAGCGTTTCTTGGCCCATCAGCTTTTGCCACACCAATGCCATTAATGCCTTAAAGCCAATCATCTAAAATCACCCCTCATGGGTCCTACTACAATGCACCTTTCATAGTTCTATTTCTCCAAATTATCTAGTCTTATTTGCAAGGCCATCCTTTGAAACTTGTTTCTAGTTCCATTTCTCTCTCACCAGTGTCCATCCTATTCCATGGCATTTCTAGGTCAGCATTTCTTATGTCAAGGTTTGCATACAGATGCACATTATGTGAGCCTTCTGTCAGGCTTTGAGAATTCCCTACAAATCCATTTCCCACATTTGTGCTTCTCTATTCCATGGTGCCCTACTTTTAAAAGTTTTTCCTTCTGACTGAATCAAAACCAATGACAGATTTTTTTTTTACACACACACACACCCACCCCCCCCCAAAAAAATGGTCCTTTGTGGCAGTATTTTTGCAGTTCTCGTGGGAAATGCTGCTGAAGAAGGTAAAGGCTGCAGCCCTGTTCCTCAGTTTGTGTGCATGAGAGCCCTAGGAAAACAGAGTTAATGCTATGGATACCATAACAGGAAGGAGTTATTTCCTATGGGACAACAATTGCTACACTGAGGGGTAGTAGCAGATTTCTCCTTTTGCCACCCTTCTGCAGTTAGCAAAAGCAGCAGTGGCTCTTTGGCCTTCTCTGATTCTCACAGGCACATAAAACTCTGAGAGGAGGAGGAATGAAGCATAGTGAAGAAAAAGGAGTTTTAGTGATTGAAACAGATTTTGGAAGCCCCTAAAAAAAAGCATGGATGCAAGGGCCAGGGAAGGCAACATAATGCTGGCAGGAGAGGGAGCAAAAGCAGTTACACAACTTTCTCAATCCCTTAAAACACCCCTGGTTTTTTACCCATTCAGATTCTTTACTAGTTACTGCTCTCTCTAACTCCCTTTTCTCTCCTTCTCTAACCCTTTTCTCTCTCCTTCACAACTTCCCTGTTTTCTTCAGCACTCTTCTCATTTGCACCCTCTCTATCTGCTCCAGTTTTCATTGATCCTATCCCACTTCTTTTTACCATCTCTGCCAGAATCATATCTCCACAAAACTGAACTTTGCTTGCACTGTTGAGAAGGTCTAACCCAGTTTTGCCTTCACTGTCAACAAACTTTGATCCAGTTTTCAGCCTCCCAAATTTGGTAATGTTTGTCTGGTCTCCAGTTCCACAAGGTCTAGAGCAGAATCACTCTGCTCTGTACAAAAGCATTTCTGCCCAAATAGAAGTCTAAAGCCAGGCATTAGGATAGAAGATTCACCCTAACAGAAAGCAGGTGATGTTATAGATACCAGCTGGCTCTGTAAGTCCTGCATTCCTCTCTTCATCCCATGTTTTTTAAATTTGTCTTTGACCCTTCTGCATTTCTTTCTCACATGGACACATACTCAGTCAAACAACTTTAATGTGGTTAATTAAACAGAGATAGTAAATAACTTTTAATCTAAACAAAATGCAGAAAATTGACACAGCATCTATTTTTACCAGGTTTCAGACCACATGTGAAATTACGCACCTTCCCCTCTCCTCCCACAATACTGAAGATGAAACTTAAATTTCATTATTGTTTTCATAAACGTGTGTGGAGATATTTAGACATTGATCAAACCTAGTGCTGTTCAACAGATGTTACAAAGAATGAAAGCCAAAACACTGAAACTGTTGCGTTCCTAATGAGCAAACTGTTCCCTTTTTTACTGTCTTAGTTGTGGTGCACTGCTGGAATCAGCCAGCCATGATACATGGAATGGTACAGAGATAGTCAAACACTGTGCAGGTGTGCCTCATTAATGTCAGATATGGAAAGATGGCTCCTCTGAGACTGGAGATTTATAGAGCTGAATGCTTTACATACTCTGTGCTGGAACAAGCTAGATGCCACATGTCTAGGCCAGAGCAAAGCCAAAGTTCACAGCTAGACTCTACAACACAGCTAGCAATCAACCATCTGAAAATGGAAAGCAGAACTTCTGCTTGCAAAGTACCATGGGACATAAACTCACATTTATTTCCAAGTTCCACTGCAGCTTGAGTCAGAATTTCTTTTAATCTTTTTTTTTCCCCCCAAGCTTCTCACAGGAAAGGGTAAAAATATTATAGCAAGAAGAAAAAAATTCTGGGTTTCTTTCCTCAGAGGAGAACATACCATGCAACCCTAGGATTGATTTGATCACCAGTTCTTTGGAAGAGGGCAATGGAAGCTTTAGCCTGCTGTCAGTGCTAACTGGTGTAACCTGCAATTCCTCCTCATGTGGCACAGTCATGGCCCTGTGGCTTCCTCAGACACAGGGTCCTGGTGTGATCCTTTCCATTAAAATTGTAAAAGTAATATCAGAACAGATTGGGCTTTTAAACTCAGGTGTTATGACTCTTCTTCCCACTATGGACTAGAATTTGCTGCTCTTATTCCTGAATTTTCCCATGTGCCCCAAATAGGATGACTCATGCAAAAAGTGAATAGATCCGAGAGTGTTTTAATAAAATTAGTTCAAAAGCCACAGATTAACTCAATATGTCACACAATAGAGCCTTGATTTTAAAATACTTTCATCTTTCCAAATTAAAAAATCTCCAGCCTATTTCAGTTTTAACCCCCCCAAACTTTCCATTTAGTGCAGGCAATTCAGCTGGACTTTTGGAATTTAAAATATTCCTGACTCATTTTTACTTCACATTTTTCTGCTTCCTATCAAACTTTTTCTTTCCTTTTTGAACTGACAGGGCTAAGTGCCACTGAACTAAAGGTTCCAGAACAGATCAGTAAGAACTTTCATGGGCTGAGTGTACACAAAAATATCACCAAACACCTACATATCCTCCACAAAAACAAGTGGAACACAGAAGAAAGGAAATATGAGAATGTTTTTTGTACCCCTTAATGTGCCACTGAGTGCCAAGGAAGCAAAGGTGGTGGTGTTCATCTGGACATACTGCTTGTCTAGTAGGAGAGGGAATCCAGGATCCTTTAGCACTTCTGTGCAATACTCCTCTTCCCCCATCATAGGATATGACTTTTGACATCATCTGTTGGTATGAATTGAATTATTACAACTTATGTTTTAATGCAAACATCTGTAAGTACTCCTGTAAATATTAGAAATTGCACTGCACACATGTTCTGAGGTCTGACCTCTTCAAGGATGGAGAAAGGGAGGTCAGCTTCTAAATATAGAGGTGTTTATCTTATAAATTCTTATTAGGAAAGGCTGCAGTTGTCAAAAATATGCAGCTGTTCACTTGAATGCATATGCATACATCATGGGTATTTCCAGGTTCACAGCAGTGTGAATCACATCTCCAGCTTCAGGAGGGGACTGCAAGACTGGAATGTTATGGGTAATACAGAAAAACTTTTCCACCTAAAAAGCAAAGTCCAGCAATGCCCCTATGTACATGACAGAAGTCAGGCTTGTGCAGAGTCAAAACAATTTAGCAAAGAGGCCAGAGATTCATAGAAATTTTAATTTACAGCTTGAGAAAATAACTCCTGTGACAGTGTTCCCAGTCTGCTGGCTGTGTGGCTTCAGAGTGGTGACAGGTTCAAAGGAATCTGGGGCAGTGGATGTGATGCTCTAGGTCCACTGTAAATGGCAGATGTTCAGTGGGAGTTACAGATTGGTACAGGGATCCTTGAAAGATGCTGGAGTGAATGGATCTGTTTTGTCCATGGTTAGTGCACACTGTTACTGTGAAAGGCTGAGCAGCTGGGATAAAAGTTCCCTGTTCTCATTGTACTGGCTGCTGTTTTTGGGGCTGAGACAGGAGAGTCACTCCCTTGGATCAGGTAAAGTTGCTCAGCACAGAAAAAGCACATTTTGTAGTTCAGTGCTCTTCTCATATTTGAGGGGAGAGCTACACAACAGGGAAAACAGATCACAAATGCACCTTTAAATTCTGGGTGCACTGGAGTCCTGTCCCAAACTTTCCTCCTCTGTTTTTCTGTGGTTTCATGACGTGCCAATACAGAAACAGAACCTTTGTACAAAAGTGCTGGCTCTGAGGAAACCTGAGGAAGTAAAATGTATTCTTATTTTCTGTTCCTACCAAGACCAGCAACATTTCAAGAGTGTTGCCATCAGCAGATCTTTGGCCTGTCAGAAAGCATGCAGCTTTGAAGTGAGAAGAAAAAGAATTAGCTGGGTATTCCATTAAAAAAAAACAATAGGGGGAAATTAATTCATCTGTCAACACCCTTCAGAACAAAGAATAGCAACCAGCATCCTGCAGAATAATGCAGGTCATCCTGCTGGTACCAACATCCAGATGGATGCAGAGACCATGAGGTTTTGATACATTCAATGATGTGGATCCATAAATGAAATTAATCTGATAAATAAAAGAATGAAACTTTCAAAAGTGTTAATTTTATCTCAAGGCCAGATAACTCCATTTTGCACCTTGTGTTCAGGGCAAATTAGACACAGATTTTTCTGACAGCCCCACAGACAGGGCTTAACTTGCAGCTCAATCACAGTCATGTAAACCACTCACTCAAGGCAGCTAAGTGACATTAGATCAGATCCAATCCTCACAGCTGTCACCACTGCCAGCACACCAGATTCATTGGATAATACACTCCATAGCAGACTGGGGAAGTTCTCTGATCCACCCCGTTGCCAGGAGGCATCATTAAACAGACATAAACCCTCTCTCTTACATGTTTTTCTAACCTGGTCTTAAGTATATCCAACATGTTCTCTGAGACCTGCTCTATGTTTATCTGTCTTAGCTACAGAACACCAATAATTCAATATTTGATCCCATAACACAGTCTGATTATTCCTACCTCAATGCAGTGGGTTTTACACACCATGAGTGAATTGTACTTTTAAGTACTTCGATGCTTTGCTGCAACTGATCAAGATACCTCAGAATTCTAAGATTATCTGTTAATTCTAGCATGAAATTATAAAATCTAAGATTATTTTCTCCACAGGAACATCAATAAAATATTATTTTCCATCACTCAAGTTATTAATGAAACAATGAACGAAAACCAACACAGGAGAGACTCCTGGAGAACTCCTCTTAGTTTATTTTTCCATTTTGCTTGGAACCTTTGATGCATAGACTATTACTTTCCAGCAAAACCTGGATTCACATGGGAGTAATTTAATCTACACCAAATTGGACTCATTTGTTTAGCTGAATGTCATCTGAGACAACCTCAAAAGCTTTAAGGTGCATGTGACATGTTGTTTTTAATCTACACAAGGAATCCTGCCAGAGATGAAAATTAGACTGCTTTAATATGGTTTATCTTGAAAGTTCCATGTTTGTTCTTTCTAGTTACTTAATTACCTGCCAGGAAACTGCAAATAGATCAGCTGATTATTTCTTTGCCTATTTTTCTTGCAGTTTTAACTTGGGATGACTCATGTATAATTTTCTTTCAATAATTTCATTTTGGAGGCAGGGAGAGTTAACTCACCTCTCATTTTGGAGAGGTGAGTTATGACTCTCCCTTCTTTGAGTCGTCAAATATTATAATATTTGATTTATATTGTATTGCTAAACTAATTTTATCCTCAGAAAGAACCATTAAGGAGCCAAGGTAGATCTACATGAATACTGAAAGACATGAACTGTCATTTCTTAGCATGAAAACATATCTGACAGTGAATATTAGAACTTTAATGAACCCCTTTAAAATGCTCACTTTTACTTTTTAGAAGATCTGTCAAGACAGGATACTCATTTTTATGATGAGGATATATGAGGCTGCACATTTTTAATCTTGAGTGTTATACACTGAAAGTGTCATGAATATAATGATGCTGCCTAGTAACATTTTGCTTAAATATTTATTATAGAATGACTGACAAGTCAAAAAAGGCAGAGTTTTTAATCTCCCTTGCAAGCCAGCCTGTAGCTGTTAGCCAGGTAACAGGGGCCCTTAAGAAAAAGCAGAAAAGGTTACAGGTGAACACCTTTCCACATCCCTGAAGTCTTACTCTATTTCTAAAGCAAATTCCAAAGAAAGCACCTTAGCTCAAACTGGTGGGCTGTAACCATTTGCCATGTTTCAATGCAGAAAAAAAATCAAAGTATCCTTACCCTACAGAACACTTGCTACAGCAACAGCAAGCACCAGATTGCCTCCCGTTTCTTCAAGCCTTCCTGTATTTTGTACCAGACAAACAATTTCTCTAAAATTTAAAGAAATGGTTTTTCTGTCCCTTGGCTTGTAGATCAAACTCTCCAGTGGCAGGCATCTCAATTTCAATTAAACAACACAACCACAAAAGTACTGTCAGTATTCCACACAAGATTATTTGTCACAGCTTTTTATGGGAGCACAAAAGAGCATGTCTAACCTCTCAGTGCAATAACTTCAACCAAGGAACTAAATTATATTTTAATTGCAAAACCCTGTGTATTTTATAACCTGTTTTTGAATAAAGGGCAGGGACATGGAAAGTGAGGCTGAGTGCTACAAGCAAACTTAGCCAGTGTCAAAAATGGGAATTTGCAAAGCCTGGCAAAACCACACTTGTTTTTAGGTTTCACAACTAGGGAAAAGCCATTCCACCAAAAAGCACTACCAAAGAGTTGAAATATAAACCATTAGTGCACCAATTCCAAATTAAACTGAAGAGCAGATTTTAGCTATTATACCACTCAAGGCCATCACAAGAAGACATCATGAATATGTGAGAGTCTTTTTCCCATGGCAATATCACAAGCATGACAGAGTTGCAGCTGGCTCTCACACAAAGGAGAGGGCACCAGAAAATGGAGGTAAAAGGCAAGAGGAAGCACACTGACAATACTGCCAAAGAGGTTGAAGTGGTTGCTGAAAGAAGGAATAGTAAATCACGTTATCAGTGGAATAAAGTTACCATTAGTCAGTTTGCACTATCCCCAAATATCAATAATAAACAGAAGAGAACTTTAACATAGAGAAAAAAACTCAAAGAGTGTTACTTTTCAAAGATTAGCTCAGCAAGCATCACAGGACACTTCACCAACAAGATCACATTCCCAGAGCTAAACATGAAACAGGTCCCATCACAAAGTGACAATTAGAATACCTACAAACAGCTGAAGTTTGTGAAAGTGAAGAACATAGGGGAATGATATGGGACCAAGAAAAACCTTTGGTAAAACAGCACTTGAAATTCAGACACCAAAAAAAGTATCTTACATGAGTGTGGCTTAGTGTAACAGCAATTGAAGTGAGCAAAACTACATGCCTAGTCCTTTTAAGCACCTTTCTTCCTTTTTGTTTCTTTTAGAGCTGAAGTAAACCAAGAACAAGCTGCATCTCACATGTTGGACAGATTTTTACCCTCAGTATAAACATCAAAGAGCATCAAATACTGTTTTTACCACTCAGCACAAACTTCATAGAGTTCTACAGCACATGGAGAGCTTCTATCACAAACCAGTACAGAACATCTTGAATTGTTATTATGTTCCAGTAAAAATTATTGCCATCATTACAGTGGGGCTTGCATAGATCAACACAAGCTTGAAGGAATGGCTAATCACAGATTGATATTAAATAATTATGTTGTCATGTTTGGTATTGCCACTGACTTTAATATTAAATATACAGATATATGATATAGATTTTGAAGATCTAGACTTGGTTGATGACATTGCTTTTTTTCTTTTCCCTTTTATTGAACTAGCAAATAAAACTATGTCATATTAGCCCCCAAAATATTTTTCTCTTATGAGAAAAAACCAAAATTTAATTAAAAATAAAGTAAACTGCGATTCAATCACTTCATTAAAAAAGCCAGTAACTACAATAGGAATCAATCAATTTCCACACACTGGAAAAAGCTACAGGATTTTCAGAAGGAAATCATTAATAAATAGGCAAGGTAGCAGGTGCATTTACCAACTTCACCAAGGTTTTGTCGATAAAAATCTCTAGCTTCAAGACTGATCTGTGAATTTGCAACACACATTATCTCCATCATACCATGGATCTGAGAGTTAGACACTGACCAGAGGTACAGACATATACATCCTATCTTTAAACTTATCTATGAAGAAAATAAAAATATTCAGGACACGTTAAGAGTATCAAACTAATCAAAATTACTTTTTCATAATTTTCTTGGTAAGAAATAGTGTATGGGAACTAGGACTCTTGTGCCATATTCATAGAATGTTTAGATTGGAAGGGACCCTAAAAATCACCTAATTCCAGCCCCCTGCCATGGTCAGGGACACCTTCCACTAGATCAGTTTGCTCAGAGCCCCATCCAACTTGGCCTTGAGCAGTCCCAGGAATGGGGCATCCACAATTTTTCTGGGCAACATGTTTCAGTGCCTCACAGCAAAGAATTCCCTCCTAGTATCTCAGCTAAACATGCCCTCTTGCAATTTAAAATCCTTCCCCCATGTACTGTCACTCCAGGTTCTTGTACAAAAGTCTCTCCACCTTTCTTTCAGCCTCCCTTTAGGTACTTAGGGTCACCCCAAAGCCTTCTCTTTCCTAGGCTGAACAATCCCAATTTCCTCAGCCTTTCTTCATAGGAATCCCTCTGATCATCTTGCTGATCTCACTCCAGCAGCTCCATGTCCTCCCTGTGCTGGGACCCCAGAGCTGATGCAGCCCTGCAGGTGGGCTCTCACCAGAGCAGAGGGGCAGAACCCCCTCCCTTGACCTGCTGCCCATGGGGCTGTGGATGCAGCCCAGGACATGGTCAGAACATGGCCCAGAGCCACTTGAAGACACTGTGGTGAAGCCCTATTAAACCCAAACAAAACCCTGGTAGCACAGAAAGAATTCAGACTTCAAATAACCTATAGAAGGTATAAACCAGGCATATTTAAAAAATATTTACTTGGATTACATCTTATTTATAGTTCTTGCAATTGGAATCACTTGCTGAGAACTCAACATAATAAGAAATGGAGTACAACATACTCTATCATTAGCTATAAAAGACCAGGAGTCCATCTGGAAACCACATAACAGATATTAAAAAGACTATTTATAAAATGGGACTTGAAATTAAAGTGTTTCTGAGATTTGATCCTTAAAAGGTTTTCAGTTTATTTCAATTGGGCCAAGTCAGCTTTAGACCATGTATGAAAATATGTAGAACTGCTTCAGGTTATTGACCAGACATGCTGCCAAAGCCATACTCTGCATTTGGGATTAAGCTTTTCCTCACAGTAGGAAGCTCTGCTAACAGAAATCCTCACCTCCAGCCCTTTTTTACAGATGCTTATTAGCCAGCAGTGCCAGCAAGAGCCACTGGAAGACCCCACGTGCTTGAAGAGTGACAACCACTGTCATGTTGGATACCCTGAGGCATCCAGGAGTTCTTCCTGCCTGGGTCTGACAAATAGAAGAGCTATCCTTCCTTATCAGCAGCTGGGATACACCAAAGCACCTAAAATAACACTAGATACCTACACCTCAGGTATCTGACTCATCCTCATTTTTGTATTCCTGTCTGTTTTATCAAAGTACCAAAAAAAGGAATCACAGTCTGATTGAAATGCATACAATGAGGTACAAGTTCTAGCCATAATTTAATAACTTATGAGCTGCACACACATCAAACAAACAGATGGAGGGAGACAGTTTCATTTTCATGTTGCTGCTGTTAATTAGTGTATCTGAAGAATATTAGTTTATCTACACTCATGGCACATATCATTGTTTAGAAAAAAACATTTCATTTAGAGGAACAGGTTTTTGAATAATTTTATCCAGATGTTGCACAAAAGCTTCCAAAATAAAAGAGTTTACAGGTGCCAGATGTTATGCCCCTTATTTGTTATCACAGCTGGGAAGCAGGATGTTGTCACCCAAACACCCAGTGTAGGACCACCTTGTTTGACACAGAGACGTGGAAATAACTAGTCCTGTTATTGAAGGAGAGCACTAAAATAGGATTTAAAGTCCAGCTCATGTTGTAGCCAAGATGTTATTGGACAAAGAAAGAGTATGGGCAGAGAATGACAACAAAAGCAAAGCAAACAATCACATCCCTTCATCTGACTGCTGTTAATAATTACAGAGAACCCATTCATTCTTCAAGAACCTGTTACTCATCCAAAAAAGTCCAAGCTGTATTTCAGTCAACGAGCAACACAAAAAATTTCACAAAACTACCAGGCAATGCCCAACTACCAGCTTTGAAACAAACTAAACAAGATGCCAGGAGAAAAGAGTGCTAATCTCTTCCCATTTCCAGTGTTTTTAGCCAAGTACTGCAGTGACTCTCACTGACAGTTTTATATCAGTAATCTATTTTTAGCCCGTGGAATTTCCTGTATCACTTTACTCTATCAAACAGAAAATGCTCTCAAGGAATCTAAGCAATGACATCCAAGCAATGTTAGAAGTTACTGAACATGACTTTTTCCCATCCAAGCTTTTTCTAGCCTGGCAAACCTAGTAATTTTTTTATAGGACCACTGCATTTCCAGTTTTGTGCCATTTTGTCCAATGACCTCACAAGGCCTAGGCTTATACTGTAAAATCCTCAACAAGCGTTTAATTAAAGACACAAATAATCATAATCAATTATTAAAAAAATCATAATGAACATCCAGTCAATTTAGGTGCAGTGCTTATTGTTCTTTAAACATATGGCTGCTGGTTTAGGCACACACACGTAGGGCTTGAGGTGCTTTTCTTGCTATACAAGGGTACAAAAACTCTCATAAATGAGAAACATGTACAAGGGCAAGTCAGTCCCCCATGGCAGTACAGACTATCATATCACATTGCAGTTTTAAGACCAGATATTCTTTTTATCAGTTCCACTGACACAGCTTTGAAGACATCATTTAGCATTGCAGCAGACTTCTCTAGACCCTCTTTAAGGGTAGAAATGAGACAAGACAGACCCTCATTTAACAACATGAAAAGGGTCCCCATCTATTCTTTACAGCTCAGTTATCCTCACTCTGACTACAGCAAGCTCCTACTGTAGGGTCCAACTGCAGACCCTGACTGCTGGTTATTTCCTGCTGGAATATGACTACAAGGATTTCCCTGCCACCTCTGACCACAGGTTTTCCCTGGCTCAGCCATGGCTGCAGCTCCAACCCCATCAGACCCACACTGACCTCACAGCAGAGCTTCCACAGCAGCAACTCTTCCTTGTTTTGTTCCTCTTTGTGCTTCTCTGGATCATTCCTTCTTCCTCAGGGCTCCTCTACCTCCTCAAAGTCCTCTTCCTCCAGGTCTCCCCTGACTAGCCAACCCAGCCCTTTTATCATACTTACCTTTATTAACCCCAACTGTGGCCCATTAAGGGCAAGGTTATTCCTCTCCTTTGGTAATTGGTACAACTGTGACTTATCAGGGGCCGGGTTACCTGTAATCCTTTTTTCTACACCTACAGTATAGCAAAAGCATAACCTGGTACACCATTCCCAAATAAATGAAGAAAGTTTAATCCTTCTGCACCTTTTTGCTCCTATGCTCTGCAATTCTTCTAAGGATAGACATTCCCTAAATTTTTGAGGTCACCAAGACAAAGTCAGGCTCCCTTACTGAAGTGAACTCATTCCTGTCCTGTCAGGTGACTGGTGATGTTCCCTCAGAGCATTCGATTATGTAAAATCTGGGAGTATTTGTAGCATGGATGTGTATTTTACTTGGTATACCTGAGTCACTGATGACATCACAGGAATCTCGACTGAAATATTAATTTCCACCTATCAAATGAAAATTCTGCATCAAAATCACTTCCAGCTAAGAAATAGTAAATTTTCCCCACTGTAGAGATCACTAACAAAAACTGAAAAAAAACCACATTTCCTCAAAGGCTGAAATTCAAGGAAAACAACCTTTGTGAATGGAAAAATGTACATAGCCCCATATAATGGCCAACGAAAACTATTATTTTTTCACCTGTCAAAATCTTTGGAATTCATGTTTTAGTTTAGCACTTCCTTTTTCTTACTGCTATATATGTAATAGACGAGTATTTAATTCTTTCTACATATGTAGTTAACTTCTGGTGCAATAAAACTAGACACAGGATCAATTAAAACTTTTGACAGGAGACTAGTTCAAAAAAATTAAGATGCTATGTGATAGCAGACACACAAAAGAGACAGTCACACATATATGCATTAAATCCTCAGAAATATTTGTGCTCCAAGATTTTTTTCCTTAATGTCTTAATGAGAAAACACCACCTCCCCGTCTTGATTACAAATAGCCTCAGGAAAGTCACTGGTGTTAAAAAGGAAATCATTTGACCAACCCTATTGACAGAAACAATTAGTATGCTTGTTATAAGAGCAAATGGACTAGGTCAAGGTTAGGGAAATGAGAAAGAGGAAAGATTTGGAGTCCTGGGATCAGTAGAGTGGGAGGCAGAGAGTGAGGTGAGCCAGCTGTGCTCTAACACTGGAAGAGTCGTACATGGGTTTAAAAACAACAGGTGCCCTTTGTCACCTTCAGAATCACTCCAGACACACAGCTGAGGGTGAGTTTTAAGATGAATTATTGATGTATGACACAAATACATATGCTAAGAAGGCAAATTCTAATGGAAACTTGTTGAATGTGTTTTTTAAATAATTATCTCTGTAACTTCATAATGCTTGTCCTTCAAGAGAGGGAAGTGAAGGTTGCTGTTCTTATATTTAATGCATTTCAAACAGAAGCACCATGGTTACTGACTTTTCTCTGTGTGTGAGGATGATGCAAATTGGCCTGTGTGCAAAGACCCTCACTTCTTCTTTACTGTTATCTTTGAAAAGAATGTCTTCAGCAATGCCATTCAAAGCAAGAAGACTGGGTTTTTTCCTCTGTTGTAATTCAAACAGTAATAAAATCTAGTAAAGAGAACTCTTCAGAGTCTCTTATTTTGTTGTCTGAAACAAGATTGCTGATTTTTAAATAGCTGCTTTTCAGTTGCTTGTTCAGCATCCCTCATATAATTGACTATGCCAGCTTGCCTGTTACTGATCTGCCTGAGGCAGGTTGCTATGATTTCAGAACAAACAAATATTAAAATACACGTAGAATCCAGCTGAATGTTAAAAACAGGGCAGTGGAGTCTGTTCACAGCTCTCGGCAATGTTTTCATAACAATTGAGACATTTTATTTTATTAAATCAATTTAAAGCTCTGTTTATCACAGAATTGCTATTGATGTTTTCTCTCTGGATGATCTATTTAAATCATCATTAAGTGATACAATGAGGCTGGTTTAAGTCCTGTTTTAGCACTCTCTTCTCCAGATTTTATAAATCTGATGTTTCTGGACCATGAAGGGAGGTGTGACACAATTGGCAAGGGGAATTTTGACAGAGCAAAGCTGTGACTCCAATGATTATACCCTGCGTATACTATCTAGTCAAGAATTGTCTCACTTTGAAAAGGGGAACATGTAATGTTAGGTAATTATTTTTTTCTGCCCTGCATTTGTGCTCTTGCATGCTAACCATTCTCAAGCTTTATTTTCAAAAACAGGTAAAATCCTTAATCAATACATCTATTAATACATATATAACATATAACAATTTTTTAGCTGAAACTTGATGGGCTTTTTGGTGCAGCAATGATTGTAGAGAAATGTAGAGGTCGTTAGTAATGAATGGCTCTCTCTTCATTAATAAATGTTCACAACTTGCTGACACTTCCTGTGAAAATGACTACTTATCAAAAGAAAGTTTTACTTGCTGAATTTGTCCAGTGCCTATTTTTGCCTCAACACCTCACCTGGAAGCATTTTAAGGGTTGGCCAAACAAAATAAGAAGGCTGTGGTGGCACCTAAAATACAAGGGATCCCAGTTGCTGGTTTTGAGATGTTCTAGATCTCCCTTGTCTCCTGTGGAAACAGTTAACTCTCCCAAATATGTTTTAAAGAATCATTGGAACAGGAACTGGTTTGCTCATAAACTAAGAGTTCTTGTCACCAAGTCAGAGAACTGTTCTCTCTCAGTCCTTCTGAGTCAGGGCACGTTTCAGTATCTTACAGAAAATCACACAGCTTCTGCAGCAGTACTTTTACAGAGGTACAAGACAGCCCTCCTCCAGTATAGTCATGATCCTGGGAGATTTTTCAGGGTCAAACATAGAAATGCCTCCCACTTTTATTTGTATACTCGATTTGCTTTATTTGTAAGCTCCCCAGCCACGGGACTACTACTATACACAATAGAATTCCCTAATCTGCAATACTTATGGGAATTTGGGTTGAAGGTTATGTGATTTTATCCTAAACACTTAGTGACAACTTAAGAGAGAGGCTCTTCAGAAAATTTTCTATTCCCATCGCTTTCACTTCAAGCCCTGCTTACTGAAATGTAACCAGGTCATAGTAATCAAATTAATGTGCTGGTCCCTTTATTGTTCCTCTGAAACAGGCAGCTCTGCAAGGGTCAGGAGCAGAGTGAATGATCCCCACAATATCAGATCAGGCCAAGCTAAATTGTAGCTGAATTTCAGCTGAAGCTTTGTGTCCTTTTGGTCACAAAGTCTGCAGGCGTGTTTATGAAACACAGGAAGAAGTTAGAAGTTAGTGTCAGAAGGAACAAGCTTTAAAAGGACTAATAAAAGCATAATTAGATCCCAAATTTTGTCCCTTCTCAGCCAGTCATCCTGACCTTTAATTTTTTTTAAATTAACTGCATAACTACTGTAAGCTTTCTTTATTTACATAAATGTTATTTGCATAAATGTAAACAGTGCCTTGGGGTACAGGATGTAGCAAATACTACATTTGGTAACTGGTTACACATATCTTATTTGTTCCATGTAAGAACTACCTTGTATGATCTGGGACATGTTTTACTCCAGCCTTGCTGTGTCTGAGCAGGGACTTCAGGATGCATTAGTCATAAAAACAATAGCCTGATAGGGCTTAATTGAGAAAGCTGCTGGTTCTTTGCAACAATATCAAGCTTTAGTCTGTTAATTCAAAGTTCTCAGCTATCTAAGACAAGTTGCTTTGCCTTAAACTTCCTTTTTGACCTTTTCACTGGCATATCCTTTCACCTTACACTCTTTTCCAAATAATCTCAGCTTTTTCTTGACTCGAGTCCAAAATGTTCTGTTTGAACTCTCTCAGCAACAATTCCTCCTCTACACAATTTCGTGTTATCTGCTCAGTTTTTCTTGTTTTCTTTGACATTCAGCAATCAGCAGGCCTGGCCTGTGATCAAATAAGTGCTGGAGCTGAATCCCCCTGAGCACATGCAGTGGCTGTTGACATCACAGGGTCAGCTGCAGGATACACTTTCCTGGAGCTTTTGCTATGGGGTATCAAATGAGCTGATAATTGCTCTTGTCCTGAGACCTCATACCCATTCTTGTCCTAGTAAACTGTCATATGAAAATTCAGCCAGGAAAATTCTGTGGGCTGAAATTGCTGGAGCAAAAAAATGTTTACCAATGGAAGAAGTCACATTGCCGAAGATTTTCATTCACTGGTTCTTCATAGTGAAGATTTTATTCTTGCCTGTTGATAGCAAACCAGACTCCAAGTAGTTTTTATGCAATGCAGGGTCTCAATGTTTTGTCCTCCATGCCTGCACACACCTGTGCATAGGATTCACCATGGAAATCTCTTGCTCACATTTCCTCTTAAGACTATCTTGCCCCAGACCAATTTTAAACGTTGGAGAATCAGGAAATATGATCAGTTCCAGTTGGGAACAACTTGAATCTTTAAGTTATTTAAGGTCTCACTCCTCTATATACACAAATCTAATAGCACTCTGCGGTCAGTGTAGGAATGTCCAGAGAACCATCCAACCCAAACAGTCTGAGAGCCTAAAAACTTGTGAGCTAATGTTTTTCTCCTTTGTTTATCAGGAAATTAGGCTTATTTATAGAATTTAAATTCAGGCATGATCAGCCTTTTTGTATACATAAAGAATTAGATCGGATATCCTAGTGGAGCCAAAAGAAATTACATACATTTGGGAAAATGAATACATGGCCATTACATTTCCCAAATCATACCACTATAACTAGATTTTTTTCTTTACATACACAATAACCACACCTCTTGGAGTTGCTTCCATGGCTGTTCTATCATAAAAATTGAGCTCTAAGGAAAGGTAAGAAATTAGAGCAGCAAATACTGAGTATTGGAACAATAAGGAAGATGTGTCAGTAGTAGAGGACAAGAAGGGAATAGAATGGAGGGAGGTGAGCTGTTAAAACCTCTGCAAGGGAAGTGAGGGAAAAAATAGAACCTGAAAGAAGAGTCGAAAGAAGAGTCAAAAGAGAAGGGAGAGAAAAAAGAAAAAAAAAAAAAGGTGGCTTATTTTTGTTACAGAAAGAAATACATTCAATGTTTGGGGAGGAAGGAATAATCAAGGACAGAAAGCTATAAAATTATGAGTTATTGCCTGGAATTTCATCTGAGGCTTTGTGACTTCAGGTTCACTGTTCATAATTTAACTTAATAGACCCACCCGCTATTGTGATAGAAAAATGGCCCCTTGGTTTATACTGGAGTGTTTATTCTATATTTAATACTCCCTGTAGGTGATGGAACACTTGAGACTGCCGACTCTCAACGCAGCCATCTGACATCCAGTATCAACCAGTCAATAAATATGCCCCCTTTGTTATGTGCAAAGGCCCAAGATGTTCTTCTGTCTTTGATTTTTTTTTTCCTATTCATTAAAAAATACACAGCCTTTCAAAGCATGCCCTGTCAAACAGAGATAATGGAGATTTCATTGGCCATTGCCTTGTACATGCTGATACATCTTCTAAACAAAAGTGTCAGAATGTTGACACAGGAGGAATCTGGCCAGCTGGAGGGCTGTAGTGAATAATAAAATATAAAATTAAAGCATTTGTAGCTGTTGTGTTTAATATAAAAAATCTGCAAAAGTTAATGACTGGATGAGTAATTTAAAACAAAAGCCCCAGCAGGCAGAGAAATATAACTAAAAGTTAGCAATGGGAATTCTTGATCCAGCTCTCTGGAGAGCATAGTTGGAACATGGCATGTATTTTTTTGCAATACAAAGCAATTACAGGCATCTCCAAACAATAAAAATCCATAAAACGTTCTGGTGTTCTGATTATTTTTTTTTCATTAGATAAGGTTGAGAAGTTACAGGATCCAGTTTCATGCTGACAGCTCTCCACATCTGATAGGAACACTAGGAGATAAAAATGCTTAAGTAATCAAATGCTGTGCATATTTTTAAATGCACCCCTTATGTTTAGTACAGCATCATGAAAATAAATATGTGAACTTGTAAAAATTGAGAGGGCTGTATTTGTCCCTTAAAGAATCCAATTCAGTGCCTGTGGACATGCTGAAACAACCCAAAGTACAGCCAGCACAAGATGTGAAACATCACAAAATCAAATCTGGCCTGTAATAAATCATCTAAATAGACTTTTGCAGCCTCCTGTTGATGGTGACTGCATCACCCACTGTGGGAAAATCACTCATCTTGTCTCTGCAATCTGATGGAAACTTTCAGTACTCAGAAGTAAAAGGGATTTTCTGTTATTTTGAAGACCAGGATGTCCTGCTTCCAGATTCACTCTGTAGAGACAAATCAGTAGCAAACATGGTTTTGTAAAGTTTCTTCCCACTGCAGTTAATCAAGATGGGTTAAGCTGTTCTTAATGAGAAATTTTAAACATAAATGAAAAAACATATTGGACTCATTTAATAAAAAACTTGTAAAAAAAAAAAACAACTTGTGTTGTAAAGAAGAGTAAAATAAAGCTTTCCTTGATTTATATTTGGCTTTGGACCACATTATAAACTGAATGGCAATATGTGTAGATTTTTTAATTATATCTGAAAAATTATTCTTTAAAATATCACATTAACTAGCTTGAAAAAATTTGTTCATGTATCTCAAAATGTATATCCATTGGAAATCTTAATTCAATAAAACTGCATCTGATATGATTTTCCTGGTATTAGAACTAAGTTTACTGGTATTTAATATTTTGATCAATGATCTGGCAGTAAATATAAAATTGCAGTTGGTAAAATGTGTGGAATCCATGAAGAGTGCCAGACTGGAAGTCTGGAGGATGAGCTGGAGAAGGTGATGCCACAGACATGAAGGCACATTCAGCTCTCCTTACATCAACTTAGAGTGAGAGAATGTACATTGGTCAGCCTATTTATTTTTTTTTTTTTAAAAAAGAAGAACCAAACCCCAACAACTGAGGAGTTGTCATCTTTAGAAAAAGAAAAAAGATAAATTCTGTTTAACAAGAGCAAGGTGGACAATGGGTGAAGGAAGACAAATTTAAACAGGAGGTAGGACACAGACTTTTAACTGCATTCACCATTAAAGGAATAATGCCTCAATTATAAAACATACCTCAAGATACTAAAGAGTTTATTATTCTTCACTATATAAGGACAAGTAGGTAACAATATTGTCCCATTTAACTTCTTAGGGGTTCTTAAACTGCCTTTTGATAAGTTAGAGTGCTGGCCAGCAACTAAAGAGACAGCAAAGTAGGGAAGGAAATCTTTCAAAATGCTTCTTGTTCTCCATTATACCTACAAGGTTGTTAACCACCTTTGCCCAAAGGAAGCTTTCCATGACTCAGCAAACATGAGCACAACTGTCAGCAGAAAATGTCTAGGATTTTGACAGTTCATGTGCATTGATGGTATCAGATAAGACAAAAGAGATAATGACCTATGGTACAGAGAAAGGTTATCAGGAACTTCTTACTGACATATGAAGTGTGAAGTCATTCCAGACAATTCTGGTCAAATAACAACCTACAAAGTAATTTGCAGTCAGCTGTTTCCTGCCCTCTCTCCTTGTCTCAGTGCTCAAGAAAAGTTCCCATGATTTCTGGGGAAGCAGCTAGCTGAGGCTGTTTTCAGTGGTTTCTCCAGATTAAGCAGAATTTACTTCTTTAAATCCTCTACTTGAGAAAACACTTTATTATTGGGCACAAAGTATGAGCTGGAATGATTGTTTTTGTATCTAAGGAAACAAGCTGTCAAATACAGAAATATTATTTAAAGGTTATCTATAGTATAAGTTGTTAGGTATAATGACTTATTAACTTAAAAATAATTCCTTAGAATTGCTGAAATAGGTACTGGTTTTAAATCTTTGCTTTAATATATTTTAAAATTGCACAATAGGAGATTTTTTTTATTTATTTAGTCTTCTCTACTGTAAAATCATATAGTCTGCATTTTCCAGCCTTTAATCAGTAACACCCTGCTGTTACTGTTGGCCTCTTTTGTGGAGGAGATCAAACTGGGATTCTCTCCAGAAATGTAACTCCTTAACCTTTACAGAATTCCTTAACTGGCTAGAGGGCAATTTGTTGTGTTCTCCCTTTACAGAGCTGAAAGAGCTGCCTCTGCTGCCCTGCAGAATGATGAGAGCCATCAGGCCACATTCAACCTCAAAAGAATTCTGGAAAGTAACTTGTTAGTAACTTTGTTCTGTTTTGGGGGTACAAAAGAACGTCCTGCACTTGCTCTCTCAATGCATTCCTTAATATCTAGCATGAAATCAGAGATTCTTCTTGAAAGCTCTATCTCCTAGTCAGATGCTGAACTACCCTTTAAAAATCTGCATACATTCCAGAATTTTATTTATTATGGAACTGATGCAATATAAATGACAAAGTTTCATTTCTTTTTTCATGAAAGGCCTTAAAGCTGAGAATCCAATTCTCCAAGTTTAAGAATGTGTTTTTAGTTACTTGATCAGCTGCTGTTTTCAGAGCTCTTTAACTATTCCTCTCTGTTCTGAACATCCATTTTCAGTGCCATAAAGAAGAAAACTGGATGCTTTAACCTGTAAATATCCAAAGATATGCACAGCACTTGGGGTATTTGTCAAACAAGGCCCCAGAGCTAGTGAGATCTGTGAGATTTGAAGGGTTTGTGTATTAAATTTTTTTTTTAAGCGTTTTTAAAATAATGTCTACATGTAATACGTGCAGAAATATTCTAAATGTTTCAAATAACGATTCAGGAAAAAAAAAAAAAGAGGAGTATTTTAGAGTTCACTATGAGATGGAAACTAGTGCATAATCTAAACAATATGATTGCACCTTGCCCTTCCAGCGATCCCCAGTAAATCCATAGCCTGACCTCATCAGTTACCAATCAGAAAACATAATGCTAAGCTACAATATGATTTTATGGCATACCTTGTCACTGATTTATTAAAATAAGAAGGTCTGTTATGCATCTTGACATAACTGGGCATTAATAAAAGCAGAGTTGCATTAGCTCTGCCTTTATAGATGTTTCTGGAATGTATCAATATTATTTTGGCATGCTGGTTTAAATTGAAGAGATGTGCTCTGCTGTACTGCAGTTGAAATTTTTTCTTCCTACAGACCACTTGTGCTTAAGAGAGCTCCAACTAAACATAAGTTGCAGTGGTTTGTGCAGCAGGTACCAGATATCACAAAGAGTTTTAAGCTAGTCTATGTTCCAAATTAACAGAATATTTCCTTTTTCCCCTGTATATATCATGGCAGTCTCCTTCAACACAGCCTGGAGTTTTCATATCACTTTTCTGGTTGGCAATAGGCTGATCTGGTTTCTCTTCTTAATAATCTTCCTGTTGAATCCCAGTCTTCTTTCTCAATAAACTACTGAATATTAACAGGCAGTCACACAGCTGTTCTATGCACATTAAAGATGTACAGATAATTTACAGATTAAAGCACTTGAGATTCTCCTGAGAGGGAAATGAGGCTTTATCTTGCTAATTTAAAAATGCAATTACATCTGCATAAAGTACACTGTGGCTTCAATGTTCAACTCAATGCACATGTTTTCTTGTTGAAGTCAAAGGTGGTGTAATCAGGTTAGAGAGCAGCAACAGTCAATAAAAAGTCCTTTAATTCATTTTGGCCAAGTTCTGGTTGTACATCTGACTCTTCAACCTGGCTACAAACCCAAGTCCCATGTTTTACCTGGTCTGTGCCAGGAATGTGCTGGAAACCCTGCCACAGTGTGTGCCAGGGAGAGTAGACAGGAGATATTAAAGTTCATGTTGTTTGGAACCTGAAAGCTGCAGATTAATGCATGGATTGCTGTGGCAAGTTCACCACCAAAGAAGAAAAAACAAGCTTCTGACTAGCCATAGCTAGAAAATAATAATTCTATGATCTGCCACTACCTGGAATGGATGACAAGTAAGCACCAACGAACTGCCCAAGGTCTTAATTACAGCTGATTATGAACAGAAAGAATATTTGAGAGGTAAAGAAAACAAGATTTAAAGATAAATATAATGACAAAACACAAGGTATTTCTGATGCAGAAGGTGCAGTTTCTGTGCTTGAGTTCCTCAGACCTCTTATTTAGTAACTTTCATTTCATCAGTGTTGGGCTGTAGCTGACCTGCCAGCACCTAAATTCCCTGTCACAACACCTGCTGCCAAACAGCAGAACCCACGGCATCTGACACTGAACAGAAACATTTCCAAATCTTACAGTGCAATTGTTCCAGTGGAAACTAGAGCTAGTGGCCACTCCAGCAGTTTTTCTTAACAAGAAAGCAAGCATTTCACAAAAGCCTGAACTGTCAAACACAAATCTGGTGCTGCTCTGCTGGAAAACACTACAGGAGTTCTGGTCCTCATTTTGTAAGCTTCCACTGCAGATTTTCTGTAATTTCCAGACATTTCTGTGACCTCAAGCCTCGCAGATTTTTATTGACAACTTGCAAAGAATGCAATAAGATGTCTGTTATTTTGTAAGCCCCAGAATTTATGACAGGTAGAGAGAGCTCATTTGATGGTCTCCCTTGCTGAAAGTTGCTCTTTATTCCTGTTGTTAGCAGATAAATATACGATATACTATTAACCTTGTCAACATTTCTCTTCTTGTTTATTTTGCATTACCAGATTTTTTGAAAGTGAACTTGAAACACTAATCCAGTGATGAAAAAATTTCATTTCCCTTTCTTTTTCCTTACAAAACATACCTTTTTGAAATTGTATACAATGTTGCATATTGTAGCAGAAGTACAAAATTCAGGTCCTCAAAAAATATATCTTCTATTTGTGAAAGCATGACTTTAGCCACAATTACTTTTATCTGCAAGTCAAATGCCACATTCTGGATTTTGCACAAAAGCTTTAATCAAAAGAGTAGTGTTGTCTGCTTGTTTTCCTATTGCAGAACTTCCTAGGATTCCTCCCTATGTGCCTTCATTCTCTAATGGGAATATGCCTTTGCTGAAACTGGTCTAAAGTCATGGGAGGCAAATTTCATTGGAGTCTGCTTTCTGATTTTCTGATATTCCTGAGAATGACATCTGTGTCTGTATGTATCCTAATTCTCCATTTCCTGTGATTTTTCCAAAATACACAGCTCAGTTAGAAAAATCAGTAATGTCTTTTTCTTGGTATGAAACCTACAACATTCCTGTGAACAGTTCAGTTGTGACAGACTCTGTAGAACAGCTCCATGGGCTGGGTAAGTTACCAACATGCAAAATGACTAAGGAAAAACATCCAGGCTTTATCATTTTTGGTTAAATACTAAAGCCTGTGACAGTGCACAGCCAGTGCAGGTTTGCCAAGCTGTCAGGAATCAGGGAAGCAGCAGGAGGCTGCCTTTTCTTGCATCACTTTGCATCACTCCCTCACCTCCAACACTGTGGCACAATTTGCACTTTCCAAAAAAACCAACCAAACAAAAAAAACCCCAAAAACCAACCAACCAAAACCCACAAACAAAGAAAAACAAACAAAACCAAAAAAACTAAAACAAAACCAAAAGCACAACAAACAAAAACCCAAACACAAACATCTCTGATGTCTGACACATGCAGACACAAACAGGCATCTAAAACAGATAAAGAGATAAGGCAGGGTAAGAAACTTGTCTCCTCAAAGGAAGATATTCCTCTGTGCATCCCAGATGAGCAATTCTGTCTCAATAACTCTCTCTGTCCTTGGAATTCTTCCTGCACTGTTATTTCCGGGAAGAACAATCAGTGACATTTTACAGGGGACAGAAGCTTCTCAAAAGCCTGAATTTTTGGCAGCACAATCAAAGAAAAGTCTTGCAAATTCTACTCCCTCACTGACTTCCAAACTCCTCCTAAAATCACCCCTTCGTGTATATACATTCTGCCTGTACTTTTCTTCTGTCTTTATAAAAACGCACCACTTTTTTTTGAGTGGTGAGCTCAAATTTTGAGCTCGCTTAAAACTGACCCTCGTGAAATTATCAGCATTTCTTTTTTTAATTTTGAACAGAATTTGTACAATGCATATGGGGAAAAAATATTTTACTTTTCAGATCAGAGATGGTTTTGAATATATAACCCTGCCAGCTGCCAGTCACAAGTTAGACAATTCTATTTGCAGAAATGGATGTCCTTAACACAGTTTTGCTTCCATTTTCAGATATCCACGTGCAGCTTCACATTATATTGGTTTTGATGGTGTGTGCTGTGTGTGTTTGCTGACCAAAGCAAACACTGTATCTGTCATTTAAGTGCCAGAAGTTTTTCTGCAGTCTGCAAATGGTCTCCACAGCTTTTCCCATCATGTTAGCAAGCCTTTATTAGTTAATCCGAGTTATTTATTAGTTAACTGAGAAGACTGCTCTTACAGAAAAGCACTGTGGAGTTAGCACACGCATGAGCACAGAACTTGCAATGCCCTCTAGTGTTTCTGTCCTGGAAATTAAAATTTAGAGTGGAATTCTGTTAGCAGGCTTGGTTAGTTGCATTTCTAAGTCCCTCCGTGGATATTGAAAACAAACCCACTGTAAATAGAGCCACACCATGAAACACAGATCGTCCATGAGATGGAAAGCAAACAAACAGCTGAGATTTCAGAGACCAGAAGAAATTAAAGTTTCACTGTAGTTTGATTAGAATTGCATTATCACATAGATAGGGAGAGCACCCTATCCAAAACCACCAACTCCATGACTGCCCTGAATTTTATGTGTGTACACAGTGAGAAACAGTCCTGGTGCTGGAACACAACAATCAAGCCAAGACATGACACAATGTATTTACAAAATTCTCTCCCCAAACAGCAGAAATCATAAAAGCTACACAAACATCAGGCTTTTGTCATCTAGCTAACAACTATCTAAGAAATAACAATTATTTTTGGAGCAGGGGCTGCTTTGATTTGACATGCAGCACAGCAGCAGCAATGGATCATTACAGCACTGTGCCCAAGCTAAACAGCTTTGATCCTGGTTTTATGTTCAAGCAACTCCTTCCCACAGTATCAGCCTTGTTCTGCCAGGTTCTGGCTTGGGAGTTGAGATGTCCTCACCCTCCTGCTGTGTGCACTCAGGAAGACATGTCCCTAAGAGATATGTATCTCTTAGATTCCTAGTCAGCAATTTCTTAGTTCTGCTTCATTAATCTGAAGAAAATTCCATTTCTAGTTGGTTTTCATACTTCAAACACATCAAAATAGAACAGAAAAAACAGTTCCAAAACAATGTTGTGGCAAACTCCCAAGCTATCCCCTACTCATTTGTGAGAGTTTACCTAGTTGTTGGTTTGTTCATTTTATGAACGTGCTGATGTTTATTCCAGGAATGTCTCAGCTTTATAATTTTTTTTTTACTTCCCAAGAAATAATACACAGTTCATTTTCAAAAGGTAACTTTAGCAAAACAGTGGCACACAAAGTGGTGCCTGTGGGACAAAGTGATCAAAATGTTACCATCAGTCACTGCGGAGGAATGAATGGGGAACTTTTTTTCAGAAATAAATATATAATGCCTAGAAATGGAAATTTTCATCCTCAGGCACTTCTCTGCCCATTGATTTTGACAGGTTTTAGGCAGCTGAAGTCCTTTCAGGATATAGGGATTAACCTCAATTATGCTTTTATTTCTGAGCACCACAAGGAAGGCCAGAAATAATTAGTAACAAAGAAAGAGAGTGGTGAAGTTCATTTTTCTTTGAAGTTTCTCATCATTCTCAAATCCAAAACAGCTGAAGAAAATCTTAGAAATCATATTTTAATCAATAACTCTTTACACATATCCAGAATGTTTAAGCTAGAAGAACTTTTTCTAGACATCCCTAAAAACTGGTAAATAATGGATAAAGATTTAGAGGGAAGAAAAGTCTACAAGAAAAAGGAGCCAAAGCATTAGTAATAGAAATAGTGTTAAGGTTATTTCTTTATCTGACCTCAAATTATGAAAGCCACTGGTTTATCTGTACAGCAATAATCTGAAACTGAGAGATTGGAGCTGATCGTAAAAACTTTGATCAGCACCAGGTGGTGCTATTTTGCTTTTTAAAAATTTTGTAGCTTGGTAAAATATTTACATTTTTAAATAATAAGCTCTGATGAAAACTAAATGAGTGAGAAGAGTATCTATTTTCTCATGCTGTGAATTAGTTGTGGCTGCTTTTGGTGTTATGTATTTATATTTTTAAGAAGCAGAGGATTCCCAGCACACCTGATAGGAAAATTTAAAAAGTCTTTAGCCTTTAAAATAATCCTACTTCTCTCACGATTAAAGTAGTTTTATAAACTGTTTAATCCACAGGAATTTTACATATGCTCCTCTCAGATTCTCACACAAAAAAAGAAAATCTGTGTTAATCCAAAAATGCTGTTTTGTGAGGTGGAACATATAAAGTGCATGCATTTGCTTGCAAATTTTTAAAATACAGACAGGCTGTTCCAAAGCAATGCACCAAAGTCTGTGCCTCCAGAAACTCAGACAAGTCCTGAAGCTGGGAATAAGAGGGAAAGAGAGATTTAAAGTCAATGCTAGAAAATAAATCTGGGGTCAAAGTTCAAAGGGTTTTTTTATTATTTAGCATGATTGCCACATATTCTTATACTTTGCCCAGATGTTCATATAAAATATAAGTTGCCCCTTTTTATGGTTCTGATCTGTTTCTCACAAGAACACATGGCCACAAACTGTATTTATAGACAAGTTTACAAGAACTTTATCAGCTTCAGTTTAAACAAAGTCTAATCATGTTTTATCAGTCTTTGCAATATATCAGTCATGTAATGATTTTTAGGGTGGCTTTTTCAATTAGGTTTAGGTTTCTCATTGGTACAAAAACTGTCTTAGAGGAAGTAATAAGAATCCAGCAAGTTATTTTAAAGGCCATGAAGTAGCCACGTGTTGCCAACCTATCCCCACTGTTCTGCAAGCTGAAGAGTCTTTGCAGAACTGGAAGATTGATATGAAATGAGTGACATCATCCTATGCTGCTCTTCAGCTTATCATTTACTCCTCAGATAAATGGTTTCCCCACAGACTATAAATTTGTATTTCCAGGGGTTCCTGTACTGCTGACTTCACCAGTTTGCCAAAAGCATTGCCTTTGTGGCTGCTTTTGAAGAGAGCCCAGAACTGGAGGAGATTTGTTTGACAAATAAACTGGGGTTTCTCTCTTGCTGCTGCAAGGCTGGACTGAAGGCAGAGCGTGCAATGCACAGAATGTTTAGTGCCCCTGCAGTCTGAGAAGAGATCCTTAAACTCAGTGTAGCAGAGCTGTTCCTTCTGCTCTCTGCAGTGCAGTGCTGATGTAACACAAGGAAGGTGACAGGACAGCTTGGGGACCCCAGCTGTCTCCAGCCAGACACAAAACAAGGAGCTGTTCTTTAAGTGATGCAGTAACACCAAAATATCTCTGTGTTTGGGGTTTTTTTTTTTCATATGCTACTAGCCTCAATGAGAATAAAAGCAAATCCAGAGGTGGATGTCCATATCTCATTTTGTCAGAAGTGAAAATTGGAGTGTTCCCTCTGCCTTTTAGAATCTTTACAGTTGTTTGTAGACAAGAGACAGAGCCTGGAAACATCCCCTTGGAAAAATACCCTACCAATCCCACTCCTCAGTCTTTCAAACATGACAACGGACAGGCAGTAGGAGCCTGAAGATGCATCTTCTGGTGAGGGAGAACCTGCCCTGTTGTCCAAGAACAACAATACCCACACCACAGAACTGTCATCACTATCCACTGTTAATGAGCAGAAGATCAAGTCATACCTGAAATAAACCACTGTAGATTAGAGGAATGGTTTTGGACAGAATGGCAGAACAGGAAACAACCTTGTACCCTAACAAGCATTTGGTATGGCCCTTACTTTGGGAATTAAATACAGTAAAGTATAGTGTCCTTTACTCACAGGTATGATCAAACGGGAAAAAAAAAAAGATAAAAAAAAGGACTTTTTTTCCTTCAATTGAAGGAATGAAGTCTCTCCCAAAACATTTCAACTCTCCCATCATGTGCTAACATCTCATGACTCATGACATAAATGACACATCATACACATGAAGTAAAAAGCTGATTTGCACCTTGTGCAGCCCATGAATGCTGGGTAAACTTTGATCCCTGGGCACACTAAAACTCACCAGCCAAGTCAAGGAGATCCAAAGTGTTTGAATCTTGCAGAAGTAGCTTTACCACCTCTTAGTCTTTTCCAGAAGGGGATTATGACTCAAAAACTTCTGACCTTGTCAGCATAGGAAATAGTTGCATAATCTGTTAGGGCCTAACATCTGCTGGAGAAAAAAAAAAAACCCACAGTATAATTTCAGAAAGAGGAGTATGTCATAAACACAGCATCACAGTATTTTGCTATTTCTTTTTTCTTTTACATCAGCAAGACCACAATTGTTCTGTAACAAAGCAGAAGGGTTTTCATAAGGCAGTTCAGATGGCAGCAGAAGTACCACAAATAGAAGGGAAGCCCAGGTATGCTATTGTTACTTTGTAGGCAGGTTGTCTCTTAAAATTCTCTACTGTTGTCATTTCTGTGTGTTTAAACTGCTTGAATTTCCTCCTTCCCCAATCCCTAATGGTTTGGTTTTCTCTGCATTGCAGGATTTTATAATCTTTCTCCAACTGCACGCATTTTATTGGATTCAGAAAAATGTGCTGTAGTGCCATGTTCTCATTCCTGTACAAATACAAGAGATGAGAAACTTCAAATGGAATAGTGACCTTCCTTTCAGGTGGCCTAAAATCTTGCAGAAAATACAACATGATTGCACTTGGTATTTTAGCAAAACAGCAACCTATAAAACTCAATACAGTAATTCTTGTAAATGTCAAATGCTGGGGTATCTGTAGAAGTTGTTACAGGATTAATGCTAGCTCAGACTCCTGCTTTTAACTTTAGAAACTTATGTGCAACTAAGGCAATGTAAATATATTCAGGGAAAAATATAGGGCTCTGAAAGTATCCACTGAATCACTTTTGACTCTCCTCTGCTCTTTCATTTTCTGGTTGTGTCACCCATAAATATTGAGCCTAGGCATACTAAATGTGATAGAAGTTGTAATTCACACCTAGAAAACATTCTATTTGATTTTAAAATTAGTAATTTTATTTGCAGTCACTGTTTATCAGCAGTGTGGTGC
>JANPWX010000183.1:3623538-3665722 GCA_024734555.1 Trochalopteron elliotii | reverse complement strand
GGGCTGAGGCGGTGGGAGGCGGGGCGGGGCGGGGCTGGGCAGGCTGTGGGAGCAGAGAGCGGTGTGAGGTGTGTGACAGTCTCTCTGCAGAGCCCGGGTGGTAACGCGGTGTGGGTTCAGTCGGTAACACTGAGTCCCGCATCCCAGCCGGGAGGCACAGGGGAAGGAGAGGCTTGGCACATGCTTTAGCGAGAGAGGTGTAGTCTTTTTCTTCCACTGTCCTGTCTAAGTCAGTTGGCACTATCGTAATAATACATATTTTAAAGTTATAAATGCAACCTCCAGGGTTTTAATTTATTTGTGTATTTTTGATTTATTTGTATATTTTTTGATTCGGATGAAGTTAAACTTACAACATTAACTTGGTTCCCTGTGTTAAAACAGCTCTGCTTGACGCTTCAAATGTGTATTTCAGGGTCTAATTGATGGTATTTCATTCAGCATGTTATTTTCACCATGCTGTGCAGTGGAGGGGGAAAAAAAGATTGAAGTGGGAGAAGTTAGAATTGTGTTCAAGTGTAGTTTAATTTGTAGTTGCCCTGGAGCTCTGGCTCAGAGACAAAGCTGTTGTGTGTACACCTACCTTACTTTATTCATATATTTATAAGCCAGAAGTCAACTGTAATATTTCAGCCTGAAGCCATATTTTTTTATATTTTGTGTGTTTGAGTTTTTTCTTTTCTCAATTATTTCATCTAAAATGCCTTTTTACTGTCATTCTTTATATGTGTTTAGGAGATAAAGCTGTTCCACAGATTTTGGCACATAACACATGTTCTAGTACTGGTACTAATATGTGTAATACTTCTAATAATTTATCTATATAACAATTCATCCAGCAGAACTTTGATCCTTTTTTCCTAATTTATCTTTATTCCATAAATGGACAACTTCAATCAGCACAGTTTTTCAGACACTTATCCCAAAGAGGAAATATCTGTGTGGGAGCAGTGAAACTACTCTCAGAGAAATGCAGGCCTTCAAAATTTTTAGCTCCCCTGACTGAAGCTTCCAGTCCTAGAGGCAAGTTGAGGTTATTGTGTAAGGATTTGTTTTGACACAAAAGAAAAGAGATCAAAATTGGATTTTTATTTTTATATTTTTTTCCTTTTTCTTTCCTTGCTTGGTTTAAATTTATTGTGCCACTACAGCATTAGGGGGAAAAGCCCTCTCATCCTAAGTGCAGGCTTCTTGTTTCAAATTTGCTTTTCCACATGTCTGTGTGGATCTGTATTGGGAAAGTGAGAGTTTATTTACAGCACAGTTCCTTCTTGACTTCTCTCTGCAGTGGTTCTGTTTGGGTGAACCCAGAGTAAACACCAGACATGCCCACACCATTTTTTTTTTTCCTGTGGTCCATATTGTTGTAATAAAAACAGAGAACAAAGCTGGAGACCATGAGTGTATGAACTGACATCCAGGGTGAAATTTTGGTATCTACCCCAAGGAAGAAACAGCTCTTCCAAAGATCACAGTCTCTTTTAAAGAGGGAATGAAAATGCTATCAAAAATGACAGGAGGTTTTGCTAATCCAGATGTTATTTCTTTGTAAATTTCTAGTGTTTCCTTTTTAGTTTGTTTTTTTTTTTTTTTGGGGGGGGGAGGGTTGATTGGTTGGTTTGGGCATTTTGGTTGTTTGTTTTGGTTTGGGGTTTTGTTGGGGTTTTTTGGTTGGTTGGTTTTGGTTTGTTTGGTTTAAGTATGCCAGAATGTGGGAGTATTCCTTAAAAAACAAACCAGGGAGAAACTCTTCTCATGTTATTTCTTGCCTACAACCTTCTGAGAGATGTTGGATCAGGAGGAGTGTGCCCTTGACAGCCTTTAGGTTTTGTTTGCATTTTGACACTTTCTTGAATAAGAACTCAGGATTTCAAGTAACACTCAGCAGAAATCACAAACTTGGATTTATCCCTCAGGTATAGCCAAATTATCACAAGTAGTGGCTCCTCTTTTAAACTATTTATTTGGGCAAAAAAAGTAATAAATGCAGAGGATATAGGTGATGTTTCTTCCTGTTTGCAAGATCCATTTTCTCAATAATTGGGGCTCCAGAAAAAGAGTAATGTCAATTTTCCTGTATTGTTAGTCCAGCCAGATCCTCTTGTTGAGCTTTAAAGGTGCTCTGGTGCAAGGTCTGTATAATGTTCTCTCTTCAGCTGAACTTTGAAACTTTGTCATTTATCTGTGTTTTCAATTTAAAGCTCTCTTTGAATATTTATTATTAGCTTTAAACCAGATTTGCACTCTTTATTCAGTAAAAGTAGTTCTAGTGTAAAATGTATGAGTGATGTTAACTTTAAACTACTGTTTTAATTACGATGTAAATCTCCAGTCTCATTTTTCCTTACATGATTTTTATGAAACAGAGAGACCTCTTTCTCATCTGGTTAGGAAGAGTGAACTGGCCTTGTCTGTTCCTGAAAAATCTTCCATGCAAAACTTCCCAGATAATTAAACCTCTGAGTTTAATTATCTTATTTTGGCCATTATTGATTCTCATTTATCTGGTTCACCTCCATGGTTCACCTCCAGGTTCATTTGGTCTGGTGCCCCTCAGCAGGCATTTTTTGGTTGTCTTTTTTTCATTTTCCTCAGCCAGAAGAGGATGATTTCCTTCAGTCTCCATCCCTTTAAATGTGTTTATAGGCTACTTAGCATTTGTCTCTTTGCTCTGGGTGTGTTCCAGTCATTACATCCTTCTTAAAACCTGCTGTCCAAAACTGGACATGGCTGGCACATCATCGTGGCCAAATTAGGACAAAAATTTTTTTTGCACCGTGCTGATGATGTTTCTGTTACATCCTAGGGCTGCTTTGCCTTTGCTTTGCACAAGTGTCTTGCTCTTGACTTTGGGTGATCCACACCAGCTGCCAGATCTGTTTCTGCAGCAGTGAAACAATGTTTCTGTCTCTTTGCATTTTTACTGTGTATCTTTGCATGTGCTGTTTGGAACTTGGCTTTTAAAATCTGTTACCTAGATTTCATCTTAGATTGTTTTGGGGTTTTTTTTTTCTTTATGTTGAATCTAAGTGATTTTTAAAATGTTTATCTTCTCTTTCCAAAGGGCTGGCAGTGCAGTCTGTGCTCCCATAGCATTACAGAATATCCTGAGTTAGAAGGAGCCCACAAGGATAAATGAGTCCATCTTCAGGCTCTGTACAGGACCAGCTCAAAAATCATGCCATGATTATATTACAAATGAATAAGGGAAAAATAATGGGAGAGAATGAACAGAATGGATTTTTTTTTCTCTTAAAAGGAAGTTCCATTGTGTGCATGAATGTAATTACTAATTAAAACTTGCATGTCAAAGAAACATTTGTTTTGCAATGGCTGTTTTCCTCTAAGGCATTTGAAGAAACTTATTTTACTGGTGAGAAGGATGTCTTTCCTTGCCATATCCATCATTTATCTAAAACAAGCTCTAACCCTCGTGCAGGCAGACTTAAAACAGTTGAGCTCAGTGTTCAGAAGGCAACTTTTTTTTCCTGCTTTTTATTCAGCCCTTGCACTCTCTCTGTCCCCTCCCTATTTAAAATAATCACATCTCACTTGCACAGTGATCTTCCTTATCAGAACCCACTGACCATTCTTCTTTCTTTTCCAGTGACCTTGAGCCTGAGTGGTTGGATAGTGTGCAGAAAAATGGAGAATTATTTTACTTAGAATTAAGTGAAAGTGAAGAAGAAATTCTGCTCCAGAGCAGCTGTCCAGAAATGCCAGCAGTGAACCATGTCAGGTTTCGTGAAAATGAAGCTGAAATTATTCAAGAGGGATCACGCAAGGAAAGAAAGTATGAACTGAAGAAATGGACCAAAATGCTAAAAAAGAAGAGTCTTTTACCAAAGAGTTCTGGTAAGAAAGGCAGTGGGAGCTGCAGTGTGCACCCCTCTGGTCCTACTTCCATACTGAAGCACAGGTCTGCTCAGAAGATGGGTGTCACTGTTCAGCAGAAGTACAAAGATGTGTCTGTTTATGTAAATCCCAGAAAACTCTACAGTGCTGGGGAAGAAGAGCAGCAGAGGCTGCTGGAGGCCTTAGTAGGGATTGTCCATCAGTCTTCCTGGAGCAGCAGAAGAGTGGAAAAACAAGGCAGGAGGGATAAAGCCACCAGAGGAGTCAGTGAAGAGAAGCTTGTGGTGCATGGCTTGGTGCCAGGTAGTTCTGCAATGAAAACAGGTCAAATCCTGATTGGTGAGTAACTGAAGGAACAGCTAACTCCTGCATTCTGCCTTTAATATGAAGATTTATGGGTTTTTGCTGTTGGAGGCAGCTGACTTGAATATTCCTGAGATGTAAGCAATTACCTCAGCTCTCGAGGGATTATTGTAAGTCAGTGTCATTGCATCTGATGGTTTGTTACCTGGTCAGTTTTACTGCATTACTGATTTTAAGAACCTCTGGTGTAACCTGAAAGGTGTTAATGCAGCAAAGAGATGACCATCCCTTAGTGTTCAGAGACTGAGCAGCTTGGAGCAAGAAATACCCACCACCACCTTTAACTGAGGATTTTAACTCAGGATTTGCTCAATAGATAAATGGCACTGGAGCACACCTATAGTCTGCCAGATTCTGTGTTGAGTTTTCCTTCTTCTCCACAGCATCCCCCTTAGATAAAAAGCTTTACTGTGTACGTGCTTCAAATGGACTTTGTATCATAGAAATGAGGGAAAAAATACCAAGTAAGATACATTCTTACATTACAAACTTTCTCCACAGCCTTGTTTGGTTATTTTTTCTGTTTAGCAAGTCCAACAGCAGCTTCCTCAGCAGCTGTGACTTTGGGGGGCTCCAAATCCATGGCAGGACTGCAGTTTGGGGAGGCAGTGAGCCAGGGACAGCCTTTGTGCTGGTTTGGCTGCTGGGGCACTTCCATGAGCTGAGGAAATAACCTGGCAGGAAACTAACCCAGCAGAGAAATTGGCTGTCTGGTATTTTGCTGGTGCAGTAAGTTAAGCTTGGGTCACAGAAGGTCTGACAGGCCCCCCCAGATGTGAACGATGGAGGGGAATGAACTGCTGTGAGGGGTGATGAGGGAGCAGAAATACTCCCACTCCCAGCATTGGGGCCACTCCAAACTTGGCATTTACAGGACACCAACCTCAGAGACAGTAAATGTGAGACAACCAGGCCACGCCTGTAAAGGGTGAAAGATTAATTAATTACCCTTGAAGCTGTTTGCTCACAGAGTGGGAGAGCAAAGATGTGATGTTGGTTAGAAGATCCTTAGAAATCTTAATGCTCTAAGTAGCACAAATCCCACAAAGTCAGCATGAGTGCCTTTGAAACTGCAGTGTTGTGTGTGTGGAAAAAGGCACATCGTGCTTCCACTGGCTGATTGCTCCAGCCTGTGTTTTTGGTAGAGATGCTAAAGAATACTCCAGAGGGAAAATTGGATGACTTTCAAATTTTACCAGCAAGAACTGATTAGTCAAAAAGTGGGGGATGTGGGCTGAGGGGGAGGAGAGAGTGAGTTTCAACTCGATCTGCTTAAAGGTGTTTAATCTAATTAGTGTCAGAGTGGGTGTTTGTAACCTGTGAGTTAATTTTGGGACACAGATTTGTGTGTCACACTTTTGTGAGAGCAGGTGTGAAGTCAGAACAGTGGAGGCAAATACCAGATCCAGGAGATCAAGCTGACCTAACCAGAGATAGTATTTCATCTGCTGCACTTAATGCTTCCCAGAGCTAGTGAGGACAAAAACTGCAGGGTTTTTTTGTTGGTTTCAAATAGAAGAACATTTAGCTTAATCTAAGAAGAGTCTTGCACTTTATTGTGTCCTAGGCTATCATCAACCCTCGCCTTGGTTTTTTGCACATTGAAAATGAAATAGTTTTAAGCATACTGGGGTTATTCAGCTCTTATCTGGGAAAATGAGCTGTGTTCATTGCCAGCAGTGGAAAACATATAATTTTCATATAAAAATACTTTAAATTGCATATCTATAGTGAAGCTGAGTACTTTGGAATTTTTATGTGGTGTCTAGAAATAGGGATGCTTTGCATAAATTAGATGCTCAGATTTCAGTCTTGTCTGCATAAAGAATATACAGAAAAAAAAAAATCTGTTCTTGTCAGAAGTCTGCTGGGTTTACTGCTTCTATAGTGCACATCACAGGATGGGATAGCTGTGGTGTACACCCAAAGGCTAATATAGATCATCATAGGAGCTGAAGTTGGACAGAAAGTTCAGGAACAGTAACAGCAGAGCTTTGCCTTTCAGTTGTTCTTGGTCAAAGCAGGTTTTAGGAGTCGTGTGGAGAATTGTGGAAACAGCCAGTAAAGGATGGTTTTGTGGTCAGTCTAAAAGTGAAGAATTAGCACAAAATTGAGCAGCTTCTTAGGCCATCACAAAGGAGGAATACCTGATGAGCACAGCACAATGTCTGCTGGCTGCCCTGGTTATAACTGTGTTCATTTCCACTGACCTGACTGCTCATAAACATTAACCTGTTCTTGTTCAGCTTTCTAATATTTCAGTGGCCTTCAGTGGTCCAGACCAGCTTGGCAGTAGTCTTTTGTGAGACAAATCCAAATTACCTTTTCCTTTAAAGATACATGCTTTAAAATGACATGTGGTTGTCTTCCTGGTGACCAGTTTGCAGCACTCACTTTGACTCACAAAGTGCTTTATGCTTCAGCATTTTTTAGTACAAGTAACTTCTCTTTCCATCCTTAATAACCACTTTCCTCAGGTGGCTTCTTGTTTTGAAATGTGTATCCCCTATAGCTTTGAACACTTAAAACATCTGTTTATTATTTGTGCAATACACTTTAATTTTTGGTTTTAAGATTGCATATGGAAGTCATAAGTCTTGTTGCTGTACTTTATTAACCAAGTGGAATGCAGGCGCTGACCATATGAAAGTAAATACAACACTTTTGCAAGCTAAAAAACCCTGCTGCTTTGTAACTCTGAAAAGATGGCACTCTATCCATGTGTTATCAGTTCATTTATCTTTTTTTTTTTTACATTTAGCAGGCCAGCATCCATCTTAAATTTTCAAAACAGAAAAGCCCTCATTGGTTTTTAAACTCATTGCCACTTTCATTTTGGTTAAGATGAAATACAGTTGCTTCTATCTCGTGCTTTTGAAGTGTCTTTTGTATTTTTGGCAAAATGTTTTCCTTGCTTCAGTTAATTTGCAACATTATGCAAAGCTTGGTCTGCTGTGGAAAACTTGAGGGAAAAACTTGTCAAAATACTCCCATTTAGATCCTGACAAATAAGGGTTGTGATAGGTAATGCCATTATAATTTGGTTCCCACTCCCCTTCAAATTGAAACCTGTTGGATTCATGCCAGGGAAAAGCTCTTGTAAATGCTGATGAGCATCAGCTTTACCATAGTAAAAAATAAAAAACTAATTCCAATGACACTGAAAATGCAGCAAAGCTCTCTTCACTAGGAAAGCATGCTGTTGTTACCCTCTTTGAAAGTATCTTGTTGCTCTCATAACCAAATAGCTCAGCATGAATCTTCTCACTTCATCAGTATGTACAATTGTCAAAAAACTGTGAAAACTCCCCCCTGACAAGAATTAATTTTGTTTGATAGTAAAGATGGGCTACAGTAATCCCATTTTGAATGTGTATGCAAAAGCTACAGCTGCTGTTGCAAACTTCACTTGAAAGATCCATCTCCTTCGAATCCTGTCAGGAAAAAAAGCCCTTGAAAGGACCAAAATACTGGGAGAGTTTGAGATTTTTATGTGGAATTACCATACAAGGTGTATTTGTGGAAAAGGCTTTCCAGAGTAGAGCTGGAGCTCACAAGATGGAACCAGAGTTTGTGTAAGCTTTGCTGTGTTCTCACTGTGGCGTTTGGGATGTGGCCTTTATTCTTTTCATCTCCTCTTGAAGCACAGCAGCACTGGTTTGGATGAAAGCAGCCTGTTAATGTACAAAACAAGTAATTGATCTGCCTTTCTGCAGTAGGAATGCATTCCATAGTTTGCCTTTTTTGGAAAGGCATATGGGATCTTTTAGAAGTGCTCCCACCGAGTCATTACCAAGGACAGAGAAAACGAAATATCAGGATTCCATGACAAAAGTGTCCTCCATCCTCCCCCACTGGAATAACTTGATTCTCATGATTTCAGAAAAAAAATGTGCACTTCCCATCACAGTGTGGTGTCCCTGGGCTTAATCCAGTGGGGATCTACTTTTAGAAATGGTGCTTGCAGGTTATCCTTAGGGAAGGGATGGTTAACAGAAGTCCTAGTCTTGGGCCTCCAGTGGCAGAGATTGGCACTGCTGACATCCCTAGAATGTTTATTTCAGAACTGCCGAAGACTTTCCTAAACTTTGTCCTTAAAGAGGCAGGAATAATTCCATCAGCTGTGTGCAGAGTGGGTGTTTGAGATCAACACACACTGGTCTTGGTTGCTGTTGACTGGATGGGGGAAGTCTCTTCTGATAGAACAAATAAGACAGAAAGAATTCCTGCCTTGCCTCTTCCTGTTTCATCACTCGAGTAAAGTTCAGCCCTGCTTCACATCCTGCAGAGAACATCTCTGGATGTCTTACAGTTTCTTTGTGAAATGAGAATCTTCCCACTCTAAGTGATGGAACTCAAAAGCTTGATCATTCATTATTATGAGATTTGAGTAAAGCTTACTTCATTCCTTAAAGAGAGTGATAGAAGCATAGAACAGTTTGGGTTGGAAGAGTCCCTAAATGTCATCTCGTCCTAACCCCACACTACACCCATCCCACCTGGCCTTGAACACTTCCAGGGATGGGGCAGCCACAGCTCTGCTGGGCACCCTGTGCCACCTGTACCACCCTCACAGGAAAGAGTCTCTTCCTAACACGTGGTCTAAACTACTCTCTTTCAGAAGGACATGTCTTTTTCTAAAGATAAATTTGTTGACTTAAGGAATGATATCCTGGAGCTGCCTGAAGAAAATTCCTTTCCTCTCATGCAGCATCTCTAAAAATGGATCTGAGTGATACTTTGTTCTGATGTTTCTCCCTATATCTGTAATTCAGTGGTGTTTTAGATTGGGATGGTTTGATTTAACTCTGCAGACCAACTTAAACAATTGCAAAAGCTGTTTACACTTTGATTTCACTTAACCTGAATTGTTTAAGCATTAGGTAAGTGAAATTAGATTAAACTTCATACAATTGCATTAATTTTATGACATAATTAATGTCTGAAGACCTGAATCAGTCTGTCCTCTAAGTTTTTCAGACTGCTGAAGGGCAAGAAACAATTCTCAAATAAAATGTAGATGTCAAGCTCTAACAAAGTACGATGTGCATGTATTAACTCTTTCACTGCAGTTAATTATCACACTGGGTAGATTTTGTGGTCATGTCCTGCTTTAAGATTACTCTGGGTTCATAATTTTATACAGTTTATACTTTTCCCAGTGATGTTATTTATTCTGTTACTTCATAGTTCCTATCCTTTGATTGTTGCTGTGTGTGGCAAAAAGAAAAATATCAAAAATGCAAACACCCACCTTCACTGCCTCAACCCCCTGTTCTGGAAAATCCATACTAATCAGTAAAGATTTTCTGTTTTGTGTGAAGTTGCTCTTCTGTGATAGTGATACAGCATTTTCTGGCAGAAGGGAGGCAGCCTCACAGGACTGCTTGGGCTGTGTGCTCTGGAAAGCTGTTCCTTGTGTGGGCCATGATTACATTTTTACCAATTGGATGGAATAAATATTTACTGCTGCAATGAAAGTTTTACATGTGTACATTAGGCGTTGGATAAATAAAACATTTGGAGTATGTAACATGTAAATACTGATGGCTCTTCTCCTTTCAAAGTGTCTTTGTCTATTCCACCCTGGGAGATGAGGTTCCAAAACATTCCCTCAGGTGCTAAGGTGTGGATGTCTTCACCAAGGGTGTGCAGCTCCTCTGAATGGCTTTACAGCAGAACTCCTAAGGATCCAGTCAAACAAACAGAACAAACAATTTTTGTTGAAGCAGATGAGTTTAAGATGAGTACAAGAGCAATTTATGCTTTCTCTTGTAGTTGTGAATAATGATCTTTAATACAGTGTGCTTAACAAAGAACACAGTAATCCTGCTTACAATTCTTGCAGCCTGAGTGCTCTGCTTTTCATTACTAATTTTCATGTCCTGGGGCTCTGCCATGGACTTACTGAGTTCCTTTTAAATGCTGTTTAACCTTCAGCTTTTCTGTCTTTGAATTACTGTTGTATTGAATATTTTACAGGCTAAAACTTAACTGTGCTGTGCATCAAGAAACACACAGGTTAGGGAGAGAGCTATTTCTTGAAAAAGAAGTTTAAACATTTTTATGTGTAGAGTAAAAATGTAACATTTTCTTGGTTTTGCATTCAGGAGGAGTAGAAATGAATTTGCTTTTAATGTAAAAGAAGAGTGAGCAACTGGTTGTTGCCTGGTGTATCAAAGGGGAATATTGCTTGCATCTTGGAGGTGTTTAGTGTTTCCTTACTGATGGTTAGTTAAGAAGAGTGTTCTGTCTCTTGCTGGCCTTGATTGTGTGTTGCACTGATTTTGAGCAATCGACCTCGTACCTGGGAAGAATCCCAGTTGCAATTTGAAGGTATTTAAAAACAAGGTAGAACAGAGAAATAATGGGAACTGTCAGTGTTCTTCTGAACTTGCACATTCCGTGGCCCTGAATAGATTCCCAGGGAATGGAGAGACCTCAGGCTGTGATTTTGCATAGTGTGCATGTCATCAGCACTGTGTCTGTCTGAGCTGAGCAAGTCTTCTCCCTGGAAAATGGAAATACACCCTGAACCTTACAGTGCTTCAGTGCTTCATTTCTGCACTTGATGGCATCTTTGTTGCCAAGTCAAGGCTTAAAATATAACTATGCTACACATGCACTTCTGCTGCAAATCCATATCCTTTTTCTAATCTCTTTCCACTGCCTGAGTGATGAACACCATGTTAATAATCTTGGAGAGGATGTGGAGGTGCTTTCTAGGGGGGTCTTTGTGCAGCTGAAGCCAAAATGAGGCTTGGTTTTCAATTTGCTCCTTCAGAGGAGGTCTTGGTATTTTTAGTTCACACATAAGAATGACCTTGGAATCACTTTCAGTGTGAAGTAAGAAGATAATTTCTTTATTTCCCTATCTGCAGAAGATACAAGCTAGAAACTAATTAAGTTTTTTATGGGAGAAAACAGAAACAACTGAAAGTGCCACCAAGGAAAATCAAGTAGAAAATAAGGCCTATTTTGTTGCTCTAAAGTTGAATATTTGCCTCAGTAAAGGAAATAATGAACCACCAAATCACTGCCAGTCGCTTCTTACAGCTCTTGTCATAAATCTATGTTGCCTCATTTTGGGTAGTTTGCTCCAAGTACCTCTATTGGAAAGCTTTTCAGAAATTCTGTGGTTAGGGTCAGTAGAACCTTCTGATTTCCACTCTAACTGCTTTCTCACCTAGGCTCTGCTCACCTTGCCTTTAACCAAGAGATTCTTCAGTTCCCGTGGTTGCTGCAGTCTTACATCTGTCTATCTGATCTCATTTGATTTCTTTTTCCTTGAGCACAGGTGAATGGGACTGTAAGGAGTACTCTGGATGGCATCACTCACCTGCATTCCAAGGAGAGGCCAAACAATGAATGGTCAAAAACCCTTTTATTTTTATTTTCCAATTTCTATTATTTTTGACAGGTCTGCATAGCTTTATCTCGTGATGTTATTTTACTTTTATGTTTTCTAGCTTCACAAGTTGGTTTTCTTTTCCACAGGTCTCATATCCCTGTTGCTTAAACATGCATCTTTTTGAGGGGGAGAAGGCATAGCTTAGCAATTAGTTACCACTGGGATACTTCTTGAGAATATTTTCCTTCCCTTCATGCAGAAATCTCAGTTTGATTTTTGTACTTTAAACTAGTACAGTCTAGTATTCCTGCCTGTGGCAAGGGGCTGGAATGAGATGGTCTTCAAGGTTCCTTCCAACCCAAACCACTCTGTATTTCTGTGATTTTTGTCAAATGATGTGATGTGATGTGGCCACAAGGCCTTAAGAGCACTGAGGTGTTATAGACTAAAAGTGGTCAATGTTGCATGTAGCAAATCTCTACTTAAATGTAACAAATTGATATTTATAACAGCTTGAATGGCATATTCATTTTTTTTTAATAAGACACTGTTTTGCTCTGTGCTGTGCTGCAGTAGCAACTGAATTTCTCATTTCTTGTCTGTTCCACCTCCAGGAGATGTTCTTGTTGCTGTTAATGATGTCGATGTGAATTCTGAAAACATAGAGAGGGTTTTGTCTTGCATTCCAGGTCCTATGCAGGTACAGTATACAGTACAGTTGAACTTTTATTCCAAATATTCTCTGTAAAAGTTAGTACTGGTTCTAGCCTTTTGTTTTTTCTTGAGGTAACAAAATTTAGGTGGCCTTTTCCTTAAAACTATCTCTGTTATCTTTTGAATGCATTGCTTGACTTCAGTCAGAGTAGAAATTTCAGAGTTTAGTTCTGATAAGAATCAGAATCAGAAAAATCCTATGAAAATAGGTAGGTGCTGATGTTTAGCTTGAAAACAAACATGTCAGCAGAGCAGTGGGGTTTTTTTGCCAATTACTGTATTTAAAATGGTAATAATTGCTCTGAAAACACTTAAATAGGATAATTACATCTTCATCAATACAAACGAGACTTACAAACCACAAGAGTGTAAAAACAAACCTGAATTAACAAGGAGTGCTATTAAAATTATTTAAGAGCATTTAAATGGTGAAATTGAGACTGATTTAATATTTAAACAGAAAAATTAATTCTTGGGGTTCTTAGAGATGTTAGATTGAATACTTTTAACATCTTTGAAAACTCAACTGTGATGAAACTGATAGAAGTCAGTAATAAAAATTGATACCAAAAAAAAAATGTTTCAAAAAATCTGATCTGGTGAATGATGTTCCTTTCCCCAAAACCTACTGCATGTATCTTTTCTCCTAACTGAATAATTTTAGAGCTCTAATGAAGAATTGAATAAGTAATGAAGAGTTAGATAGCTATGTCAGAGCTAAGACAGGAGAGTGTTAATTATCTAGGATGTTACTAGCATAAAATGGAATATTCTGAGTTACTCTGCTTAAATCCACTTCCTGATGGACAACAAGGCAAGATAAAAGTTGAAACTTAGAGGTATGAGCAGGATCAGGTTAGAAATTAAGGTGTCTCTTGGTAGTTTTCCTTCAGGTAGAATGTACGAGGTGATGATGATAATAGAAATATTTTACAGTCCCAGATGTTTTTAAAAGTAGAAATTTTATGTTTTCTTGAGCACAGAAGTTCTGCTTGCAACTTACATAGTGCAAGTTCCTGTGGAAATACATCTGCAGCTGCAGTGAGATTGCAGTACTGGGGATGTCAGTTCAGGAAGCTTTCCAAGATAATCTGACAGCCTGAAGTTTGCCTGAGCTACTGGAGTTGTGGTCAGGTTCTGGCAGAGCTCCATGGCACAAAAAACCTTCCCTTGTCCATCTTTGACCAAATAGGGAGTTGCTGTAACTGTTGTTAAATACAGAATGATTAACAAGGCAGAGATGGCAGAGTTTGTGTAATTGCATCCCCTCTAGATTGGGGTGTAGGTATTACTGGTTGCTAAAATGCAGGGCAGCCCTTGACAGAGCAGTTCCTTGTGGTGCTGCAGTGTCAGTGTTTGCACTGTCAGTAAATCTGTCAGGCAGGCAGAGATTGCTTGAGATGTGGAACAGTTTGTCATGGTGGCTTTCCAAATCCTGTCATTAAAGTGCAATTATTCCTTTTCTGCTGTGCACTTTGAGTCAAGCCAGACAAGTGGTGGCTAGAATAGACCAGTGGAGATGTAAATGCAGATTTCTGGGGTTTTTTGCAATGCAGTACACTGCAATCATGCTGCTGAAGGAACAGGGGGTTGTTGTAGCTGATATTTTGTAATACAAGCAAAATTGTTACTGTGTTCTCATTCATCTTACCTTGCAGAATATCAAAAAAGATGCAGTTTAAAGCCTTTTTACTTACATGTAGGTTACTTCCTTAAATTAAGTCCCTGCTCTTCTGGATTCACATTTAAATTGCTGGACTTAATTTCAAAAATTTCACTACCTAGATTCAACTGCACCATGTGACATAACATATGTCATTGTATTTCCAGGATTTTGTTTTTCTTACCTTAGTTTAGGCAAGTAGATCTAGGCTTGTGAGGGCTAGTTTAGTGCATTTACTGAGCAATACAAGTCCAAATGCTACATTGGTCCTTTGTTTTTCATTTCTGTAATCAAAATAGTTGCTGTTTCCTGGCACCACAAAACACAGAAGACAGAATAGGAAACCTAAGATGTGCTAAAGAAATATACTCTTCTTTACTCTGATACACAGAAGTTGCAGAACCATTTCACTCCAGACTTTCTAAAAATACCCAGCCTGATGCAGATGTCTAGAATCAGAAATTTCAGCCTGAAATTTGGAGTTACAGTTGTGCAGACCATGAGCACATGGCAAACAGATACTGAACACAGGAAGCAGCAGGCAGTCTGTAAAAGGCAGGCAGTGCCCCCAGCTCTGTCTGTAATAAAATCCATCTTCCAGGGCATGCAGCTTTCTGGCAGATGAAATCATGCCTTTCTGGGACAGACCAGTGGCACAACAGCTACATTTTCTCTTTCTACATTGAGAAATGTATAATAGTATTAAAAAGCAGATTAAATAGAATTTTAAATTAAGAAGCAGAGTGACCTTCCAGTCATTACTTTCCAGCTTCCAGCAGTTAATAATAAATGACTTGTAAAATCAGATAAGGGTTTCTGGGTTCTCCTTTGTTTCTTAAATTCCTTTGACTTCCACAGCATCCTGGAGCAGTGATTTATGTAACTGATTTGTGTTCTGTTAATTTATCACTGGCTTTCAAATTGCCATCTAATCAAGTGCATGTCATACCCCCATGTTCCTGTGTTATGAGAAAAAGAGAGCTCTGTCATGTTCCACTTTGTCACCTTTCCTAAGCAGAAAATGATGATCCATGTCCCTCACAATTTGCTGCCCCTGTCACCTTCTTGTCATTTGATTAAATTCTTTTTGAGAAATGTTCTAAGTATTGAGAACAGGAGCATGATATATAAAGTAGAAGATTAATGCTTTTGCCATTCTTCATGTTGTTTTGTTTTCTGTTCTCTCTGGTGCATTGCACCGATTTTCTTGAGGAGAAATGGAATCAAAGCTGTGGAAGGTTTCACAGTCAGTACTTATAAAAGGGGACTTCAGTAGTCATATTTAATCAGATGCTATGCACTGCTCAGGATGAAGATTCATTCCTTCTCCACAAAAAAAAAAAAAAAAAAAAAAAAAAAAAAAGTAGGATATATAGAAATGCAGTCTCTTGGTCCTTTTCTATTGCAGTGATGTGGGAGGCAGCATGGATGACTCCAGGTTGAAAGAGAGTTAAAGTTCTGTTCAGTCCACTTTGTTTTGAGCTCTTCCCTGGAGGATCATATGATTGTGTCTCTAAGACAAGACAGACTAAGTTTGTTTTTTTAAAACCTGAGAGACTGAAAGATAGACTGCAGCAAGAATGACATCTGTGTGTCATTAGTGTAGAGACTGTAGCCTAAGTGTCATGACTAAATGTCCACAGACAAGATGCAGTAGAAGTTCAGACAAATAACTATTGAGCCTTGAGGAAATCTGTAAAAAGTTAGAAAGGGTATGAGGAAAATAGTCTGAAATACACGCAGATGGCGTGACAAAGAAACAGAACTGAGCCTCAGAATGCTGCAGAAGAAAACATACACTTGTGAAACTGTCAACTCTCAGGTTACTGGGTCTTAGAGAGCAGCTGCTCCTTAGCTGGGTGTTCCTGCTCCTGGAGCCCTGTTCATGTGCAGCATCAGGAATCAAAGCTGAACTGATGAGGAGAGGGTGAGAGATGAGTTACTGTCAGAAAAGAAAAGGGTAGTACAGCAGCACAGGAGAGCAGGACTAACTGCAGTGCCCTGCCAGGGGAGAGGAAGAGAAAAAAGGCTGAGAGCAGCCCAAGTAGGTGAGGAGGAAATTAATGGAAAGTGTTGGGAGAGGGAGTGAAGTGGAAGGTGCCAAGCAGTGACATAAATGTAGCTGTAAGAGCTGACGATGGCACTTCTCTCCAAGCTAGTTTGACAGGCAGTGGGTGTTTTAAAGCATCATTATTTCTTGCTGGCACTCCTCTCTTGAGGTTTGTGTACACACATACACAATTGCAAAAATGATCTGTTTTGAATTGTAGAAATTACCTCTGCTTGGGCTGCTCAAAGTTTATTGCAATTGGGAAAATAAAAATGGATTTTGTTGCATCAGTCTTTAGGGCTAAACTGCCACTGATTTTAACAGAGAAGCAGGATTTGGTGTGATGTGTTATGGTCAGAACTTCCCAGTCAATAGGCATGTCACAGGTATTTCAAGGCAGACAAACAATCTTGAGTAAAAATGTGTGAAAGAGGGAACTAAGAGCATGCCTAGTTAGTCCAAATATATCTTCAGTCACTTTGAAAACTGATAAAAAACAATGGTCTCATCCAAGAACATAAATGAATTTTTTCTCCTTGAAAATGGCAATTTTATGCTTAGTCAAGAGAGAGGTGTTTCTCACATCTCCTCCTGTCATACTTAAGATAATGTGTTCATTCACAGAAAAAGAAAAAAATCACTTTCATTGCTGCTGAGACAACTAACAAAAACAAACAATTTTTGAAAGTCTTAAAATAGGGCTTAAAAAATTAGGTCTATAAAGCAAATTTTGAAGCGTGTTTCCACATCAAGTTTGGATTATATGTTGTGTGTCAGGAAATATGCGTTTATTCTAAAAGTCCAGGGTTGAAACTTACTTGGGAAATAAGGGAGCGTAAACATCATATAATTTTTTGGCAAAATAAGCTTGATCATCTAAACTTTTAAGGTTTTGTTTAAGTGGGAATGTTTTGTTTGTGTTCTGATCTTTTTTTCTTCTGAAGCCCAATGAGGGGTGTGAACAATTTTTAGGCTACTTGGTAGTTGTGTAAGTTGTTAAATACAGCAACAAAACTCTTATTTTCTGATTTTACAGTTAAAAAAAGGAAAGTTAATGTATTGAAAATGAAAGAATTGGACTTTTGCAGTCCAATGTAAATTTAAATGAATTTCCCTGTGCAAATGTGTCAGTGCACTCAAAATGGCAAAGAAATGCTCAAGAAAGAGCCTTCAGGATATGTACTTAGGAAACTGCTGACATTTTGAAAGAAGTCAAATACTGTGTGTGTTTCAAAGACACACTAATGGGTTTTTGTGATCAAACAAAGCCAGAGCAGTAAGTATATTTTTCCATTCTCAAAACCATAAGAATTAAGTATGAAAACACAGCAAACCACATGCTTACTCACATGGTTCATAGAGCATGTAATAGCTGGCTTTGTCCTTTGTAATAGGTGGTTATGTAATGCTGAATGTATAATTGGTTTTCTTGAAACAGCAGGAATTTTGTTTGCTTACATCTTCAGTCAGTCAAGCTGAGGCTGAGAAAACCTCTTCAAGGGTTCAGACTGTTTCATCTGATACTGGAAAGTAATTGTAAGTACAGCCTCATTCTCACAGTAATTAATTACCTTCATAGGTTAAACTGACATTTGAAACCTCGGTGTTTGAGCCTGAGGGAACTTCTCAGCAGAGGAGCAAACAGGCCCAGTCAGGTATGAACAACCTGGTCCGGCTGCTGTGGGGAGAGGACACTTTGGACCTGCAGCAGGCTGTGCAGGACGTGCCTCACATTGTCATGTTCCTCTCACTCAAACTGGACTCTGAGACATCCAAGGATGAGGTATGTGATGACTCAGTGAACCTGAGCTGAAAGATAACTGACCACAGCAGCTGCTAAGACATTTGATGGAAAAGGATAAATAAAAAACCCTCTTCACGGTTTGGAGTGGTGAATCAGCCATAAAATATCCATTTGGGCAGAAATAAGGCCTGGAATTCCAGGGGGGAAGAATCAGCATCACTGCTGCCAAACTCCTCACTGGCCTCCAGCTGAGCTGGTGAGGAGCAGCCGGTGTGGTGCCTGCACAGCCGAGGTGCATTCATTCATTCATTCATTCATTCATTCATTCATTTATTCTCCAGTGCCCAGTTGTCTCTCGGTGCTCACCGGGATGTTTTCAACACCTGGATCTGCCCAGTCAGAAAAACATCCCCCAGCAGGAGCTATTGGCATGCCACATCCACAATCTGTCTGCCTCCTCCTGTTTGGAAATGCTAATGTGCCTTTTCTTCGAGAGCTCTGGCATGTCTGCTGTTAGCAGTCAGCTGCTGATTCTTGCTTGGGCAGCGTTTTTAGAGCCACTGGAGTACTTTTCCTTTGTCCTGTAAAGCATTCTTTCTCATCTCTTTCCTTTTTCTGTTCTTCAGGCATATTTTGCCAGTGTGCATGTAAGCCATTGTAAGTTTGTGTAGTTGTTCAGGATGTAGCCATGGCTACAAATACTCCTCTCCATGCAGGGACACAGAGCTGAGCTGGGCCTCTTGCCCAGTCTGGAAATGACAAGTGGACAAAGTGGACTTCTTAGGAACAGGCATTTGGGAAAAGACTCTTCTGCCTTTGTGTGAATTCTCAAGTTTAGCACTGTGTCCCAGTGATCTTACATTATCTGTGCTGAGGAGGCATCAAACAAAGCACAGGTTTTTCCACTCCCAAGGGACTGAGATGGCAGGACAGTGATGGAGTGGGGAGCAGAAAGAAAACATTTTGCTTTCCATCCCTTGGAATTTATCCTTAGATTTAGATACCTTCACTTTTTTTTATACTATTTTTTAACTGGTACACGTTTTCATTCTGTTGGTGATGTGTAATAGAGAAAAAATGTTACAGCTACACAAAACAGAGTTCAATTTTATTTTCTAGAGACAGGGCTCAGGAGAAGCCTAGAAATTTACATTATATGACATGATATGTACTAGTCCAAGACCAGTGTTTTCTTGACCACATAAATTATGAAATATTTAAAAAAATAATTTCAGGGCCTCTGGCTCCTCTCTTACACATGTAAATGCCTGATTGCTATTCTGCACTTCACAGAAAAATTGAGTACTGGTTTCTTGCCCCATTGTTCTTTACATTCTCCCAAGAAACAGGGATTAATCCTGAACATTGAGCAGAGGTAAAAGAGGGACTGTAATGCCCTTGTTGTCCCTTCACAACATGGAATAATTGTTTCCTGAGAAGTCTTGGCAATTGTGCAGCCCCAAATATGTTGAGAGATGCTTTGCTGATATAATGAAGCTCTTTCTAACATTTCCTTGCAAAAGAATGCCTCCTTCTTTGAAGCATTTGTTTTTAATTTCATTTTCTGAACTTCAGGCGACTTCTCTCCTGTAGATGTACTATCCCAGATTTAGTTTGAACAGTACTTTAAATGAAGTTTTGCTACAGCAAAGCCATCCTGCACAATAGAAATATAATGACCCTTTAAGAAGCTGCTTTACCCATGTCCAGAGGAGGCACAGTATGCAAATCACATCCGTGTCAACTGTGGCAACTGGAACTTGTAAATAATTACTCCACTTGTGAGCTTTTGGCACCTAAAATAGAATTAATGAGCTTTAAGACCTGTAAGCTCTGTCTGCTCAGCCATACAGGGAGGGAGTATTGGGAATCATTTGGGCTGTGTGTTTGCCTGTGGGGGGTGTCCCTATGGTAACAGTTTCTCAGTGAGTAAGGTCAGTCCTGCCTTTTTTTTATATTTTAGTTTAAGGTGGGTATTACAATTACACATTATTTATAGCAGTGTACAACACTCACATCTTTGTCTTTGACCTGATTTTGGCAATAGCATGCCTTAAAAGGAATAATGTTCATGTTCCTCCTGCTCTTCCTAGAAGACTCTGTCCAGATTTGGGAGTTGAGTTGAGGGAGGATTTACATTTAGGAAAATGAGCTACTTGTATTTATTAATTCCATTGTCACTGGCCTGTGACCTTTGGGCTTGCTTTGGAGAGAGCTGATCTGGTGGTATGTGCTGGCCCTTGCTAAATCACTATATCCATCCATGATAACAGCTCTGCCCATTTGTTACAGTTGGCTTTTCTTTCCTGGCAATGTGTTCAGATAATTCTCAAACAAATCTTGTGTAAAGGCCCCAGTTTCTAGTGAGGGAGGGGGGGAAAAAAGGCTCTTTCTAGCCCTTTGCAGCACTGCAATTAGAAAACAGCAGGGCTTCTCCAGTTGAGGGATTGATTCCAGAAAAAAAAAATCCTTGTCACTAATGAGTATTTATAGATAGAGTTAATTAAATTGGTTATGAATGAAGAATTTGTCAGGTCCTTCTGTAATGAAATTCTGCATTCTTTTACTCTTGATGAAGGAAAATTTTCTAATGGGTGTTGGCACTGGCTGAATGTGTTTAGTGACATTAACAGGGAAGTTAATCATGCCTGTGTCTCATTTGTTTGTGGAGAAAGATACTTTACCACAATCTTTGCAGTGGATATGCTTAATATTACATCCATTATTTTTGGCCCATCATGATTTGGCAGAAAGCAATAAATGAGGGGGAATCATGTGTGCTTATTACTATATTTTTATAGTTGATGAAATAATACAAAATTTTTGAAAGTGCTTGAATAAAAGAATGATTTTTTTTTTTTAATGGTTAGAAAAATATCTCACAAATATTTATCTCTATAGAGCTTTAGTTTCAAATGACTTGTGGAAGTTTATCTGGTCAGATGTTTAATGAGAAATCTTAATGGTGGATTTTAAAATTTGAGCATTTTCTTCAGTTATGTTTTATACTGTCCACGTAAAGCAGCTAGGTAGGGTTATACAGAGAGACTTGAGTTTTCATATTCTTATGCTAGTTTTGAAGGGCTGTATGTCTGATGATGGTTTATGTCAGAACTTGAAAGAACTGTACAGATTCTTGAATCAGAGAATGACAGAATCATTTGGTTGGAAGGGACATCAAAGATTCTCCAGCTCCAACCCTACAGCCATGGGCAGGGACACCTTCCACTGTACCAGATTGTCCCAAGCCCCATCCAACCTGGCCTTGGACACTTCCAGGGATGAGGCATCCACTGTTCTCTGGGCACCCTGTGCCAGGGCCTCAGCACCCTCACAATAAAGAATTTCTGCCTCTCTCTCAGCATCAGATGTATTAACACTGTACTTAAAGCTGTAGGATGCAGTGGCCACACTGTCATTTCGTGTTTCTCCATGTAATAATTATTCATAAATAAGTCATGCTTTTCTATAAAATAGAGAATTTAAAACTGTCAGAAACATTCATATGCCTTTTAGAGCTTTCCAGTATGCCCATACAGCACATTGCTTGTTTCAATGTCATATGAAAGATTTCAGTTTTAAAAAAACCCAACTGTTACCACAAAAAAAATCATTGTCATGTTTTCTGTGGGGATTTTTTGGAGGGGTTTTGGTTTTGGTTTTGATTTGCTTAACTAACAGCTAACTTTCTTCACAGCAAGAAATTATTTATCAGTACCCCATATCTGAAGCATCCCAAAAACTGAAAAGTGTGAGAGGGATATTTCTCACACTGTCTGACATACTGGAAAGTGTTACTGGTACCGAGATTATCAGGTAAAAGTGTTTGAAATGTAATTATTGTTTTTATTACTTTGTACATACATGTACAACAAACAGGGGTCATGCATCAAGTTCTAGACAAACCAGAGCAACTCACTCTGTTTAGGCAGTAACACTTCAACTGCAACAGCATGCCTGGAGTTGGAGTGCTCAGCCTGGCTGTAAATTGATTTGGGGGAATTTTGTTGTAGTGGGTAGCTGTGACTAGGATTTTTAGTTCAGTGAAATGATTTTCAGCTCCTTTATAACTTCATAGTGTTAACAGAAATACTTCTGCCTTCATTCTTCTAGTTCTTCCCTTTTCTTATGTGAAAAACTGGTTCAAGTTGTTTACTGGAAAGAATCTGACAAGTTGCTCGTGATTGGCCTTCCTGAAGAAAAGTGAGTTTCAAAGGAAAGGTTTTGTTTTCCTTTAAATTTCGTGTCCTCAAATTTATTTTGTGCACTCTTCTAACAAAAAAGGCAAGAAAGGGCTTTAAATGTACTCTTTTTACTGTAGCTAGTTTTTATGTCTGTGATTCCACTCTTTTGATTGACTTTATTCACATCTGTCATATATCCATTGTTGTTGTTTCTTTTTCATTTCCTCTGAAGAGAATAAGATTCCAAAAATATTTGTAAGTTAGAGAAAGAGTAATATCCTAGGATTTGGTAAATTCTTTGCAGAGACTGCTGAATCACATCAGAAATATTACATATTTACATATTCTAGGACTGTTTATTCATCATAAGGATGTTATAACCATAGCTGTACTTTTTAATTTTCATTTGTTAGTGTGCCACTTCCTCAGCTGAGGAACATGATTCAGGATGTTGTCAGGACCTTGACATTCATGTACAGTTCTTTGGACAGGTGAGTTCTTTCAGAAGTATTTTCTTTTCAGTCACTCATTTTTCATTGGTGCTCACTGAAAAAGACAAATTGTAGGATTAATTTTAATGTTTCCAGGGAATTTCTTTGCATGTTCCTTTTCACTTGTATGAAAACAAGAATTCTGTTCTTCTTGCCTTTTGGTTTCAATCTTAACACTAGTAAGACAGTGTTTAAGCAGTCTTTGTCACTTCAGAAAGTTTTGTCCTTGATTAGGTTAAACCATTCCCATAATCCAAGTCACTGTGGATGTCAGCAGCACTCTGCAGATGCTGTCCTCAGTGTTTGTAAAACGTAGGTGTGCATCAGTGTTACATTTTTAACAGACTAAACACTCTGGACTTCTCCAGAGTGAGTGTCTGGAGTGTCAAACTCCATTTGGCAGAGTGAGTGTCTTTCTCTGCATTTGGAAATCACCCAGGAGATTTCCAGTCTGACTGTTACCCAAATTAAATTGCCCACTTGCATTTCATTCAGGGTTAATGTGTGTATGCCACAGTGAACAAAAAAAGAGTAAATCTCAGTTTCCAAAAAGATGAGACTGATGTTTCACTCACCCAAAGTTGCTCTAAGACATCTACTGTAATACCATACTGGTTTAGTTTGTTCTTTCTTTGTGGCTACTGCCTGGATATCAGCCTGGTGGCTTTTTTTCACGTTAAAAATACATCCAAATGTAGCATTGTGCTGTAAAGAGGCTTTAGTGTAGCACTGAGGGTTATATAAGCAAGCTGCAAATTTCCCAGTGTTATTCTAACTTGGAGTTCATGTTTGTCCAGTGCTTTTTGCCAGGTGGAAAATGTTTCTCGCCTGGATCATTTTTTCAACCTGTTCTTCCAGCGTGCCCTTCATCCTGCCAGGCTCCAGCCCTGCAGCAGCCCCAGTGCTCAGCAGCAGCAGCAGCAGAATTCCTGCAGTGCCCTGTTCCTGGACAGCCTCCCAGGCCTGCGCTGGCTCACTCTGCCTCAGGAAGTCAAGGTCATGTCCTTTGCACATGTCTCCAGGAAAACCTGGGCATCACAGGCCAAAACCTCAATGCAGGTGTCTTCTGCCCTTCCTGGCTCTATCTCAGACCATCCATTTTCCTGTAAAATTCAAGTTTGGAGCTATACCACTGTCACCCTGACCTTTTTCAGCCTTCTGATGTTTGCATTTTTGGAGTTTCTCACAGATTTTCATGTAAACGAAGTGATGTTGTGGCAACTGTCCTTGTTTATCATTCCTTCCTTGAGGAGGGACAATTGATGGACTTCTAGTTTGACCAGTGTGGTTGGAGAGGTGGCAGCCTCATCCTCCAATCCATGGTCATTGTCCAAAATCTATATAAGCAGAAGTAGGAAAATAAACTTCCCTCTTTTTGCCCTGAGGACCTGACTGTGTGCCTGTCATTCATTTCGTGTCCTATAGTGACACACCACCATTCCCACAGGATTGCTATTGTGAGTGTAGTGTGGTGACTTCAGAGTCATCTAGGAAGAGTAGGGAGAGCAGCCTCTGGTGTGTAGCTGTGTGTTTGATTTTGACCATTGAAGTATTTTGGCAGGCAGGAAATATTATTCTAGAAGCCCATGTATTGCTCATGATTTAGGAGAGTTATAAATGGCTGTTACAGAACCAAAATCAATACCCACATGTCATTTGTTGACACCAGACAGGTACAGCTTTTCTGCACCATTTCACTGTGCCAGGTTACCTCCATGTTAGAAACTGAGTTGTGCTTTTAGCAGGACTAAGACAAAAGGTGGATCACAGTAAATAACATTGAATTATAACAGTCGTAAAGCTCACTTTCACTACTTCAGTATCTGTGACTCCAGTTTAAAATATGTTAGTCTTGTCATGGTAGAATTTGTTTTTTCATGAGTATCTGCTGTGATTTAATGCAAATAAAAACAGCTGGGAAGTTTTAAATTCCGAGTTGTCTTTGATGGAGAGACCCAAAATATTTGTAAGTTTGTAGATAACATAGTTAAGGCTGATTCTATTAGAAAATTATTCTCATCTGAGCTGACCATGAACTCCATTATCCAAACTTATTTCGTTAGCAACAGCTACAAAAAAGAAACCACATTGTACTTGCTGAACTTCAAGAGGCTGTGTGATGGAAAATTAAACTTGCTTCTCAAAATGTCTCTGGGAAAGGCCCAAATCTGGATGTACATAATGACTTTTCTTCTACAGTGACATGTTCTGTAATTTATAGGTCTTTACTTGAAGATAACATTAACTAGGACTTTCCTGCATTTCTGTTTTTGTTTTTACTAAGACCTCAGTGTATAATTTTCCTGGGAGTGTTTGGAGTGGAATGGATGAAGGGTGAAAGTCTTTCAATTTACTATTGACAGGGTTTGCAGAATGATTTCAGGTTTGCTGTGGTTCAGTAAGAGTTGTCAGGGATGTTGCAAGTTATGCATCAGTCCGTGCCATTGTTCCCAAACAGATTTCTCTTTGCTAGTGCTAGTTTCTCTTTTCTCCCCTTTCTCCTCTAAAGGAGAATTGTCTTCTTCTTCATCTTCAGTCACAGACTGATAATTATTTAGTCCTTTCCACCTTGCACTGTAGTTTTTTTACTACTTTTTTATGATTTGTTGATCAGGGTTTTTTACATGATTTTTTCTTATTTCCCAAGCTTCTGTAGAGAGGCTCTGCTGCACTTTGATCTCCAGTTTAGCTTGCAGGCTGCTTTTTTCTTACAAAATAGTCAGTTTTAGAAAACAGCATCATTTGATACTTACAATACAGACATCACTTGTCCAGAGTTCCTTGAGATCATTCCCATTTGCCAGAAAAGTGTTGCTGTTGCAGAGGATGACATTTCCAGTTACTGTTTTGGTGAAGACCTTTCTATTCTATAAGGAATATAAAACTAAAAATGTCAGTTCTTCAGGCAGAAAGCCACTTAAATTTTGACTGAGGAAAAGCTGAGAGGCTGGTTAGTTGTTGAGGGCCAACGTGCTGACATTTCTCTGTTTGAAAACTGGCTGTATTTCAATTAGAGGCAGCCTCTTAACACAGCCAAAGAAGTTTGCAATGATGTGATTTAGGTTCTCTTCATTAAGCAGCACATTAATTATGTCATGAGTTTCAGTGCCTAGCACCAAGGAAAGTACTCTTAGTAAAACTTGATTTATCCAACAGCTCTTGCAGTTCCAGAAATAAGGAAGCTTAAAGCAGTTTCAATAGAACAAAAATAATGTGTGAGAGAGTTTTGGCAACTTCCATAGAGACAAAAAACTTCAATCCATTGGATAAAAGATTTTTCTGAAAACTCAGTTGGATGCAGTAGTGTGCCAGGTTTGTCTCTAGACCTCGTGCTGAAAGTAAGAGTGACATCTCCTTTATTCCAGACACTGGGGTCAGCAGGCACACAAGCAGAGAAATTGTACAGTTCAAAGAGCAGGGAAATAGGCAGCAATTAAAAAGGATTTTTCTTCATTCTGGTATCTCCAGGTGTTCTTGATATTTGCTGTTACTAATAAAAAACAGGTGCAAACTTTTATCCACTCACTTTGTACCTGTGGATCCCAACCTGAGACAAACCATACCGAGTGGGATGTGCTGTTACTGGAAATTAATGTGTTGGGAATCTCTGCTGAAATGTACTTTTTCACTATTTCAGATGGAAATTGACACAGCTCTGAGCGATCTGGAAGCAGCTGACTTTGCGGAGCTGGTAAACATTTTATTTTTGTTTACTTTGCACAGCATCTCCTTGCCTTGGTGTCACATTTAGTGCTGTAAACAAGCACTGTTTGCAAAACCCATCAACTTCTTTTAATCAAGTGGGTGTCCAAGTAGTTTATCCTGAATTTCTCTCCATGCTGAATATTATAATGTATTATAATCCTATAGGATTGGTCACTGAAAATCCATGATTTAATATAATTTAAATCTGTAGGATGTCTACAAAAACACTAATTTCAACAGAGGTGATTGTTGTTACATTTCTTGTGTAAATAACTGTCTCCTTCCCAAGCAATTGTGAACAACTTGGAAACATGTATGGAGCAGAATTTAATTTTTATGTTTACAGAAGGCAGTTACAAATTCTGCTTAGTTTTAATACTGTTAAAGAAGTTAATAGTAATATAATTTACTTAAGTTACTCTTAGTTTGTTAAGATGGTGCCAGGTGTAAACATATTGACATTTCAGCTTGACTTTGTAATGAAAGATCTCTCTTGAGCTCGTGCTCCAGAACAGTTACTCTGAAATCCTATTCAAAAGAATTCCTGCACTAAACAACCTGGGTGGTTATTTACAGAAATCAGTTTTTGTAAGTTACAGTTATTGCGCAGAAATTGATTCTACCTTAAAATACAATATATCCATATAAAACAGGGCTGCTAATGGGAGAGCACTGAGAATTAAAAGAGGAATGAATGGGAATATTTTGAGTAAAATGTCAGAGTGGAAAAAAATGCTTTGACTTGTAAGTTTTACTCTAGGAGGGCCCCTGGTGTCAGTAGTTATGCTAAAGCTACTTTGCTGTTAACTGTGAGAATGAACATAACCTAACAGAAACAGTTTATGAACACATAACAATTATATAGTTATAATAAAATAGTTATTTTGAGCTGAAATTTTTTGAGAAAATTGTAGTGACATGAAATTCAATAATGGAGGCTAAAAAGTTGGTATTTCCCTTAACTGCTCAGTATTAACTGCTGTACTGGTAATAAGAGGTGGTCAAATATGAAAGCATTAAAGTATTGATTACAATTGACCAGAATTAGTTCACTTGCATTTGGTAAATAAAACAAAATAACTGAATTCAAAATTATACAAAGTTTTATTTTTTTCCCCAACAGTCTGAAGATTATTATGACATGAGAAGATTATATGTGATCCTGGGCTCTTGTCTCTTTTACAAGGTAGTTTTAATGATTAAGACCTAAAGATTAGGAAAATGCATCTGGAAATCTGATTTAGTCTTTTGGAATGTCACAAATCTGAAGTGAATATATGACTGATTTAAGCATGTGTTTCTAGTAACAGACCTAGAGCTCAAACACCATAACAGAACAAAGCAGTGCTGGGAAATTATATGTACTGTATGAACAGCAAGAACAAAAATACTTCTTTAAAACTGGAATTTCTTGGTGCATAATCCAAGGATTGGAAAGAGAGAGCAATAAGAAAGTAGTAAGAGTCAGTTCAACTGACACTGTAGGATATTCTAACAGGAACTCTTTTGTTCATTCCCATGTTTTAATAGCAGGTGCTCTATCTTGAATCTGTCTTTAAATCCAAGACTTGAGAAATTGTATTGACAGCTTTTTTTCACTTTGGCCTCATTTGTAACCATTTCTCTTTGGTAAATGTAGACAATGTAATCAGCAATATAAAGAGGAAGGTAATAATAGCCTTTGCTTTAAGAAAACTTGTATTTTAAGGATTTTGTCAGGCAATTCTCATTTGTGCTGGGAGTGTTATGAGAGAAGTGGAACTGCACAGTATCTACCATGACAGCACTTCAGCTGTAAAGCCCTTAGTGCTGGAACCACTGTACTGTGGATCTTCTTTGGAAATTGTATTAATTCCAGTGAAAACTCACTATTTTTGGACAGAGAACTAGATGAGAATTCAAGCACCTTAACACTGTAGCTGTTTTGCAAGCTGGGCAAGCCCAGCTCACCTTTGATAACTTGCATGCAGGCTGGTGGTCGATTTGTTTATATTTAGTGTTTTGATTACTTAGATTCGGCTCAAAAAGCTCCATGTTGTACAACTGCACACCAAAAAGACAATCTGTGGCCAGAAACCTTAGGATCTTAGTGCAAATGGATCAGGGATATCTCTGTATGAAAAGTACTCTGCAGTGTTGTGTTCCTCACTGAGCACCCTTCCTTTCCTGTGTCTAATTCAGGGATACTTGATTGGCAATCACTTGCCCAAGGAAGACCTGGTTGATGTGGGTTTCTACTGCCGGCACTACGGTCTGTTACCCCTGGCAGCCGAGCAGAGGGTTGGGCAGTTGGTGATCTGGAGGGAAGTGTTCCCCCAGCATCACCTCCAGCCCTCTCAAGAGGCAAGCCTGACAGGATACAGGGAGCCTGAAGCAAGATACTTCTTACTGATAGTTGGCTTGGTGAGTTCCTGCTGCAGCCTGCCCACTCTCTGAGGCTCTCTCTTGCTGCTGTGAGCTGTCTGTTCACTAGATCAACACTTTCCATGCATTTTGTTGGATAATTGCTCAAAATCCTCAAATTGTAGCTGTTTCATGGGATAGAATTTCCCAGGGACTAGTATTCTTTATACATCTGCAAAGCTTGCAAAGTTTAATATAAATTCTCATTATTTTTATGATTTTCCACTTCATTTGAAAATGTTTCTACCTTCATAATCTTGTCTTTTCAGACAGCTCATATCAGCAATGCCTGGCTTTGGTTTTCTAAATGCGGACTTTCCTTAAAGCAAGCAGCTGATGAGTTTGTAAGCAATCTTTTATGTTTGCATGCTTGTATTTACAGAGACACTTCGTGCTGTGTGTCCTGCTGGAGGCAGGGGGCTGTGCATCCAGAGCTATTGGGAATCCAGGACCAGACTGTATCTATGTAGACCAGGTCAAAGCAACCATCCTCCAGCTGGAAGGACTAGACGCCAGCATAGAGGAAAGGCTGGATTCTCCCTCCATCCCACCTTTAGCCTGTGCTGACTGGTTCCTTCCTGCAGCACGGGACAGACTGGAGAGCCTGAGCACCTCGCCCATGCTGAGCAAGCTGCAGAACCCCTGCAAAGCTGTGAGCACTGCAGGGAGCAGGAGGAGCCTCTTTGGGGAGCCTTCCCACAGCCCAGGGAAGCAGAGCCCCCCCAGGGGCAGCGCGGCAGCCGAGCCGGGCGGGGAAGGGCCCATGGAGAAGGAGAGCACCAGTGCACAGCCTGGGCTGGAGCAGGTCAGAGACAAGTCATAAGGCTCTGGGGGCTTGGGGAGAGAGAAGGCAGGTCATCCAAACTCAGGTAACTGTAATAAAAAGCACACTATAAAAGAATAAGTCCCTCCAATTCAGTAGGAAATACTTCTGTTGCCTTGAGAAGCTCTGAGTCAGCCTCAGAGCCATCACACTTCTTTATTTTATCATTGCTGGTAAATATTTGGGGATTTCACATGGCTGGAGTGGGCACAGCTGTGTTGAAAAAGGCAGATGGAATTGGAGAATATCCCGAAAATAACCTGTCAAAACTAATTGCTGTACAGTTGTACAACTGCTTCTAACCAAATTTAATCTAAAACAGGCTATAAAATACATTTCTATAAACTGATATAACTGGGCCTTATTAAACATGCTACATTGTCCTTTCTGTTGGTTTGGCTGGATTCTGTTCTTTCTTTAGCTGTGTGTTCTGTTATTTCATCTACCTGCTTGTTTTTCAGGCCACTAAGAAAAAACACACCCTGCCCAACCCATTTCATTCAGGAAACCTTAAAAAGAACCCTTCAGAGAAAGATCCAGAACTTAATGCTATCAAGTAAGAAATTATTTTTTTATTGAGTATTTCACTTTTTAGGCCATGTTTGGATTGTTTTTTGAATATACACAGATCACAGAAGTCCCTGCATGATTTTATTCCAACCAAAGCTTTGCCATGCAAAGATTATCAGAAGTGAATCTGTGAAACTGAGAGCTTAATTAAACATAAAAATTTGAAATAATACAAAAAAAAAAGACAACTGTTTCTGAATAGTATGTCAGTGTTGTGCACACCTGTCCCACATCTGTGTGACCTTGGAATTTCAAGTGGAAGTTTCTGGACCACACATGTACTTACCTTGTGCCTCTGTGTTGTCTCTAGGTAGGTGTACAGTTGAACAAAGATTTTATTTCACTTTCCTTTTTGGGGGACAGTTTTTGAGAACATGAGTGCAATGCCTAACTAGCACCACAGTTTTTTAATTTGTTGTTTTTTTTAGATTGAGTATTACAGTCAAAATTAGCAGGATTTCCTTGGTGTGGGGATAGGAACCTTTTGAATGCCTGGATCCATTTTGTACCCTACTGTAATTAACAAAACAATTCTGCCTTAAGAAACAAAAGCTGCAAATGATTTTAATTTTTTTTTAATTAGATGAATTCTCCAATATTTTTAAGGTTGACATCTGGTCCTGAGAATGCCCTGTTCCACTATCTGTCCTTGGAGACAATGCAAGGAATCTTTATTACTCCAACTCACAAAGAAGTGGCACAGCTCGGTGGCTCCATCCACCCTCAGTTAATTGAGAATTTCTACCAGTGCTGCCTTGCCATTCGTTCCATTTTCCAGCAGTCCATGAGGAAAGAGGTATGGAAATTTGGATTTCTCTTTGTCCAATCACACTCTCAAGTCAGTGTTTCAAGATTCTTTTCACTTCACTATTTCAGTGGTTCACAAGCAGCTGCATTTGCATGTCTGCAGACTCTAAACCAAAGTGGAATACTGTCAGTTGTAATTTTTAGATCCTAAAGTGACAATTCAAGTGAGTTAAGTGAAATAACAGTACAAATTGAATGAAGGCAAGTTTGCAAATAGCAGCATAGTTCTTCTTAATGTTTCTTTGATGTTACTGAAGAAGTAATTTCTGGCTATACCCATGTGCTTTGTAAATGCAGGAGTTTTTAAGTGTTAAAAATAGTGTTGATTTGGTGGATTGGTCACATGACACTGGGCTTTGGCTGTGAGCAATGAGCCATGTATTTTGGACATTTCTGTTGGGAGATGGAGAAACCCAAAAGCAAGCAGAGAGAATAAATGAGTATTTCTTAGCATCAAATTGCCTTTGGCCACAGCCATTAAATAGACATTTTATAGTTCAAGCCATAAAAACTGAGAATCAGAAATAACTGGTGGACACATCTCTTTCAGTGAAGTCTGGTGTAGTCTTTTGCATATTGGCTCCAGCAATTAATGCTGAAATTGGCAGGCTGTATTATGGCACGAGGAGAATACAAAAAATAAATAGAAATTTGCCTTATTCATAGTGCATGACAAAAAAAATCAAATAGAGAAATGTACTATTATACTGTGTATTCTTTGTCATCTGCTAAATATTGTCATGGTTTAGGATCCCGAGAACTGCACCAGTAATGCAAACTTACTGTGAACTGATCAATAATTAATTTTGCCTCAATTTTTGAGAACTGAAAGTTCACAATTTAACATCTAAAATGTGCACAGGAATCTTGAATAGATCTTAAAGTGAGCAAGAATAAGCTCTGTAGTCTTAAACCCTAAAATACGATGTTTTGACCATGTTTTCTAGATCTTCAGCCCCTACATCATCAATATTGTAGGCAGATTGAACACTGTGGTTTCTACATCTGCATATGGCAGACAGAAGTTTCTTGAGTTGTTTTCTAAAAAACCTTTTCTCTCACCTTTGAAGCAACTGCCTCACTGGCAGATCCAGAGATGAACTGGAACTTTTGCAAGGTTTATTCAAAAGCTCTGCTCAAAACATACCTCTAAAAGCTGGAGAAAACACAAAAATGTCTGTATTTTCTATGCTTTTATGCCCTCATACTGATTAAGAGTCAGAAAATGCTCTGAGCAAAATGTTTCAGCTGTTTATTTACAAAAAGAAATTCCTGCCTGGCCAAGTTTATTCAATAGACTCTTACTATCACAGTTCTTAATTAGGGAGGCACACAGAGAAAGAGAAAGATGAGAACTTTAGCTGTTTGTAACACACTTCTTAAAATTGCTGTAGGAACTCAGATGTCTTTTTAGAAAAACAGTGTTTAGCTAGAAGGAAAAGAAGTCAAAAAAGGGAGCATGTGTCTAATTCCAACTTGTGTAAGAATGGAAAAGCCTTTTGATGCCAAGCTAACAAAACTGTGGAGAAAATAATCATATAAGCAAGTGAGTTACATCTTCTAAGGCTGGCTTTTTGACAGCAGAACCATCCATCAGAGAGTCCTGAGCAAATCACATGTTGTATTTGCTTTGTTTATGTCAAAATGTCTCATCCTCTACTAACGTTTCACTAGCTGTTTTACAGAAAAAGAAAAAGGCAGGCACTGGGATTTCAGAATTTAGCAAGGCAGCTGAGGACCCAGGTCTGGTAAGGGAACATGGACTTCTCTTTGAGTGCTCCCCTGAAAACTGGACTGACCAGAAGAAACCACCACCAACAATGAGCTACTGGGTTGTGGGGTAGGTTTAAAGACAAATTTCTCCCCCAGTTTTTCAGTTTGACTATGCCACTGTGTTCTTTATATTGTGTTCTTTAATTTAATAATGTGTTCTTTAATTTAATTGTGTTTAAAAATAAATTCATCTGTAGCACATCACAGAAATACTTGAGCTGACTGACTGAGGTAGCTTTAATTTAAGGGGATTGGGAAGTTGCATTGATGTGAATTTCCATCTTTAACAGTTGCAGAGTCAATGATGTGAACAAAGGAGGTGAACAGTTATAATTGCTGTTATGTTATAAAAGAGGCTTTTTCATTGGGAATAAAAATGTTTAAAGAGAAAAAAGAAAAATAATTCTTTCCTGCCATCAATATATGAAACTGTACACGTGGAAAAATTAAAATCTTTAATTAAAACATTAAAAAATATTTATGCTACTGGTGATATATTTTTAAAAAATAACTATATTGCACATGTATTAACAGCTTCTCTATTTTAGCTCTTTCCCTAGAAGAGCTCATTGGATGAATATATGGGGATGTAACTACCCAGATGTTATTACATTTAAAAATCAGTGAATATGCATTACATTAATATTACATTTAATAGTAATACATTTAATAGCAATAATTAATATTACATTTAAATATCAGTGAATCCCGGGGTTTGCTCCCAAGGACCTTTGATGGCAGCTTGTAACCCAGAAACCTGGACTGCTGCAAACAGAGCAGTAACACAGAAGATCCTGAAAACCTGAAGACTTTTTTTCCCTACACAGCCTTAAAAAAACTGAGTAGAGAATAATAACTTGATTTAAAAATCCAGTGTATTAAAAAAGATAAAAGTAATGCAGGACAGGCACCGAAATCTGCCAAATGTCTTACACAGCAGCTTGTTTTAACTTCCTACTGAAACCTCACAGTACAACCAGAATCCACCATTTGAGGAGAAAAAAAAATAACACCTGTGATGATTTTCTTCTTTTTATTAATTTTTTTTTTTCCCCAGGAGACTCATTCTCCATCCCAAACCTCAGGAGTGTTACGTGTGTTTCCATGACTCAGTGACAGAAGCTGCTGTGGAACTGGCCTTTAAACTGTCCTTTGGCTTAGCTGCATAGAGGAGCTTCCTGCACTCTCAGGCATCCTGCATGGTGCTGTTCATTCTTTAAAGCATCCCTTATAAATGGAAATTAACTCAATTTGGGTGCCACCTATGGGGTATCTTTGAAATGCTTTAAAAAAATCAAATACCTTGTGGTATGATGCAGTTAAAACTTCAGTGGTGCTTCTAATGAGCTCATCAATTGAAGACTTAAAAATACTTCAGAGAACCAAAGTTCTTATTTTTATATACTGTCACTTTTTTTTTATCCTGGTCATAACTTTATTATATGAAAACACCACATCATTTGTAGGTTCACTGCTGTTCAGTGTACAACATGCAACATAAAATGGTGAGCTGATCCTCAAAGTACTCTATGAACATGGAAATTGGTGATGGAGGGAAAAAAAAAAGTTCTCCAATTAGTTAAAATTTTGCACCTCTGAGGGCCTGAAAAACGCTGAGATGTTTTCAGCAGCATTGTGTTGATCAAAACAGAGAGAAATCTTTTAGACAATTCCTGGCACTTAGCCTCACTAAACTAATGGTTTATCATCTTTGCTCTCCTGGCACACTCGAGGACTATAGTGTGGTTGATGTTTTACTTGACTCCGTGAGTTTTAACTATAAATAATACTTATATTTGTTAAAATGCAATTTTGAAGACACAAAGAAAGATGGGGGGGGTGGGCAGGGTGGTTTTAAGATGTGCATGGGCTTGGCTTATTTTATATTCATAATTTCATAATAAAAATGTATATTTGTTAAAGAACAGTAAAGCATTAATTTTTTATTATCTTTTTACTTAATGTATTTTCTCTTTTGTTTTATGATTTTATTCCACTTGTTTTTCATGAGTGCTTTTCATAAAATGCACGACTAGAATTGCATGTTAAACATGGGGATCAAAAAGTTGAGGAAAGCAAATTCAATTTTGTGGGTTCTCCTGACCAAAGCTTTAGATCTTGTTTTCAGGAGTAAATGACACAATTTGGGGTAGCCCTAAAACAGTCAATCAGTGCCTGCAGTGCTCACAGGGTGACTCACAGCTTGTCTGGATCACTGCACAGCTGCTTTAGCTCCAAGCAGCACAAGTCTTGGGCCTGAAATGCAAGTGTATGATGGAAGACTTGGCTAATCAGCATTCTCCAGGATTTATGGCTCCTAGCAGATGAGCAGCAGTATTTCACTCTGAGGCAGACAAATCACAGCACAGTGTGTTAGCTGTGCTCCCCCTGGGTAAATCAAGTGATGTGAGAGTTACCCTGTCACACCTCTCAAGAGTCTAAAATAAGTGAGGTTTGGGTATTGGATTTCCTGACAGGTGGAAGAAGGAACGTGGAGGAAAGCAAGGAGTCTTTGCTGCAGTGCTTTTAGCTGTTTATCTTCGTGTCCAGGAGAAGCCTTTCTTTAATTTAGAAGAATAATGCAATTCTAAAAGTGCCACCAAGTTTCTGATACCTGCATAAGCTGCCAGGCATTGCTATAGGAGAGGAATGTCTGCACAGCCCTGAAAATCCTCTGCTCTCCTGCACTCTCCATAGGTATCCCTAGTCCTAGAAATGGATGAAGTAAGGAAGTTGAAAATCCAAGCTGTTTCTCACATTACTGATGTTTCACTCCTAGTTTGAGATTTTCTAGTGCTAACACCACGTTCATACGCTGTTGGTAAGTTTCAAAATAAATCCATATTTCCAAAAGTAAGTTCTTGAAAAAGAAAGGACCTGAAAAGGAAGATTTTTGGCCTTTGTTGCAGCTCACACCAAATAGAATAGATATTGTGTAATATCCTTGGTGTAGTATAAACTTTGAAAATTTTAAAACCTTTAGTTATTTTTAAAAATCCATTTCTTCCTCTCTAGCATTTTGGCACTGGTGGTTTGGCAAATGTTACACAGCATTTCCCAACACAGGCTCTAAAGGTTGCTTTTAAGGACAAATGCAAACATATTTTTATGTCCCAAGGGGATAAAGGAAAACAGGTAAAAATAATCTTTTGCATATTCATTTTAATAAACTAGATCTGATCAAGAGCTGTGCACTTTTTTCCCTCAGCATGGCTGGTAATTAGTGGTGGTAGAAAGAGGCAGAGGTTTTTGTGGAGCTTATTATTGCAGCAATAAAACCTGGGGTTTGATCTTAAATGATTAATGACTTTGTGAGGTGCCTGTAAACGTCCCTCCATTCAGATGGATTCTTGAAAGGCACACAGGCCAACACCCGTGGAATCAATTACCAGAAATCTTGTGTTTGGAATATGAAATGTTGATACTGGCATTTGGCAAACTGCATAAAATTCATTCCTATCAGCAGAATGGAAAATAAATTCTTCCTATCTGATTTGTTTAATGTGAAAATAGATGGAAAATCTGCTTCATTTGTCTCTGTCTTAAGTTATCTCTTTCAGGATTTCTTTGATTAGGTTTTGATAATGTAAACAAAAATCCAGTGTTCTGTGATTTCTCTTGTTGACAGTTCTTTACTACAGTGCCAGAAAGTTTCCTTGCCACAGGCTTTTCTGGTAGTGCTGACCAGGAGGAATTCTGTCACTCACTGGAGTTTGATTAATCTCCTGATATCACATGCAAATTCTTAAGCAGTTCTTTTTCAATTACAGCCATTTTGTATATAAAGAGTGTAAGGTGGTTTTCTTTCTTTCCTTACAGTGGAAAAAAGTAAAACAGGCATTGTGTAATTAACACTGTTTATAGTTCTTAAAACCTCCCTTCCATCTCCTGGAAGTGCTTCCAGATGGTTCACATGTGTACGAGCTTGTGACTCAAATTTGAGAAACATTCCATGAATAACCCTCAAGATTAATTTCCTTAGAAGTGCAAGATTTAGCAAAGTGGCATATCCACTGTTGAAGCTCAGGGTCTTTGGATGCTTCCTTACAAGTTCTGTTCAGGACAGGAAATGGAATCCTACAGCTGGGGAGCTGTTCCCAAACTGGCAAATAAATAGTGATTTTGGGTCCGTCCACATGGTCTGCATTTACTACACAAGATGTAGTTAAAGCCAGCACAGCTATGTCAGAGCTGTAAAAAGTTATGTAAAATGTTTCTTCTACTGTGCTCAGCTTTTATAAGTTAATATATTAAAAAACCCCAGTGCAGGAATTGCTCTGAGACTGCCATGCTTCCTGATTATTTTGTAAATACAGTGTTTTGGATAGATCTTGTTCTTCATGCTTTGAAGTTCCATTTAGTACAAAGGTCAGTGTTCTAATATTGTAATGCTGTTTTCATAGCTGTGTACAGCAATCTTTGTGTTTCAGTTTTGGAAGGGCACTTTGGCAAACCTGGCTGCTGGCAGAGCAGCAGGAGCAAGATCAGTTTCCCTGAGATCAGCTCAGTTGTTCAGAGCACGGTGCTCGTGCTGGGGAAGGCAGTGAAACCTCTGCAGTGGCAGTGCCAGCCTTACCTGATGTGCCTCAGGTATTATTTGTGCTTCATTCTAGAGGAAGACCAATGCACAATAGTATCAGAATCTTTTCTGCTACTTAAAAAATTACCAGTGTGCAATTACAAGCATAAAAGTAATAAAAATGCACAATCTTTAAAGAGGAGGATGAAGTAGAATGGAAGAAAATTCTCTGGAAATAGTGCTGTAGCACAGCTCTGTTTTGTACTTGTTTTGATTTTGTAGGGAGAAGTTTTAACTGAATTTTGCCAGCTTTGGGTGCAGAAACCAGAGGAGTTTGGTTTTTCCTAACTTAAGGTGTTATGGGGTGTCATCTAAAAAATCCATGACCATCCTTGTTCTGTATCAGGAATATCAAGTGAGGATTTAAACTGGAGATGATTTCTGGGTAATTTATGTCTCTAGATACATTTCACTCATTCAGATAGGTAAAATTAAACTCCTGAAAATGTGTCTGGAAGGCTTTGCAGTACGGAGAGAAATCTCTGCTGTCTCTGGGGCTGTTGGCTTTCCTGATTTGCCTGCAATGGACAGGTTAACTCTGGTTCTTGTTTGTGCAAGGTTATCCCAGGAACTGGCTGCTTTGCTCCACCTGTTGCTCCCTATGCCTTGTACTTGGGCTGAATTAATAATTTTGTGATGCCTTTGGTGTAAGAAGGTGTAGAGTGTGGAGTTTGTCCTTCAAAGGTTGGTTTATTGCCTGCCATGTCTTCACCTGTAGAGAGTCCCAAGAGCTGGAAAATAGGTTAAAAATCTACACATATAATTTTAACTTCTTTAACTGTCTTCACCCCTCCATCTCCCTGTGCTTTGTTAAAAACAAGACACAGCACTGATCTCCTCTGTTCAAATGTTTCAGCTGTGCAGGCAGTCTGTACTGAAAAGCAGAGTGTCTGCATGCACAGCAACGTGCAGCAATTTCTATTCTATTAGGTGCTGCTGAGCAACAGTTCCAGGGGGAATGGAGGGCTGGATTATTAAAATTATTCTTTAAAATTATTATATTATTATTATTGAAGTTCCAAATACAGATGGACTTCCTGGCCTGTACAGGGATTGGGTAGTTCAGTTCAATCATTGTGCACCAGGCCTTCAGTTCTGGATGTTATGGACACATTAATGTAGCTTTTACAAACAGAAGTGAACACCTTTTTATTATGCACTAAGGAGGGTGTCAGCTGCAGCTTTTCCACTTGCAGTTATTTGTGCTTGACAGACTATTAGTGAAGAGCCAAGTCTTGCTACAGTAGGATTAACAGTACAGAAACTGATCAAAATTACATTTCTTATCTGCTGGATCTGATGTGCATTTTACAGAACTCGTACAGGCTTCCACTTTTGTTTTGTGAAAGTATCTTCAGCTCACAGCTTGGTGAAAAATTTTAGCAGAAAACAAGGATTGCCTTTCCTTCTCCTACTCAGAGCCAGGTATTTGGGGTAGGTAAAATTTTACTAGATCATTCAGTAGCATTTGAAGTACATTTAATAATACAAATCCTTGCTGTGAAGATTATCTTCAAACAAATAATTTTAAAAAAACAAAACACAAAATGCTCTTGGGAAACCAAGACTTTGTTCCCTGCATCCCTGAGGAAGTTTTGCCACCCAACAGCAGGAGAGAGTTGTTAGTTCCAAAGTGGTTTATTTCAAGGATCTCTCTTATTCCAGAAAGTCAAAAGAAAATCTGAATAAATGTTGGCACAGAACTTGCTGAGGTCATTTCAGAAAATGCCAGGGATACTTAAATTCTTACACAAGGCCCTGCATACCTCTGGTAATCTGTCCTAAATATCACAGACCTTGAAACTTACCCCATTAGCACTACTGATGTCTTCCTTTCTGACTGAATGTGATTTCACTGTTTTATGCCTTACCTGAGCAGCAGGCCTGCTCTCCCCATGCTGGTTTTATTTCAGAGTGCTGTGCCTCTTGAGGCTTTACCAAGGAATTGCCTCTGTTTCTGGTCATTAACTTATTATTAGGATAGTGAAGATATCAAGATTATTACAAACATAAATTATAACAATTTAGAGTAAGATAATGGGTTTCCTAGCATAAAATATGAAAATGAGAGGTTTTATATGTGCTGTGGGTGTATAAATGTATTTTGTGAGTGATCCTTGTTTCATTCATGTTGTTCTCAAGGTACAAATTAAGCTGATTAGTATGATTTTAACAACTTCTTATCATGCTGCTTATTCTGATGCAAGTGGAGGCCTTGAATTAAATATAGCACCTGTTATTTCTCCAGTTAAGACTCTATTTTCCAGGTGGGATGACTTTCTGGAACAACAAGCATACTACAGTTGCTGCTTTCAGCAAAACTGGTTTCTGTCAGCTAAGCAGCAAGAGCCATCATCAAATAGCCTCTCATTTGCATATATTCATGTTGATCCAAAACAAAATAGGCTGAATGCTTTTTAGCTGTGTTATGACACTTATTTTTATTATTCACGTGAACATATATTTCATATGTGTGTATCAATGGCCTGAAGTAGACAAGAGTGTCATTCTGCCATTATGGAGAACCTACAACCTTACCCTGACATTCCAATGGATTTGATTTCAGATGGAGCTAAGTTAAATCTTCAAGATTAGTTATATCAAAAAAAAAAAAAAGTATCTTCTCTCCACTAGAATTTGATATAATGAGAGGGGGATTTGGATTTGTCTCTCCCAAAAAAAGCAATGCATGTTTTTTTGGTAGTGAAGACAAAAAACCAGTGCTGGTTCCTAATACAGCCCTGAATATGTTTTAGAGAACTATTGATCACTAATGAACTGCAATCTACTTGGTATCAAACTATTTCACTCATACTAAAGAAGGAAAAAAATGAGCTGTGCAAGTTTTAATAGCACTGAAAGAATTCAGAGCACCCTTAGGATGGGAGTGACCTCATTTAATTCCTAAGCCTTCTACTTGCCCAGTAGAGCTTAAAAGAAGCATCAGAAGAAGGATCACAGCTTTTCTAAATTTAGCCATTGGTACCAGCTAACAGAGCATGACACCAGATAAATATTTGATAGTCAACAGATCCTTCTGGAGTGATCCATTAGGAGGAAAGTTCCTTGGTGCTCTTTACTACAGGAAGACCAGTGAGTCCAAGAAAATACTTAACTTGCCTCTTGTTTGAAAATCTCAATGCTTCCATTTTGTTCATAGTAAAACAACATTGAAAAGGCTCTTACCTGGCTGGCAGCATTTTAAGCCAAAAACACAGCCCAAAAATATGAAGAGCCAACAACACCTAGACCTGTAGAACACTTAGTCCAGTATTGACTGAGAAAATGAAAAATAGCTGAGGATTCTTCTCAGCATTGAAGATAAATCTTAGCATGTACATAAGTGAGAAGACTCTTATTTCTGAGGTAATAATTTTCACGAGGGAAAGACCAAGCCTTGTGGAGTATTGATAACTCAGGATCCAAAAGCAGCATTTAGGAGGCATTTAAATGTCTGGTTTCAAAGAAATTAAGGGCAGCACTGTTCCTACTCCAACCATTAAGTTTGACATGGAACCCTTGGCTCATGGAGTTGTACAAATGGTTTTTTTTTTTTAGCTGCCAGAATACCAGATGTGGAAAAACTGGGGCAGCCCCAGGCCCAAGATTGCTACAGAGGCAGTCGATGATGAGAAGGGGGGCTGTGCTCAGGCAAGTCTGTGGCCTATCTGGCTGGAGTGAATTTTGTTCACACTCACAGACAAGCACACAGACGACTTTTAGGAAATGCCTCCAAGAGTTGGGCTTACCCTGCTTGTCCTCTCATCTCCAACTCTCGACAAAGCAAATAACAAGTCCTTTGGCACTTTCTGGTGGCTGTCAGGAATGTTTGCACGAGTCTGCTCCCAAGTGCAGCTTCCAACCAGCTGGCTTGGGTTGCACAACCACACAGGAGTATTTGCATTTAATCTCTTTGCCCCCGAGGTTTCCATTCAGTCGGGACTCAGCCTCGAGTGCTGCTGCCATACTTCGAATCAGTTTTTCTAACAGGGGTGGGAAGAGCAGAGCAGGAATTGGAGTTGGGGGATCTGCTTCCCTAGCAACTGTAGATGAGACTGGTTTGCCTTTCTGATCCTAATCCTAGCAAGTGAAAATGAGATAATTGAGGCAGATGGAGTAGCTGTGTTACAAATAATTCTGTGTACCAGTGGTTTCTCTTGCCTCTGGAGGTTTTAGAGGAAAAGAACATGTTTTCACTAGGAAAATTCTGGTTGTTTAGCAGACCATTGAAACTGTGACAAATGGGAGAGAGAATCAAGCCTCTTGACAGGAATGTTAAACTAGTTTAGTCGTTTTGTGCTTATTTTTAATCTCTCCAGTGGAACAAAAGTGTGCAGTGCAGTGTCACATGCTGTGTCACAAAGACGTCACATTGCTGTGTGAAACAGTGCAGAATGTCATTTTTAGAAGCAAATAAATACTTAGGGAACTTTGTTCCAGCCTGTAGGTTTGTTTTATGGAGTTTCAATCCCCAAATACCAAATATCCATAAAACGCGGGGTAAGCAGAGATACTTGGGGCTGGAGATGACTTTTTTCCCCCAGGCAAAGCAAAGAGACGAGGCTGTTTCTGGAAATACACAGGGCGCAACACCGGTGAGGCGGGCACGGCTCTTCCACAGGTGGAATGGGCGGAATGAAGGACTCGACGGCCCAACCTCCGCCTGTCTCTGGCACCAGGAGGCACCAAGAGCCGTCCCCACCTCTGTGTCAGACACAGCTGCTGGGCTTAACTGGGATTCCACCACCCTGTACCTCGGCCCTCTGGGTTTCTCCAGGTTCCATCTGCTGCAGGAGCCGAGGCTGCCCCCTCCTCACGGCAGGTCCGTGGCGGCTCCCTCCAGGCACGGCCGTGCAAAGGGCCCCGCTCAGCGCTCGGCACTAATTGCCCGGGATCGTTATAATCCCTTTAACTCGGTCCGTGTGCCTTTGACCGACCGCGGCTCTGCGCTCCGCGGACCCTTTAAGGCGGGCGGGGCGGTCCCTCCGCAGCGCTGACGCGGGGCGTCCCCCTGGGCGGCGCCGCTCCCTCCCCGCTCGCCCGCATCCCTCCCGTTCCAGATCCTTCTGGAAGGGCAGCGCCGCCCGAGCCCTGCCGGAAAGAGGCGGG
>JANPWX010000183.1:3587083-3623152 GCA_024734555.1 Trochalopteron elliotii | reverse complement strand
ACAGCGACCGCTGCACGCCGTGAGTACCGGCGCGCCCGGGCCCCGCCGCCCCGCCCGCCCGCCGGGGCTGCCCCGCGCGTCCCCCCGCGGGATCCCCCTGACGGCCCGGCCCCCGCGGCTGTGCCGGGAGCCGGCGGAGTGCCCCTTGCCGGGAATGCCTGCGCCGGGAAGCGCTGGAGTGGCCGGCTGTACGTCCCGGGTTCTGGTGGTGCCGGCGTGTCCTTGAAATCCCGCGCTGTGCTGCCGGAGGAGCCGCGCGGCTCCGGGGGCTCGGGCTGTTCCTGTCCTCGCAGCGCTTTGCTCTCGGGTAGCCCGAGATCCCCGTGGAGAGCATGTGTTTCCCCAACTCTGGAACGGCTGCCAGGGCTGGGAGCGTTTCCATTAACAATTACATGAGTGGTGGCGAGACTGGCGAGGAGGAGGAGGAGGAGGTTGATTCAGCAGGGAAGCGGCGCGATGAGTTCCCTTTCTTTAAACCTGTTCCTGCTTGCACCGCATCTGCCGGCCTGGAATACCGAGGTCTGGCGAGGAACGGGGCGGGGGGGGCACTGGGCAACGTCCGTGATGATGGGAGACGCAAGAGTAGGTGGAGATTTTGCTCCTCTGTTTCTATGGGATACGTCTAGGAATTTTAGAGCTCCATCTGTGCATAATTTTGGAGGAGGATTCAGGAATTCGTGTAATACTCATAAAAATCGGGGGTTGGATGGTGCTTGTCGTTTTTAAAAAGGGACTTGTAGCCGACAGAGAAAGCTGTTTCTGCTGTGCCAGACTGTAGTAACTTCAGCACCGCTGCCCTGGTCTCGGAGAAATGTAGGTTTGCTTTCTAAAAAGTTGATTTTTGAAAGTGCAAAGAAGTTGATTGCCGAAAAGCATGCCTTCTGTTTTAATGGGAATATTCTTGAAAATTCTTTTTACTATTTAGAAGAGCATGCTTCTCATATTAACTCTCAGGAAGTAATTACCCTTGTGCGGTGAGAACTGAAATTCTCTGGCCTTTCAAATGCAAAGTATCCCATGAAATTGTTGCCCAGAGAATGTTCAGGCAGCTGCAGTTTCCTTCCCCCTTGTGATGAAGAGCACTTCCAATTTTTAGCTATTTTTGGAGTGTGTTCTTTGCAGGTAGGCTTACCTGCATATAATATTTTTCAAAACCATTTTCAAACTGTGTGTGATTAACCGTATTTTGAAGATACTTGCAAAGTGATTATGAAAGAGGTTCAAGTTAGCAATTACAGCATCTGGAGTGCACACACACTTAGAGACAGAGCCTGTCACACTTCAAGTGACATTTTCATTGACCTTTTCTGTCTGAAAATGCAGTAATACAGGAGACCTTGAGGAACATCTTCTCTAATGTTATTGTCTTGAGAGAAACCAAACAAAGGTAAATAGAAATGTAACAGGTTCGTTACTGTTATGTAAGCTTATCATGGTAGCCAGATCTTTACTTCAAGTGGGATTTGAGTGGTGTAGACAGATCTAATTCTTCCATCATCAAAACTTTCCTTATTGCACATAGCAACGCAGTAAATGAACTTATTTGAATGTCCCAGTGGAGGTGCTCACATCATGCAGGTCCTTGAGTTAGCTGTTAGTTAATTACATTCTGTAATCCAGTGCTTGGGATTGTCAGTGTTAGTACAGCCATGTATCATCCTGGAAGCTTTAGTACAAATACTTCACAAAGCAGGGAAAAAGATTCTGCCAACAAGCCACGCATTTCAGTAGAACCTGGGTATTTCCTGGCCTTTGGCCCTGGATCTCTTAGAAAGTTAACTGACACTTGACTTTTCCTGAAGTGGGAACTTGAGCAGGTCTGTTGAACACATTTCCAGTGCTTCTGGCACGTTAGGCTCCTGGCACACGGCCCTTTCAGGTGCTCTGCCTCACCGCCGTGGTTTGGTGGAAAAACAAGACCGTTGTTGATAGCTCATAACTTACTTCACACCAGGTGTGATTAATGTGATCACGTACTGTAATTAAGATGATGTAATGAGGAATCTTGGAAACGACTGAATTTTTTGAAGCCAAGGAGGGCACGTTTATTTTTATTTTTTTTTTGACGTCTTTGAAAGAGAAACATCCATCCCCCTGTGCTGGAAGTGAGGAATTGAAGTAACCCATGGCAGGAGCTGTGCTGGCTCTGAGCTGGTGCTTCATGTTCTGCATGGGGTAATGTGCAAGTCTGTGAGCAGAGGCAGATTCCTGCACTGAAAAGGCGTGATGCAGTAGCACGAGTTTGTAAATAATTTGCTTGCTGTGGAAATTGCTCGTTTATCTGACTTGCCCTAATTATCAAAAGGCATAATTGGGAACTGTAGTGCTGTGACGTTAAAAATTGTGAGAGTCATTTATGAAAGCTGAGCTACGTGTTTGAAAATGTGGGGTAATGCCTCGTGTGTTTGCAGCAGTTAAATCTGGAGAAGGCTTTGGATGTCAGAAAAGAGAAGAGGTTTCTAGAAAATACTATCACATTGCAGTGCCCTCAGTGATGGGGAGGAAGCAGGAAGCAGTCTGCTCGAGTGACCTTTTTGCATTCATTAAACGATTACATTTGAGCTGTGTGAAATCTGGGTTTCTCTCTCACTCCTGAATGGTCGTAGCCAGATCAGTTGCCTTTTGGGGAAGAGTTGTATTTCAGGTCTGTGATGTGAAGATGTGGTGTTATAACTAACAGAATAAAAAAAAAGAACATTTCCAAAGGCAATGCTGAGGAGCCATATGGTGCCTGGGGCAGCCTTTGCTGATCCAGGGAAGATTTCAGTGGTAGCCAAGAACCTGCAGGGTGCTGTGGATCACAGCAGAGCTTCCCAAGCCCTGGGAGCTGTCCCCAGGACTCCCTTTCTGCCTCTCTGCTGCATGTACCTGGTAGTCCTCGCTTGTGGAAGCACTTAACAGCTCGTTCAGCTCCCATGGTTTGTGGGTTTTTTAATTGTTGTCTTAGGATTGTTGCTAAGGGCTCTTAGAGTGTGAATGTGGCCCTGTCAGACTCAAGGGTTGTTGAGTCAAGAGAGCCAGACTGGCAAAGTTCAGGGTTTTGAATTAAATCTCACAGGCTTCGTAGGTTTTAGCCTGTGACCTAGAAGTAACTATCAGTGCGTTTCCTTCATTATAAGATCTGTAGAACATTTAAGCTTTTACAGAATTCTGTAAATGCAATTAGAATGACAACAGTTGCAGTTGCTTGCTGTTTCTAAACTGACTGACAAAGAACAAAATATAACTAGAATTCCACTTCAGGTTCTGGTGCTCCATGCAGTAATGCTGTTCTTTAACACATCCATGTTCTGTTGAATTCTGCTTGAATTTTTGTGGGTGTTCTAAAATATTACGGAAATACTTTATGATGTTTTCTTTTTTTTTTTTTATTTTTCATTTAGAGCATGTGTATCTTTAGGATCCAAAACCCGAGCCATCGGGAATGCAGCAAAGAGCCAGGTAAATGGATCAAAAACTTGTTTGGCTAGTAAATAAGTTCATCCTGGATAGGATTGTCCTGGAGTAATTTCTTTTGATAGCTTAAATACTGTGTTCACGGGGATTTGTTTGTTTTGGTCCTTTCTTTGGTTAAAAGCCTGTCCTGAAAACAACTAGGTTAAAACACTGATGAGAGAGTGAGTAGGTGTGGGAAGGCTTTACATCCAGATGGGATCTGAATTAGAAGAGAACTTTAAAGGAAGGGAAATGTGTTAATTTGTTGAAGGTTCATTTAAGGTTAATGTAGGTAATAACTTCATTAGTTCCTGCAGGCAGCAACAATACAGGATCTTAAATATTTCATGCTGTATTAGAAAGCTCCTCTAAAATAAAAAGTACAGTGAAAATTGATGGCAGCAAGTTAATGGCTATTACAGAGAGAAGTACATAGGAAGTTTTCTAATAGAGGCCATAGATTAGAAAGCAGATGATTCTTCCTCTCTCCTCACACTTTGCTTTTCAGTGAATGTGTGGGGCTTGACACAGGTCAGTGTGTGCATTAAGCCCAGCATAAAAAATTCCTTTCTGCACAGTCCTCTGCATCAGAATGTTATGGGCAATAAAAATATCTTTGCCACAGATCGTCACAAACGTAAAAAATGCAGTACATGGCTTCAAAAAACTGCATGGAAGAGCATTTGAAGATCCTTACATCCAAGCTGAGAGGGCCAAACTTCCCTATGAACTTCAGAAGATGCCAAATGGCTCCGTAGGAGTGAAGGTGAGTGAGAGCTTTGGGTGGAATCTTTGCAGTGGTAGGGATGAGCACTTTGGGCCTTGTCACTTTACTTCCTGTGTGGTCACTTACATTGTCCTTAAGAAAACTAAATACTGTGTCTCTAAATAAGTCTGTACTTTCTCCAAGGTGTCCACTAAGGTTTCTCATCAATCATGTTAGTTTTCCATAGTCACATCAGCTTTTCACTTGACCTTGCTAGATTTATCTTCAAATCTGTATAATTACAGTGTGAGATTATTAGTCCCCATCAGACATGCAGAGACCAAGTGTCAGGAAAACAACATAATGGTCTGAATATGAAATTTGAACAAGTTACTTTTAATTTGCTTCCAAACTAAATGGCAGGAGCACTTGGCATTGCTGGAGAGATGATAGCTGGTTAGGAATTCAGGACACAGAACCTCCCATGAAGGCTGAGGATTCAGCTCCATTTCCTGAGCAGGGCAGGACTGTTGGAATTGCCTGGTTTACACCTTCCCTGCCTCCTGTGCTTGAGTGACTGTTGCAGGAAGCAAATGTTCCTTGGGCTTGCTCCAAAACTTGTATTTTTAGCTTGTGTTACAGAACAATATGATCCTACGTGTATTATGCTCTTTTTTTGCTGTTGTTTTTTAAATTCAAAATACACAAGCAGCAGAAATACTGTATCATTGTGAATAGTCCCTTGAGATAACTGAAGTGTTAAGTTTCCCACAAAAAAACCCCAAAACTGAACTGTTAAAAATTTGTTGTAGGGAGCACAGATCAATTGACAGGGAGTTGTTACTTGTGTCTAGAGCCTGGTGTTCAATGGGTCTCAATGCTCAACATCACAGTAATGTCCAAGCTGCACATCTGGAGAGCAAAGCTGAGGTGATTGATCAGAGAATCCCAAATCTCTGTTTCAGGTGAGGTACCTGGATGAAGAGAGACTGTTTGCAGTGGAGCAGATCACAGGGATGCTGCTGGCCAAACTGAAGGAGACTTCAGAAAGTGCTCTGAAGAAGCCAGTGGCCGACTGTGTGATTTCAGTAAGTTGTGGTATATTTATTGCAATCCATAGGCAGCTTTGTGCAAGCTAGGGCCATTTATTTATACCATGGTGCAATGGTAAGAGGTACAAGTAGTGGACAGAAATCATATCCCAAAGAACGGGCTTTTGTTACAGGTTTTTCACATGAAAATACTCCTTGAAGCACGTGTGAGGAGATGAAAAAGTTGTTAGATCAAGAGTGTATTTTCATAAAGGACACAGTGCTTAAGCTGATCCAGTCTGTCTGTCTCCAGGGGCTACAGACAGTATTTCTGATTACTGTAGTCCTTGTTAGAAATGGGAGCTGTCCTAGGTGTAAGCCTGTCTTCTTTGCTTCCAAAGAACCTTCCTAAATTCATGTTAGATTTCTTGTTACATGGGTGAGCACTGTTGTGCAGTTGAAAGCTGCTTGAACATAGAGCTCTGAGGGTCTGCTGATAATTTGACACACCCAAACGACTTGGCTTTGTTTGAAAAAGTCTTTTTATTTTGTTAGATGCAAAGTCCTGTGTCTCCTTTTCACATGGTCTTTGTTTCCTGGCCCTGGTGGGAGGTTTGGGCATGAAGGATTGCAGTCACCCCTTCTCTGTCAGGCAGAGACATGGGAGCTGGAAGGCTGCATACTTCAGCTGTTAGAAATCTGCTTTGGTCTTTTTCTGTGCTTCTCCACGGCGTACAGAGACACTGGGAGAATACCTCCCACACAGCCAGGGATCCTTGGCACTTCCCCACAGTGGTAGCCAACAAAACACACAACAAAATGGAGCTCTACGTCTGCTGAAGAGGTGCCAGCTGATTGCAGCCAGCTCCTCAATGGGCTCTGATGGTGCTGTGGCTATTTTTGGTGGCACTGAACCTTGTAGCACACTGTAAGCTGGCACTGTGGTGGCAGAGATGTCTGAAAAATGGATACAGGTTCAAGTTTGATTCCAGCATCACTGCAGTGCTGCCATTGATTTGCTGTGGGGCTGTGTGTGAGTATTTGTTGGGTTGACTTTGTACTGCACAAATGTTTCCAGAAACTGGTGATGATTTTAAGATGAAAGACTCACTAAAACAATCTGAGAAAGCATTTTCAAGATTTCTTTTTTGTGTGTGTGTTAAAATCTGCTTTATTTAAAATAACTCTGGGTGCCACTTCATTTTTGTCATATTTTGAACTTTTAATTAAAATATGCACTTAAATGAATTAGCTAGCTGTTTTATTCAGACAGCCTTATTAATTTGAGGTTAGCTTATAACAGTTTCTTGTGGTGATGACATTTATAGGATAGCTTGATGGGCAAGTCTGACTACCCTAAATTAAAAAATCCATAACCCATAATGTCCAATGTCATTACTTTTGGAAACAGGTCCCTAGTTTCTTCACTGATGCTGAAAGGAGGTCTGTAATGGCAGCTGCACAGATTGCAGGATTAAATTGTCTGAAGCTGATGAATGAAACTACAGCAGGTAAAGGGCTGGGTCTTTTTTTGTCCTTTGAGGCTGTTGAATGTGAGGGTGATGACACCCTGCTGTTACACAATGGGGAATTTGGGAGAGAGCTGTCCAGGCTGGTACTGCCCAATCCAGTTTGGGAACTGGAAACACAGCACTGGGGTGGTGTGTGCAGCACTTGGGAGGCACCATGAGAGCTGGGGTTTGCTAACCTGAGCACGGTGACACCTGGGAATAGCTTTGGAAATAAACCTGGGATATATCCTTAAAGTTGTGGCAGTCCTGTCAACTGCAGCAATGGCACCACTGCTTCTATGAAGTAATTTATTCCCCTCTTCTGGTTCTGGTGAATTCTAGGGTGGAGCATAGAAATATGTAACGCTTCACGGGGACTAAAGTTGGAGCTGCTTAAATCAGTAATTTTTATTTTTCTTGATTCTCTTTGCTGTTAGAAAGTCTCAAAAAGCTCTCCAAATGAGTCCTGGTAGTGAAAGCTTAGATTCATGTAAACTAGTCTTCCAAAACATTTTCTTTATCTCTTGGGCATGCTCGAATTTTTCAAAGCTAAGGTAAAAAAAATCTGAAAGTAGGGCATTTCAAGGGAGAGGTGTAGGCATGAGTCTTAATCTGTGCAGTTTCACAAACTGCAGTGTTAATTTGGCTACAAGCAAAATTGAAATGCAGGGTGAGTCTTTATTAGTGCTAAACTTTCACTTGACATCTCTTTCTCTCTTGTCAATGAAAAACGTGTTTTCAACATGCTTTTGACTTTATAAACACCTTCATAACTGTTCTTAAAAAGGTTAAACATGGGCAGTGCCTGTCTCTTGATGGTGCTTTTAATGCATGGTGTGCAGATGTGTGTGGCTTGCCCTTACCTTCCATGGGTTGGTGTTTTCCAGTTGCACTGGCCTATGGAATATACAAGCAAGATCTGCCAGCCTTGGAAGAGAAGCCAAGAAATGTGGTCTTTGTAGATATGGGACATTCTGCATATCAGGTTTCCATCTGTGCTTTTAACAAGGGAAAACTGAAGGTAATCTTCTAAGTCATACATTAAAAGCTTGAAGTATTTAAAACTCAAAATGCTGCTCTGTGGAAAGATTAGGGTTTTTTAAAAGATAAATGTCTATGGAAAATATACTTTTAATGTGGAGTACAAACCCCTTCTATTAGATTTTGGCTATTTGATCAAGTCAGTTTTTGTAAAATGCAGAAGTAAAGCATCTTGAAGTGTGTTTTGGAAAGTGCTTGATAATTAAGGACACTGCACAGTTTTTGTGTCATATCCCTGAAATATTTGCATATTCAGGGAGCCTCCTAAGCGTTGCAGTTGTGCAACTGACTCACTCATGGGAGATTCTTGAACTGTCTTGAGTCACTCCAAGATGTTGGGAGGTTTTTTTTGGTGCCATCCATGACAGTTCAAAGTCTGAATAGCTCAGTTGGTTAGAGCCTTGTGAGAAAATCACCACGGTTTGTGTGTTCAATCCCTTTATGGGCCATTCACTTAAGAGTTGTACTCGATGATCCTTGTACGTCCCTTCCAACTCAGAATATTCTGTAATTCTATAAATGCAGTGGGATGTGAAGTCAAGTTGAGCAGTGTTTGCTTCCTGGTTTGGAGACCTTTTTTGTCAGTGACCTACTGATGGCTGAATGCTTTTGTGGGCCTGTCTGTGGTAGCCAAATGCCATCTGAAGGCAATGATGGCACGTCTTGCTGCGCTGGGTAAACGACACAGAACAAACCTCATCTGATAACTTCTGCTCTTGTTCTTTGACTTCTGCCAGGTCTTGGCCACTACCTTTGACCCTTTTGTAGGTGGTAGGAATTTTGATGAGGCTTTGGTAGATTACTTCTCCGAGGAATTTCGGACAAAATACAAACTGAATGTAAAAGAGAATCCCCGAGCCCTGCTGCGGTTGTATCAGGAATGTGAGAAGCTCAAGAAGCTGATGAGCGCGAACGCGTCCGACCTTCCACTCAACATCGAGTGCTTCATGAACGACCTGGATGTCTCCAGTAAGATGAACAGGTACTGGCTGTTGTTCCCACTGAGGGGCAGAGGGTTGTGTTCTCTGAGCAGCCTCCTAACACCAAGCACTCTCCATGCCCTGCAGAGCTCAGTTCGAGCAGTTGTGTGCTGCCCTTCTGGCCAGAGTGGAGCCTCCTCTAAGAGCAGCCATGGAGCAAGCCAGTAAGTAGAAGTCACTTGAGGTGCTGCTAGTAATCCAGACATTCCTGATCTCTTTAATGATTATCTTTTCAATGTATTTTTGTATTTATTAGAATTGCAAAGCTAAGTACTGAAAAGTTAAATGTAAGTTCCATTCATATGCTTGCCATGAATGCATGATCCCATTCCCGCCTCATTTAGTGCACATGCTACTCTGCAGCCTTGGTTATTGACCCTCCTTCACCCCGTGTCATGGAAAAGGTTGGCACTCTGGGTTTATTAAAAAAACACCAAACAACCAAACCAAAATGATGATGGTAAAAGATATTGTTCTGCACTACAGCCTTCTGGCCAGCCTGTTCCATGTGATACTTACATGCCCTCACTGACCTGGTAATTTGGCAGTATATTCTTAAAATGAATTACCTAAAGCATGTGCCAATAACAAAGTAATTTTTTTTAATTTTTTTTTTTTGCCTAATGTAGTGTAAAGGAGAGAATTAGACTTGAACAGGAAAGGTTTTACCCCCAGTTCCAACACTTACAATAAAAGAAAGGGAAGAATTCTGCTGATCCTGTGACTTGGCTAGATAGCAAATGCAGGAATTAAAAACCTGCGTAACTGCTGAGCAGAGCTGTTCAAGGACTGACAGTTGTTTGAGATGACTTCATACACATAACCTGATTCCAAAATTAAAAAGTTAACCTGCAAGCACAGTGTGCTATTTATTAGATACATTGGCTTAAAAGGTTTTCTTTTCTCTTTTGGCAAGCAAAATTAAGCCAGACATACATAAAATGAGATCTATTTGGGTTTCATTTTGTTGGTTTTGTTTGGGAGAAGTGAGGTATTGTCCATTAGTGCAGAAGACCCAATTTCACCCCTCTGAGTTCATGCACAGCAGAAAGTGGATGCACATGGACAACACACTTTAAAGAACAGCTGTTCTCATTGATGCTTGGCTTCTGCATTTCCCAGGTTTATGCAACTAGAAAATTTGTAGCCTACAGGAGGGTCAAAGAGTTTTAAAGATCTTGTCAGCCATGAAATACATTCAGTGCTTGTCACAGTGTCTAGATAATGAGAGAACTTCTATTTTTTTTCCTCTTCTTTTTTTTTTCCAAAGATAGCTTTCTGATATCTCGATGATAACTTAAGGGCATGCACTCTCTTTTCTAGAACTTCAGCGTGAAGATATCTACAGTATAGAAATAGTAGGTGGGGCTACTAGAATTCCAGCAGTGAAGGAACAGATCTCTAACTTTTTCTGTAAAGAGATAAGCACCACACTAAATGCTGATGAAGCTGTTGCAAGAGGCTGTGCCTTGCAGGTATAGTTCCTGAAATAAAACTGTAGTATTGCTTCTTTAACATAACGTACTAATGAAATACAGCTAACCACAAGCAAAAGGTACTGCAGCTGAAACCAGCTGCAGTCTTACTTGTTCTTTCACTAATTGGCGACAGTGACCATGTCAGAAATGATTCTATTACATTCATTAATTTGCTGCTGTGTCATGTTTGTTAAAAAGGCCTGTTAAATTTGACTACCCAAATTCTGCTGTTCCACTTCTGTGTCATCACTTGGAACCTTTGCTGGGTGTCTTTACTGAAAATCACTGAGGAAATAACATCTATTACTTTAGTTAAGTCTTTCAGTTCAATTAACTCTAGGAAGTTTCTGTTAAAAAGAAAAATGTGATAAGCAGGACCTTCATATGACCTATATGATAAGTGTTAATTCTTGTACTTGCTCTTTATTTGACTACATGGATATAATAAATTTTTGTTCTTGTTTTTTTTTTTTCCTAGTGTGCAATTCTTTCTCCAGCTTTTAAAGTGCGTGAGTTTTCCATCACAGATGTTGTTCCTTATTCTATAACATTGAGATGGAAATCATCTTATGAAGAAGGAACAGGGTAAGTTGTACAGTGCCTACAAAACAGTGTGTGTTTGGACATAAAGAAAAATGTTGAGCTGTGGAAAAAAAAACAGGCCTCAGGCTTTGAAGCTGTCCTGCACTTGAACACTTGAAATTCTAATTTTCTTTTTTAACATTTTACCTTTTGGGTTCCAGTTACTGCTTAACAGTTGGAAATACAATTAATTAGAATGTTGGGGTGAGGTTGCCTCATTTTTAATAAGTGTGACATAAAATGCAGAGTCCAGCTTTTGAGACCTAGAGGCCTTCAACCTCCAACTCTTATTAAAAACTGACTTAAATTAAATCACTCTGTTGCTTGGTTAGCAAGGCTGCTGATTGTTAACCTACCTTGACTTTGATTGTCCATGAAGTTATGCTTAGAGATTTCATGTTGTCTAACGTTTATTGCTTTAGGGAGTGTGAAGTCTTCAGTAAGAACCATGCTGCTCCATTCTCTAAAGTAATTACTTTCCACAAGAAAGAGCCTTTTGACTTGGAAGCTTATTATACCCATCCACATGAAGTGCCTTATCCTGATTCCAGAATAGGTAAGGACATGGGAATAAAACCCCCATCCCTAACTCCTGTTGATGCAGGAAAAAGGGTTTCTCCTTTCTTGTAAGATATGTTACTTCCATATTTTCTGGCTTACAGAATAGCTTAGGTTCTTTAGAAAATCTCAGCACAGGCTTCTTGATTTAAATGTGGTGAGCAAACCATATTGACATCTCTGTTTGACATGCCTGAAGAAAATTCTGCATTCTTCCTTCCATCTGTCTTTACAGTTTCTGAATGCTTCAAAAGAAGAAGGCACAAAGAGTTTAGTGCTCTATTGTCTGGTTCTTTCAGTCTCTGTAAAATTGATAAGGATCTTATGTGCCTGCCAGCCTGAATTTTTCAAAGAAATTAGATAAAAGGAGCTGTTGCCTGTCTGGACAGATAACTTGTCTCATGCTATCTGTCATGTCTCTTTCTGTTAATCTGAGAATATAAAATACTGTTGTTTCCTCAATTTAAGCACCTGTAGTAGAGTCTAAAGAATTAGATTACATAAATAGGTTTCTTGTTAGCTTATGCTACCTTACTTGCAGTTATTAGTACACTCCTTGGGGTCTGTAATTCATTATTTTAGTCATTGGTCTATGAATCAGGTACAAACTTGCTGCTATCTGTTTGGCTGTCTGTGGAGGAAGTCCATGCTCTTCCTTCACATATGCATATCATCTACACATAAATTTTCATCAAGTTGCAAAATAAAGTATCAACCCCACTGCTTTGAGAAACCTTGATAAGCACTGTTCATTCTCCAAAAAGTGTAGTGCAGCCATGTTATCAAATTCAAACAGAATCTTTTATCTCTGCTAACGTTTTATTTTTCAGTGTGAAGTTTGAGTTACGTGGACAAAAGAAACCATTTGAGATGAATCAGAGTAGTTTCTCTAGTGTGCTGGTTACAGAAGGCAACAGAGAAGTAGAACACCTAGTAAAGTACTGTCTTGTTTTTTTATGAAATACAGATAAAGCAAAAACATCTTACTAATTACCAGTGAAGTGGTAATAATCGGGGAGCCAGTTTAGTTTATCTGCCTGCAGCTTGCACTGTAGGATTGTCAACTAAGTAGAAAATTTCCAAATAGTTTCAGTTACGTGAAGTTAGTGTTTAAATTAACACCCTTAAGGGCACATATTTAGGGTTTTTTCCTCTTCCTCTGCATTTTGGGACAACAATTAAGGCCCCTCTGTTGTTTCCAAGGGCGTTTCACCATCCAGAACGTTGGTCCCCAGCACGACGGCGACAACTCCAAGGTGAAGGTGAAGGTGCGCGTCAACATCCACGGGCTGTTCAGCGTGGCCAATGCCTCCATCATCGAGAAGCAGAGCATCGAGGGGGATCACAACGACACCCCCATGGACACAGAGTCAGCAAGTAAGAGCCAAGGCAGAGATGAGGAGCTGGTATGTAAAGCTTGTAAACATCTACACTGTCATTCTGGCAACAGAGCCCATAATTGCAGGGTAAATCGCCGTGTTCCGCTTCTCACAGTTGCTGCTTCTCCACCCTCGAATTATTTCTTTGGTTATGTAACACGTTTCTTCATGTTCGTTGCTTAAGTGCTGGTGGAGTGTGGCACTAAGCACAAAGAATGGAAAAATGGATTCTAAAAAAATCAAGTAGTTTTTTCAGTGTTCTTTATCGTGTCTGCTATTCTTAGCGTTATCTGATGTCGCTGGCAAGAGGCAGCGTATTTAATCAGATCTGTTGACAAATTAATTCTAAAGGTTTTTCCTCACAAACTATGTTTTCAGTGAGTAAAAAATATCTGGCATTTCTTTGTACATGGGAAAACTGCACTGCCTCTTGAAAGTAGCTCCCTGTGAGGTGCAGCTGTGCCCCTTTGCAGTGCAGAGTTGAGGACTGGGTGTCAGTGAACACTCTGGAGCTGGAAACAGCAACACCAGCGCTGGCCCCGGCAGCCTTTCTCCTAAGGTTTGGCCTTAGGTTCTCCCACTTCAGCTGGATATTCTACAGGAATTAGAGCAAATGGTTACACAACTAGCCTTACATAATTGGTATAAGCAACTTCTTAAATACTATGCTGCTTTCCAGGAATGTGGGCATATTTGAAATGCTGAGCATGGTGCAGTTCCTTGTGGGCAAGTGCTCCATATGTGATGTTTGTGATCAAGTGAGCAAAGGTTGGAAGTGCTGGAGCTGGCATTTAGTGTAAGAGGCATGTGGAGCTGACTGGGAGTGTGCTGAGTTAGTTCAGTGTGAGAGCAGCTGCTTCCATGCTCAGGCTTTCCATTTGTAGCACTTGATTCGTCTAACACATCTTCTGTTTTACAATGGTGCTTGTCAGCCATTACCTTTCAGTATTGAGGATGATCCCCTCGACTCTGAGGAGGAGGTTTGTGGTATCTCTGTGTCCTGTTTTCCCCTCTCTAGCTATTTCCTGTAGGCAAAGCAGTTCCTTCCAGTTGTTGGCTTTTCTGTGTGAACAGTAAGAACAGCAAGTGAGGATTTAGATACTACTTTCTTCCTGCTCTGAAGTGACAAAACTTTAAATTTGGAAGAAGTAGCCTTCTTGTTTTCCACTTTAAACTGCAACATAAGCACCTGTGCTAGAGTTTGAACTCCTTAAACAATTGTTTTTATTACCTTGCAGAACTATTGGTAAATTATTCTACATGCATATGTAGTTTGTGAATCCAGAAATGTTAATTCCTTGTAAAAGAGACAATCTTGGACCTTTCAGACCTTGGCTACAGCTTGTTAATTGTTAATGCTCTGGATCTCTGAGTATTAAAATCATCCTGAAAACTTCATGCTTACCCATCGCTATGTCATTAAAAGTGTTTTTCAGTGATGACATGGAGCTGTATTACTTAAACCAAGTGATCTGCACTAGTAATGTAACAGTCTTTCAGATTGTTACATTTAGAATAAGGCATAAGTGATAAAATTACTGAAAAACTTAAGTGAGGCTCTCTTTATTTTGGGTGGCAAGGAGGGAAGATAGTTGTTCATGTACTCCTAAGAGGCTACTGCTACAGAAACCAATTTTTATTGATTCCACTGTCTTGTGAGTAGTCCACTACTTGAGATGCAAGTAATAATTGCAGTGATTAAATTACTTCTGCTTTGGGTTGCAAACTTAAAAGTTTGGGTCAAAAATGATAGAAGGTCGAAGTTCTGGCTGTTCCATAGAGAATCCTTTTGTTGTTTCCTGTGTTGGTGGCGTGTTGCTAGAATGTTCTTTGATTTCATTTTATATGTATTTGTTTCTAATTTAAAGTGAGTATTCACAAGGCTTAGTGTAATTATGTAATGGGGACAGACAGCAACATGAGTAGAATTCTCATTTAATTTGAAAGAAATACAAATACTACATCAAAATGCCTGTTTAAACATGGTGAAGCATACATTTTTAAGATTGATTCTGAAGTTCATATATTGTCTGTGATTTACTGTAATTGATATCATTCCTAAATCTTACAGCAAACCTTTGCATTCAGTTTTGTAACTCTCTGCAGGATAAAATGCAGGTTGATCAAGAAGAAGGTGTGCAGAAAAGTCAAGTTGAACAACAGAACCAGGCAGATGAGGAAACTGAAAATGCTGGAAATGAAACAAAGGTTTGTATTCAGTATTAATAAGATATTTTTTGTCCAGTATTCTCACACTTACTGATTTTGCTAGTTGGAAATCATAGGACTGTTTAGGGGACAGCTATACTGAGATGGTTAAGTAAGGAGTTCTGCCATAGCACTTTAGTTGTTAATGTAGCATGAGTGAGACTTTGAAGTAGGTTTCTGCTGTTCACCCTGGTTTTATAATGAAGATGGAATTTTGGGAGATTAGGAAACATTGTGAAGAATAATATACAGTGCTTTAAGCTTTTGAACAAATTTTCTTAACAGTTCTGTAAAGAAATGAAATTTCACCTGTTTGGTTCCAAACTAAGGTAATAATGATTTTGAATACAGAGGAGTAATGAGGTGCTTAATTTACATAAGAATTTGTATAAGAATATTAATTTGTGGCTGTCTTAACTAGTTTCATTTCTCTCTCTCTTTTTGAGCATAAATGTAGTAATAATTAGATTCCTGGAAGTTTCTTAGTAGTGTCACTCTTTTCATAGGCTGCTACTGGAGAAAAGCAAGATCATCCCTCGCAGCCAAAGGCTAAAACAAAAGTTAAGAGTATTGACCTCCCTATACAGGCAAGCCTCTATAGGCAGCTGGGACAAGATCTGATCAATTCCTACATAGAAAATGAGGTAAGCAGCATAAATTAATCATGTCACTGTTGTCACAATTAATGTCACTGTCAATAAGTATCTAAAAAATATTTGCAATCATCGAGTTAGCTAATTTAGAATTCTTTAGGAAGCTGCCCTTAATTGTAACGGGTTTTGTTGTGTTTGGGTTTTTGGTGAAATGAGTCAATTTCTCTGGACTTAATTTAGCCCATTCTGGTTGTGCTTGTGGTGATGACTTACACAGAAGTGGGTGTTTTTATCAGTAATTGGGAATTACCAGGCCTCTGGCAGGTTCTCTGGTACAGTTTCAGGAGTAGTCACTCAGCTCAACACTGAAAAATGCTTTCAGCTTTAAGTGTGCCTTTCTCCACCTCAGGGGAAGATGATGATGCAAGACAAGCTTGAGAAAGAACGAAATGATGCAAAGAATGCTGTTGAAGAATATGTGTATGAATTCAGAGACAAGCTGTGTGGAGTCTTTGAGAAATTCATCACTGAAGAGGTGAGACTTGCTTGTATGTTTCAGCTGTTGGAAAAGGTTCCTTGGTATTTATAAATGTTGAGTGTGTGTTTTCTGGAGGCTGCAGGGGTCTCTTGGACTAGTTTTGGAATAGGAGATGGCTTGACTTCCAGCAGTGAAGCTGCAGTTAACACTTACACCTGACATTTGACTTGCAGAGTTCTTTGTTGCCTGAGAAGCTCCTCAGTGGCAAGGAAGGATCAGGGATGCAGGCAGAAAGCAAAAACCCCTATGGTCAGCATAGGAAAGTAGGACACATCACCACCAGCTTCTGAATGGCATGAGTGGGTAGGAATAAAAAAGGAAATGAACAGATAATATGGAACACTCTTCAGAGGTGCATGGACTGTCTTTAAATAGCCTCAGGATTGATTTTATAACTCTGATAAACTTCACCTGCAAATCACATGAGTAGGGCTGTCCTGCCTCCCTCATCTCTGTAAAATCTTGGCTTTGAAGTCTCTTAATTACTGTTTTCCTTCACGATCACATTGGATATTTGAAGCTGATGAAGCAGTCCTTTTTTGAGTAGGGTGGGTTTGTGCCAGGGAGAGGAGTCTCATTTGATGTGTTCCTTTGTGACTTGGAGTGTCCATAACTTGCTTTGTAGGATTCAAACAAGCTGACCTTGATGTTGGAGGACACAGAAAACTGGCTTTATGAAGATGGAGAGGACCAGCCAAAACAAGTATACATGGATAAGCTTCAGGAATTAAAGGTAAGGTTTTGTGTTGTTTTCCAGAAAACTCACTCATGTATGTTTGGGGTGTTCAGGTTGTGTATGTTCAGTTATTAAATGAACATAATAAGTAGAAATAGAAGTAGAGTTTAATGTGAGTTGTGCTCCTAATTTTGAAAACGGTTGAAATGAAGCAGACTGTCACTAATGACAATAGATTTAATCTCTGTGGGAATTTTCTGTCAGACTTCTTATAGTCTGAAAGAGGCTTTTGAGTAGTTTGACTGCACTCTTGGGTAATGAGAATTACATTCCAGAATATATATTCTGCTTTTCCTGTTCTCAGTGGTCTCCTATAGATGTATAGCAAGACCAGTTTTTGGGTCTAATATCCAACAATAAAGGCTCTGGAGTGCTTTAACAGTAGCTTCCATTGTATAATTTGATTATTGATGACAAACACCCCCTGAATGCTTCAGATTTTAAGGATCTCATGGGGAAAATGTGAGTTCTGATGAATAACTACCTACTTTGTAGTAAGTTGAAGTATGTGTCCAGCCCTTGGGCTCCAGCTGTTTACTCTGCAGTCACATTTCCTCAGGGGGAGGAATAACTAATGGAAACTGCAGTGTAGATCCAGGCAACTGCCTGGATACCAGTATTCAAGAGAAGGAAAAAGCAAACAGTGGATAAAATTACAAGTTTTCAGGTTAACTACTTGAAAATTAAAGCATCTCTTGAAGCCTAACTGGTTTCAGTTCCAAATGCATTGTTCCAAATGCTCTTTTTGCAGAGAACAGTGAAATATCAACCCTAGAAAGGACAGTCACTATTCCTGTGTTTAAACTTCTGCTTTTTTTTGTTGTTGGACTAAAGCAATATGCCAAGACTTGGCTTTTTGAATGGGTGAGAAAAGGAGTTAAAGGCAGCCTTCCTTCCCCATGCTGCATTGTATTCTTAGAGCAGTCTAAAGGAAATACGTGTTTTGTAAAGATCTTTGTGCTTGTTATTCCAGAAATTTGGACAGCCTATCCAGGAAAGATGCATGGAACATGAAGAGAGACCGAAAGTTCTAAATGAGCTGGGAAAGAAGATTCAGCTCCTTATGAAAGCAGTAGAAGCCTACAAAAATAAGGTAAAGCCAAATGATTTAGCTATTCAATGATTATAGGTGTTTTTTGTTAAAAAATCCTATACAGTTACCTCTTACACTGCTTTAGAAGAGCTATTGTACTTCTGCTCCTGAGAACTTTAAACCTGTTCTGCATTGTTAGCAGAAAGAGCTTCTTCATGAGAATATAAAGATTTATGTATTTTTATGGTGGCTAGTACCACTTGTAGTGGCTCTCTGAATTTACAGCTGTTACTGGTGTTTCTGTAACTTCTAAGATTAATAACTTAATTGGGTGAGTACCATTTTTTAATTTGTGATACAAATACCTATTTCTCTCCTTAGGATGAAAAATACGACCACCTAGATCCTGCTGAGATGGAGAAAGTTGAAAAATACATTAATGAGGCTATGAATTGGTTGAACAGCAAAATGAATGCCCAGAACAAACTCAGTCTAACTCAGGATCCAGTTGTCAAAGTGGCAGAAATAATAGCAAAATCTAAGGTAAAAAAAAAAAAAATAATTGTACTTGCTGCGTTCTGATCAGCTTTTCCTGAACCAGATTTTAGCCTAGATCTGAGCTAGAATATTACATCTGCAGAGATTTTAAAGCTATTAAAAGATCTGTACAGAGGGAGCAGCAGTTATAGCACTCTTCAGTGCTGGCTCTTGATTTACAGTAGTACCTCTGCACAAGCCCTTTTAAAATACCCTGAGTTACAGCACCAGGTTTCTACAGAACAGATTGTCATACAGGTTTGTAACAAATCAGAAGCTCCTCAGGTAGTGAAAAGCTTTTTTTGAAGTTTCTAGACGTGACAGAATAGAGAAGTCTGGTCCTTGACAATGAAATTACAGACCAGAAACGAAGTAAGAGATACTCCAGTTGAGTGCAGCTGCTGTGCCACCCAATGACCTTGCTGTCTCCCTTGTGTCACACCTAGGAGCTGGATGGGTTCTGTAATCCCATTCTGTCCAAGCCCAAGCCCAAGGTAGAAGCTCCCAGTGACGGGCAGTCCAAAGCCAACGGGGAACACAACGGGCCAGTGAACGGACAGAGCGCGGCTGAAACAAAACCCGAACCGGCCAAGGACAACCCTCAGCAGACCAAACCCCCTGGAGAAATGGAAGTGGACTAAACCTTGCATTTCTTTTACTTCATTAAAATAGTGCAAGTAACCACAGGGTCCATTCTTTTTGTCTGGTACACACCTCAGATGTTCAGTTATTCTTAGCCAAACTTCTGTCATTTGTTGCTGAGTAGTTTTGAAAGTGTTTTATATTAAGTACACCTCTGATGTTCATTTCCACTGATGCTGCTTATGTGGAGCTTTAGCCAAATGTAGATTGTATAAGTCACTTGAAGCTTTCCCAATATATTTTATATCAAACATACAGAATTGATATATAAATGGCAACAATCTACCTTATTTAAAGCTTTTATTGTGGATAAACCTCAGCTCCTTTATTCAGGAAAGGATACTGTATTGCACTACTGATGCTCAAGTGTAGATCTAATCGCATCTTTATTTTGGAAAACTATTGGAATCGAAGTGGCAAAACCTGTCACTTGAAGCACTGACCTTTTCTAGTTATTGTATTGTTATAATTTAAATATTAAAATAGAGGTTAGTTGGCATACCAGTCCATCTTGTTGATGTACCATGAGAATTGTACGGTCTTTTTCATAGGAACTGACTAATTCGAGCTTAAGTGTTTTTTGGGTTCCCATAGCACTACCAGTCTCCATTACAAACTGCTCCAGCACAGTGGCTCTGCTGTGTGCTGGGATTCCTGGTCTCTGCACATTGCTGTACATACCCTACTGTGCTTAGGACAGGGTGATGCTGGGGAGAACAGGATCAAAGGGGAGAACATTCAAGGCCTGCTGCATAGCTTTCCCTTGAAAATGTCTTATTGCACATTCAGCTATTTCCATTTCTCTTGTTTTGAATTCAGTTTACATCCTGATTGTATCTCATCCTGGGGAGGAGAAACAACACAAACACTGCTGTGCAAACTGGGTATCACCACCCTGATTTTAAGGTTGCTTAAATGCTGTTTAGTGCAAACTTGAAAGAAATGCTGAGAGCTTATTTAAGCCTTGATCCTCAGCAAGTAGATTTTTTGGTCAAGGACCAAAACAAAAGAGCTTAAAAACTGGATATTATTACCCCAAAGATGGAACCTGCTTGATGAACTTGCATAGCTTACCCCTCAGCTTTGGTCATTTAGCTCTCCAATGAAAGTGTCTACAATGTATTACACGGTAGAATCACTGTTTTCTTTGATACGTCTTAAACGTTGTCAGGGTCCAATGTATGTCCCAAATCTATTCCAAATGCTTCTGTCAGTCACTGAGGTAAAAGCCAGTCACTACTGACTTCAAACCACTCTTCTGTTATCAGAGTGGGAATAGGCTTACTCTAGCTGTGAAAAGTGGTTTCTTTACCAAGCATAAGAAACTAAAATAAATTGCAGTGTAATGCTTCAGTGACTTGAACTCTGTCCCAGAAACAAATCCAGATGTTAACCAGGCACTGCTGCAGCAGTTCTCCCATAGGAGGTGTTGCTGTTGGAAACAAGTGAAGAATCTTGTTTCTGGGTTTGGCAGCTGTTCTATCTTCAACTGTGCCCTTCATCTTCTACCACTGTTCATGCTACAGAAAGTAGTTCATGACTCCTGGGAGAGGTGAATTCAACTCTCCCATATCTTCACAGAGAAAAGAAGCATCATTTATGGCTGTACATAAATCTGCCAGACTCTAGTTCAAGTGCTGGAATTGTATCTTCATGACTGACATCAAGTGACTGAGGTGCATGTACTTTGCTCTCATTCCTGTTCCTCTTACTCAGCTCTAAGTTGACATGTTTAATGCCCTTGACCCTGAGGAGAGCTGCTCTGCAGCTCCTCTGCAACCTCAGGCTTGGGTTCTGCCACGGTAGTCACACCTCTGGCACTGAGGGGGTGACTGTACTGCAGCATCAGCTGTCCTCTCAGGCTGAGCTGGCTTTAACACCATTTCTATCCTCATGGCTTTTACCACAGCAGTGTCAGGAGTAGCATTCTCAAGTACTGGCTTCCTAAAATCCAGCTGCACAATAATTTGTCTAGGTAGACTTCTTGGTACCTGTGGCAGAAGAGCACAAAACTGCAGAAATCTCCAGTGTTAGCTCTCCAGTACCTAAAGGTCATGGGCAAGAACAGAGTGTCTCTGCTCATGGCCATCAGATGCTTAATACATCACAGATGTTCAAGACAATGCTTAGGATAAAGGCTAGAATAATTCTGCACATTTAAAAGCAGATATGGTTCAGACAAACAGTTGTAGTCAAGTTTTCTTAGTAGAATAAGGGTTTTTTTGCTGTGCATCTGGTCTGTCTCTAGATCCCTGCTGAAGAGGAATGCTGCCCACAGAAGCTGGCTCTGAGGTCCACGTTAGGACTCCTGTTTGGGAGAGCAGAGTTGATCTTTCCACAGTGAGGTTCACATTAATACATGACTTGCTCATATGTAATGTTTCCTGTTAGAAAAAGGAGAGTTTACCAGGACAGGTTTAAGTACTTACACACTATGCACAGCTTGAGGTTTTGTGTGTCAGACTCAACGAGAAAGTTCTCTCTGCCTACCCTGACAGCACCACAGGGACTGTCTTTCCAACATAAAGTTTTGTTAGGGAACCAGCAGTGGTCTGCTGCTCTGCATTTTGTGTATTATAACAGCAGATATTTGTTGATAATGTCTTACTTGAAACTTTCTGCAGAGGGCAAGATACATTTCTAACATTTGAAAATACTAGAATATTTTGTGGGCCCTCTGTCCCACAAAAGGAAAAAAAGGAAGCAACACTATCTTTGTAAAGGCCATAGAGTTTGTTTAAAAAAACAAAAGTTTTGTAAATCAGGTTCTAAAGTTTCATGTAAAGATCTAAGTTGCAAACCAGCATAAATACATTGTTTTATTTTACCAGTAAGAGCTTCCTTCTTTCCTTTAAAGAGGACTCGTTCTCTTCTGTCTGGAGCATTCATGGACTTGCTCAAGAAATTAATTTGTTCAAAATTAATTTGTTTTAATTTTCTTCACTAAACTAAGTTTAGTTTAGAACTGATTCATGAGTTCCTTTCCACTTTTTTTTTATTATGGTACTTCAGACTCCAAGGAGTTTCTTTGAATTTAACATGAACTTTGAATGTAACATAAATAGATTTGTAACACTTAAGTTAGGGTTTTATGCTCTTCTTTCTTGAAGCTGCTGCTTCATGACAAAATACCCCTTGATTTTGAATGAAGGTTTTGATTTCATGTTTCTGAATTTGAATGAAGCCTCCTCTCCCTTGCTACCTTCTGGCAGTGTCCTTGCACTGCCTTTGGGGCACACTTGCAAAGCATGGAGTGAGCAGCTGGGTCTTGAGTGCTCAGAGGCAGCTGGGAAACACCCAGCCTGTATTCCACAACCTGTACTCCTGCTCTGCCTCCCAAGGCCCCGGGGCACAGTGAGGGGGAAGGTGCCCTGTCCGAGTCTGCAGTGCAGCTCCAGCATTCTGGACACCTTGTGCTGTGTGGGATGGAGGTTTTGGTTCTTCCAACATACAAGTGGAAACTGTTAATGCAAAGCATCCAGTCTGTGTGTTGGTGAGATTTCTTTGTCTCTTCAACATTTGAAATTCCTTCATATTTTCCAGCATCTCTGCGTGCCGAACTCCAATCTCCCCTACAGATTGCTAATAACAGTTCTCAAATACTCCATATTTAAGTGGGGGTTTTCCTGTAAGGATTATGAAGTGTAATTTCAAGAAACAAGCAAGGAGCTGGCAGGAGGCTTTTTCTTCCCAGTTATTTTTTGACACCAGTGTGAAAAATGAACACCCTTAACAAAACTTGGAATCTGCACTTCTCAGAGCTCCTGTTCTCCATGCTGGTCAGTTAACCAATGCTAGCATCCCAAACATGAAGCCATGTTGCAAACACACTGCATGTGCTGATTCAAAGCACCTGCCCAGCTGCTGTAGGAAAAGAAGCTAAATTCAATTCCCAGAGATCAGTGCCATCATGAACCTCAGTCCTCAAAGCAGGACTTTTCATTGCTGTGTAATCACACTGTAATACTTCCACACTTCTGTGAGCCCTTCTCAAGAGAAACTCAAGATGCCTGAACTTGAGTTGTGGGCTGGTAGAAGGTCTGCCTGCTCAAAGGATGCTTGTATTTATTGCCACTAGCTGTGAGTTTATTAACTGGATGGAGGAATACTCTGTTACCTCTTACACTTCTGGTACTCTTAAGTTTTCCCATCTTTCAGGCACCAGGAGACAGACACTCTCAAAAGAGGTAGTAAAAAACACATTGCTTAACACAAGGAGTTCATGCCTCATAAATTTTAATTTTGAACTCCCAAGGTAGTTGGAGTATAAACACAAGCTCTTAGTAGCTACAGAAAGTGTGTGGTGGCTGACTCCTAGCTGAATTCTTAATTCTCTGCAGTTGAAATTTGAAGACTTCAGCCACTTACTACACATGTAAATGACAGTGAAAACAACTAAATGTGACTGTTGGCACTGCTGAATACTAAACCAGGAATGTGCTTGATGTGGCTTAGTTGATACAGCTGTAACCTTGGTTTCCTTCTTTCCTGGTCAGAAGGAAATACATCAAGCAATGAAAACCAGGAATCATCGCATTGAAATCCATCAAGAACATTTTAAACAAAAAGGCAATTAAGAGCTATACCCACCAGCCAGCTCTACCAAGTGTTGAAATAGTTTCATTAAGTTGATGAAAAAAGCTGGTAGTCCCTGAATGTTGCAGTGGTTGGAAAAGTTTCTTTCCATAGTCAGTAACTTTCCGTATCTCCACGGGTTGAGAGGGGAAGAGATGGGAATTCCGAGCGGTGTTTAAGTCTGGCAACTGTTTACCATGTCTGTAAATGGGATTCTTGGTAGTGACAGATCATGTGCAAATTGACAAGACTTCAATTTATTTTTGAATGGCAATATAGATTGTCAAGGTTGTGTATAATGATAATAAATATATAAACAGCTACTTGAACCATAAATGACCACCCAAGACCTCGTTTTTGCATCAGTGTTGTTAAAGGCAGCTTTGTCTGATGTCGTGGGTTGGTTCAATGTAAGTTTGTCCACAAGGCCACAGGTAAGATAAAGACATTTTTGGTGCCTCAACCTGTCCTGCTGTGGCTTCTCTCACCCTTCTATGTCCCAGGCTGCTGCACCTCAAACATAGCACTGCTTTGCCTCTGGGGAGCTGCAGTTATTTCCTCACATCTCTGTGTTTGGATGAGCACAGATTCCCAAGTTTCCAGTAACTCATCTTTCATGAATGACTTACTGCAACATACAAGTTCCAGGTAGTTTTCCTGTGCCCTGAACTGCTGAGGGGAAATGGGTGGCTTTGGGCACAGTTGATTGTCTGAGCACAACCTGTGGGATTCCTTCAGGAATTTTTCTGTGTGTTAGCATAGAAAACTCCCTGTGTCCTCCACCAGGATGCAATGACTAGAATTCTGCATAACCAATACAAATGCACCAAAATGACATGATTCAACATTTTTATATCCCTCTTCCTCAGTACACTTCAAAAGCTCCTCAAAGTCTACATTTCTTCCAGGCTTTGCATTCTTAGATCTCAATAAATAATAAAATATTTCAGCTATATTAATTTCACAGGCCATGTTTGGGATTTAGGGGTGGGGAAAGGTCCTTCCTATTGAAAAATCTATGTAATTACATGTATATACATGCATATATATAGTGCATATGTAAAAATCAACTTGATACCTTAGCCATACAGGGGGAAATCCACTCTGGGGTCTCAGCACCTCAGACCACTCAGTCAGCCCCTTCCATGATTCACCAGCTGTGCAAGGCTGTTCACCACCAGGAAAAGTATCCCATGGTCACACTGCAAAAGGACTGTTCTAGCAAAATGAGGTGAATGTTGAAAGAATCACAGAATATCCTGAGAAGGATAGGGAAAGGGACCCACGAGGATCATCCAAGTCCAACTCCTGGCCCTGAACAGGACACCCCAGCATTCCCACCATGTACCCTAGAGCATTGTCCAAATGCTTCCTGAGCTCTCTCAGGTTGGTGCTGTGGCCACTTCCATGGGGAGCCTGTTCAGTGCTCAGACACCCTCTGGGTGAAAATCCTTCTCCTATTATCCAGCCTAACTCTCCCCTGACAAGGCTTCCAGCCATTCCCTCGGGTGCTGTCAGCTGAAGGTAGCCAGCTAAAACTCTCAAGGAATTAAAAGCACAGCCACGATGTAAGGCTAATGGTATTTCCATCAAAACACTGAAATACATTGTGAGGCCTTAGATTTCAAGTTTTGCCTGAAAACCAGCTTCTCTGAACTGTAATATCCTCACACTGCCTCAAGGGGCTGGCCCGGTGCAGTTTCAGGGAGAAAGGAGCTGCTTGCAGAATAAAAACAATTTATTCCCAGGGACTGTGTTTGTCACAGAGCTGCTGAAACAAGAGTGTCCCCGTGATCATTGCCATGGCTGCAACTAAATATTATCCTTTACTTTCTCAGCTTAACTGTGTCCTACATTCTTCATTCTCCCTACAAATATCAGTGTGCTCTTCCTTTTATAAGGTTAATTAGATTTTCAGTAGTGCTGAAGCACTTGCAATTACAAAGAAGAAACTGACACCTTCTACAGCAAATACAACGTTTAAAAACTACTGGTCAAGAGCATTTTACTTGCAAATTTCTTCAGCAAATGGGCTTATCCTCACATGAGAGAACACTCCAGGAATAAAACTGAACATTTTACAAGCTTTGAACAGACAAAAGTAAATTGGGTTACTATTTACACTTCTGAAGGACAGTGAAATAAAGTGATTCATTCAAGTCACAAAGTATCTACATGCCACATTCCCAGAAAGGGAGCCAACACCACCAGGAAGGCAAAACATCAGCACAAAAATCCTAGGCCAGAGCTTTGAGTTCCTCCTGCCTGGAAAATAAAAGGACAAAACAAAACAGGAAACATTTGTCTTGACAACGCTACAGGGAGATGTGGCCCAAGAAGCTTCCTTTCTCAACCAAAAATAACCTTTCCCATTTTACTTGCTCTTTTCACACCTTTCAAATGCTCCTGTTGCAATAAACATTCCCCAACTTCTCCACATCATCTACCTGCACTGCCTTGTCTACAATAACAAGGCAGGACAAAATACTCTTATATGGTGATTTTAGCACAGAGGGTGGAGATGGAAAATGAGATCCAAAGATCACTCACTCTATTTATGATGGCATTTCTAAACCTGTACTTTGCAAAGTCACTGATGAAATAATCACACCAGCCCTTGCAAGCTCTTATGAAGTGAAGATTAACAACCAGCTCACAGATATTTCAGAGAAGTCACTGGCATTCCCTTTGCTGGCTTTGGGTGCTAATTTACAAAGAATAAACAACCCAGCTTATCTCTCTGTGCTTTTTCAAAAGCATTTTCCTGTAACATCAAGTTCACAAACACCAAAAAGTTTACCAGGCTGACACCTCTGGGCCTTAGAATGACAGTGGAGGAAGTATTCAGTGAGTCAAACAAAAGCAAGCTTCTGCCACAGGAAACTTTCATTTTCTTCCACATTACAGAAAGTATGAAATACATATTCATAAATCTCATTTGACTGGTAGAAATATAAAATGTATCTAAATCCACTGAGTTGCCAAAACTATTGAAATTGTAAAGATAATTATCCCACAACTTTTAATTACACAAATAGAGTATTTGCATTTGTTTTTGCTTGCAAGAAAATAAACAGCCATAATCCAATTTCCTAAATTCTCATGACAGTGCTTTTTCAAGACAAACTAACTGAGTTCAGACAACATAAACTTTTTTTCATCCTGGGGGTGGAACAAGTCACTAGAAAAGTATTTTGTATTGCTTTCCTTTAATATCATGTCAGAAAAAACCACCACAACAACCTGCTTGCCCCAAAACCAGCAGTAAGAAATGTCTTAATATGTTATTTGTCTTAATATGCTAAACTGTTGATCAAAATCCTTTCTAAGCAACTGGACAAATGCAAAAAAATATACCTTTATGCTGGGGCATTGTGTTTTCATGGATAACATCATGCCAGAGGAGCAGACACATATCCTGATGGTGAAGTATGACCTGAAAAAAACAGGGGGGAAAATATAATTAGTATTTTAGTTACACTTAGGACAATTAAATTATATTTTGTTGAGGAAGCCTTCAAAATCTCACACTGCATCCATTGTTACCATCTTGACATCCACTTGAATGAACTCAGCAGATATGATTACCCAAGGGATTCAGCTCCTTTGCAAATCCAGCTGCTTGCTTGGTAACTAAGTGCTAGTTACAGTTGAAAATTTACAAAAATTACTTCAAAGGGAGTCAATCAAGTTTTCCAACAGAACACCCTAGGAAAATACTGAATAGATTTGTATTTAAATTGGATTTTAGCTCTAGGTATCCAAATAGCAGTGTTGCTACACTGAGAAGTCTGTCCTTGGTTTTCAGTTTGTCTCACTTTGCAGAGCAGAACATCACTCAGAAGGGCACAGGATGCAAATGCTAACCCTGAGTATCTGCACAGATTTCAAACTCCTTCAATTCTGATGTGATAGTGTTATTTTCACTTTGGGGTGAGGAATTCTTTCCACTACTGTGAATTTCTGCATTGTGTGCTGGATTTAATGATAATTCCAGACCAAGCTAGGTCTTCTTAATAAACAGTTCAAATACTGAGAGCACCCTTTTTCATGGAATTTATTTTGACTTGCAAAAGTTTGCTCTACTAGAAACCATCACTTGGTGCTCTCAAGTGCAGTACAGTCAAAAGGATCACAGAAAAGGCAAGTGGAAAAACTTGCACAGTGGCTCATGCCCTGCTCAGGAACAGGGCACAATGTGGGGCTGTGTCCCATACAGCAACAAATACAGACATCTACAACAGAGGCATCAGCCAAATTAGCAAACCATTCCAACGACCTCATTGTTTCCATAACACAGGCATGATGTCAGCCTGCCTCTCGTGTTAAGCCACTGACTAAGCTCACCCTTGGTATCTACAGAGACAGGCCTAACTATACCACACAAAGTTACAATTCTCTAACTTCACTAAGATGGACAAGTGATCTGAGGGGGAGGAAGCTTATGCTGGCATAAATGGGCTACCAAATGCTGCCATTATGGTCCAACACAATCAGTAAAAACAAAATACCCACCTGTCTTTGACAGCATTAACACAAGCAACACAAGAGTGCTGTAGCACAGACTTTAGGGCACTGCTGCAGGGCCAGGAACTTCACAGGAGGGTTCAAAGTTGGAATGTCCATAAAAATGTGTTAGTCATTGCAACAAAGCCTCCTGCCACACCAAGGATTTTACTCAAAACAGATTATATTTAATAACCAGCTTCTCAGAAACAATCATTTCTTTAACAAACTATTTTTTTCTTCACTTACATTACAAATGACTTCCCTCCAGCCACTCTCCTCAGCCAAGGCTGAAACATGTTGTCAGCTTTACAGATGAGTAAAACTAAATCACATGGCTAACAAGTTTGACTTGTTTCTTGAAGATACAGATTTAAATTAAAAAAAAATCTTTCTCTGAAATAAATTGAATTTCGCTACAAAAGAAGTAGAGGAAGTGAGGAAACAATTTTTGCCCATCTTTTTTCTTGATCAGCACAGCAGTGGCACAGTCAGATCCAGGATGAAGAAGTTTCCAGTTATTTTTTTCTGCCTGAAACCTGTTCCCTCTGGAGAACTCACCATCATACAGACAGGTGAGAGCTGCAGCTCTTTCCTGTGTGAGGCAAAGCAGCAAAAGTGATCCAGGTCTCAAGATGTTTGTTCAACTCCCTGAATCAATGCAAAGATTCTGCCATCTGAATTCACATTTCCTCTGAGCACACTGAGAAGAGAAATGTCACTCTCCTGAGTAGCTACATGAGGGAAATGAAGTGGAGAAAGTTTAAAAAACCCCAAACAAAACCTGGGCTGTTGAAAGTGAAAACAGAGGCTGTACTGCACTGTAGTTATGCTACTGTTAGTCAGACTTAAGCAATAAACATGCCATGGAAAGTTCTCAAGGAAACCAGTCTGGTCTCCCTGGTAGGAGAGAAAATCAGGGAGGAGAACTAAGAGCTCAGTAATTAAAGCTGAGCAGAGGCTTTTGCTTAAGAAAGGAGTTTCAAAGCTAAGCTTTGAACACACTGCTTCACATACCTCCAAACTTCAGGCACATTGCAAATATACCCCGGGTTGAAACTGCCTTGTTTGAGTCCTGGTGCAGCCACAGCAGCTCAACTGAGGCTACTCAATCCCCAAAGACAGGCCCAGGCTGCAGTAAAACCAGGCACACACGGTTGTGAGAAGTGACACAGATGTGAAGCAATTAACTCAAAGCACGCCTGAGACTGCAACGTGCACAAGGGAAAAAACCAAACAAACCAACCAAATGTGAATTTCATTGGGCGAAAAAAACAAAACAAACCATTGTTCTGATTTTTCCTCCTATTCAGTATAAGCAAGGCTGTCCACTATTGAGCTGCAGATGCCACAGAAATATAACATCCCTGCTTTTGAAAAATGTAAATCCCAACCTAGGAATCAAATTGCACCTTTGTACAAAGCTATACAACTTCTCTAATTTCAGTGGAACTACAGCTGCTGATGTTTGGAACTGAAAATAGCCCACTACAGTTTCTGCCTTTGGAAAATGCTGTCCTATGATTGCTTCAGAGGAGTTGCATGCTCTAAGCAGGCACTTCAAATTTATTTTCAGCCAAGATGATGGGAAATAACCACGTTCATTTAGTCAGTGATTGGTTCTATTACTAAAACTGACAGAAATCTTATTCTCTTTTCCTAAGCTTCTCTTATTTTAGAGGAAGAGGAAGCTGAGGTTGTTATAGCCCAGCAGCTACATGGATGTCCCGAGTGGTCTGGGATCCCAGGGATACAGCAATGGTCCCTTCAGCTTGTTCATTCCCACAACAAAGCTCCTACACTTCATTTGACACAAGGGAATGCCTGATGGCTGAGTGAATAATCCTATATATTCACAGGACAAATAAATACACTGTGCTGCATGTGACAGGTATGTATGATTCCTCCTTTGCTGCTTGTGTGAAGCATAAAGACAGAGTAAATCCATTCATTCTCTTCTGACAGAAGAATAAACAGTTTTACCAAGGCAGATTAACTCAATCTTTTTTACCCAGGATGTCTTAAAAGAAACTCTGTACTCAATAAGATGTGTGCTTTTTAAATATAAAAGACTGTTGAGACATGAATGCTCCATTTATTTAATATCAAAACTGTTTCTTTCTGTGTCTTCCTGCATGGAGGCATTAATGTGCCACTCAAAATCCAGTTGTTTTTTATTCAGAGGTCTTTTTGCTTTCTGTGGAGCACAGGCAAGTTTCGTGTGCTGGCAGTGAGCTCAGTGCACAGGTGAGTGCTAATCCCTGAGTTCTGAAAATGTATATAAGAACAAATGCTAATTAGGAAAAGGATTAAAATATAAGTCAGTAATTACTCCCATGACTGTTGCACAGCTCGACATGGCTCAGAAACACCATTAACACAGGAATTGTGCCTAAGGGGGCAGTCCACCTTTGCTGTCAACACTGGCAGCTACGCCCACTGCTGCCAATTGAATATTCATCAAGGAAAACCCCAGCCAACACCTAAATAAACTCTTAGGAAGGTGGAAACAATGCTGGCATCGGGCAAGGATAGAAACAACAGACTAGTGAATCCTCAGACACCAAACCACACTGAGTTTTTTACACTTTTTTTTACACTTCACCCCATGCCTATCCGTGCAGGGCTGCATTTCCAGTGATTGTGGTGCTCAGCTGCCAAGAGAAAAGGCAAAGAAACACAGGTGAAAAGGTTTACAGAGCACAAGACAAACAGGTAAATCTCCACCTGAGGATAAACTGGAGACCAGCATCACCTCTGGATATTGTGATGCTCAAGATGGAAAGAGAGAGAAATAGTAGACTGAAGCCTTAACATGAATAAAATGCATTGGCAATAAATTGGTGCTGCAGTCTTCTCCTATTTTAGGCTGAATTCAGCTCAGATAAAGTCTGAGGTGGAATATGCCTTGCATAAACCAAAACCTAAGCATTTTTTGGTTTGGTTTGGTTTTTTCCAGGTTATCTTCTGAGTCATAGAAGAACACTAAATTATTTGGCTAGATGGTAACTTAGAGCACAAAATAAATTTACAGACAGTGAAGGTGTGGCTAATAACCATAAGGAGTAGGTCATATGCTCCTAATGGAGCACAGTCAGAGCTAAAATTTTAATGAGTTTCACTCCAAGCTTCAGCATAATCAAGACAAAGAGGTTTTGTTCTCACAAATTTTGGCCCAGTGCCTTTTAAGCTAAAGTATGTGAGGGGAAACCCCTTTTTCAGCTCATCTGTAAGATGTACTTACTGCAATTATGACATTACTACCTTTAACTTAAAAGAAGCAGGGTATGAAGATTGCAGACCACTGTAAACAGGGAACATCCAGCAAGTACATTCTAAAATTCCTGATCAAACTGCTGAAATACCTGACTGAAACAAGTGTCTGCAAATGAATTGTTACTGGCACAAATTTTGCTTTTCACCACTCAAGTTTTTATCACGCAGGGGATTCTAAATGACAAGAGCAGGGTTTCTCATCTCTGAAAGCAAAGCTGAAAGGTGAGCTCTCAAAGCATTTGTGTGGGTGAGCACAAAATCAAAGCAAACTGTCATTTGATAAAATTTTATATTCTTTGTAGAATTCAATTTAGTGAAAAAGAGACAGAAACAGCAAAGTCTCCATGATCACATACTTTCCCTTGAATAAAGCAAATTGACAAAACAATACATAACAAACCCACTGCAAACATAATTTGGATTTGATTCAATTTTGGTTTGGGTAAATCATTCCTTCCCTGACCAAGTTTTGCAGCATTATCATCCAGAATGAAGAATATGGAAGAAAACAATCTGTAACAGTACATGGAATTGGGCTCCTCTTTCACAGGGGGCTCATGATAAATAGGAAAACAAAACATGCATTTCAGTGCTGTTAGGCATGAAAATACCCCACTGAAGTTTTGGGACTGTATAAATACAAAGCTCAATTTTTAAAAATAAATTGTTCTTGACAGCAGGAGCTGGCCACAGAATTGCACTGACTCTCTGAGGTTGCTGACACAGCCTGGCAGGCTCACAGGACTGCTGGGTGCCTGTCCTGCTGCAGTGACTGTTTCTGCTCTGCAGTGACACTGAAACACGTGCCCTGTCACAGCCACCTCCTGAGCAGATGCTGGGGAGGGTAAGGCACCATTTATTCAAATATTTTGAATAGAAAGTTGAAATATCAAAGCACAATCAGACAGGGATCCTTCCAACACCTTCCTATGCCACACCTTAATTGCCTTAAGTGAGTAAATGATGCACTGTGTGGATCATCTCCTCTTCTCCCCTTCAGCTGAGCTCAAGCTGAATGTGTTATTTCTGTCATCCTCACATATTAAGGCAGTCATAAGTGGAAGTAGTTATGCAAAATTTAAAAAAAGAGAGGTAAACACATTACCAGTGCTCTTCCTTCTTTTCAGCTTAGACAACAATGTAGCCTGACTGACTGTCTGCTCATGGCAGCTGCAGCAGAGTAACTCATAGATTTCTTTATCTCTCTCTTGGCTTGAGCATATTTTAGTCACATGTCTAGCAAAAGGCAAAACTTTGGGTCCCAAATGACAAATATAATTTATTAATTACTGCAGAAAGGCTAACTCAGTTAATTTTGTTGTTAAGACTGTAGAACATGTTGATGATGTGACAGACAAAATAAATCAGAACTACCATCAATAAAGCAGCGTCAAATCAGCTAGGGGATTCCAAACTGGGATTCATACACCCCACTGGGGTGGGGTAAAAAGTCCAGAAGAGAGAGACTCAGACTTAAATACTGGTGAAGTGTTCTTGTATAATTAGAAGAAGAAATATTAGAGAGTATAATGTCAGTGTGAGAAAAGAGTTCAGCAGTTTCAAAGAAGCTCTGTGACAGTCCTGGTCACAGAGACAGAGACAGAGGGGGTGGCACTACTTGGAATCTGGACTGGCAACCAGCAAAACGACCACTAAAAACCCCTGTTTATAGAAAATAATCACAGAACTATCCTTTATGTCTCAGTTCAGCAAAAATACAATTCTTGGATATGAAGATTTTGGAATTGAAGTGTGGAGAAAGCTTAGATTTGTTTTTTATCAGAGGTGTAAAATATTGAAAATTTAGATGACCATCGATGTCCCTGTTATAAAAACATGAGGGCTGCAAGAACAGGCTTCATTGACAGCACAGAATTAGAAGGCAACATAAAACCAGAGGGTTTTATCATCTATCCTAGATGATGAACCAGATGACTCTCAGAATTTCAGTAACATTCAGATTTTATTTCAGAGGTGAAATAAAATCCAGTAATACACATTGAAGGGTCATGCATGTGTGGATTAATAAAAAATAATTATGCTATGAGAAGATGTTTCTAAACTCGAAAAAGGGTAACAAAGGAAGGATTTGAATGCAATTGTCATGAAAACTATTATAAACTGCCAGTATAACAGGACTGAAAAAGTAAAATGTGATCTTCCAAAGTACCAGCAGAAGTATTTCTACTAAAAGAACAGCATCACTCACTAAGTGTCAATTTAATAGCAGCAACTCACTTTGATAAAAAGGTGGACTTCTTCACTTGATGAAGTATGTCTTAAATCTTCACATTTTGGTCATGCAATGAAGTTGAAGGAAGGTCTGCATGCCCTGTTTTAAGGGAGTCCTATTACTATCTTAAAAATCTTTAAAGAAGACTTTATGATAGCATTTCTTTCAATGCTTAAGCCTTGAGAACAAGATGAGGTATCTGTGCTCTCTGATAAAAAGAGTCAGCAAAAGATTTGTTCCATCGTTGGTTTGTCTCCCAAGCTCTCCTCGCAGCATTTGCTGACCCCTGCAGTCATAAACGCAGCCCAACAACACAAGAGCGATTCGAGTTCCTTTTTAACGAGACAGAGGAAAGCATCGGTTCACTGCGTGTTGCAGGCTGGACAATCAGGGGAGGTGCAGCTTCATCACTCTTCAGGTAAATAATCTAGCCTTGAAATTAAATTAAAACTCTCTTTTCTACTAATCTTCCACCCTAGTTACCGAAGCCAGTGATGACTGTTAATGTTCCACAGCTCCACAAACCGGGTCTATTTAATCACTCACACAGCTCTTGGATTACTTGTACGGATTCTCAGCGATTGACACAAACACTTATCCACAATCCATTTTACACCCATTAAGGAGTGCATGAAGGAGAAAGTGCAGCTTGATTACAAGCCACCTCTGTCTTTTATTTCAACAACGAAAGCTGGCAGGTCGTGGGGGAATTGCTCGAGTTTACAGCCACAAGGTGGCAAACACCGGAGAAGGTGACGTGCTAAATCACTCCACCTCCTTCTTGCATGCTGGGTGCCTGCCGTGGCGAAAATAACTTTGGGAGCATTCCCCTGGTACAGAAGGAGCCAGCAAGATGTTTATGAGGTGGGATAATTCAGAGGACAGGCTAAACAAATAGAAACCGATAAAACCAAAAATCTTTTCCCCAGCCCAAGCCAATTCCTTGATCTGCTTCACTGGGTGGCTACATGAACAGTCCTGTCACACAAAAGAAGACAAAGCTTCAACTTGTCTAAACAGTGCTGCATCTGAACATCAAGAAAGAAATAAAAACACAACTGTGTTTTTCTTTAAACTCGCAGTTCAGAAATTATTTCAGCAGAAAAAATAGCTGAAAATAGTATTTTCAGAAAGTTAAACGAGGTACTTGGGAATGAAATCCACAAAAGAATTAAAGCAGCTGCTCTGCCTTTGCCTCTCAGTTTTGCCTGACACTCATCGCACCTCCTTGTCAGAGAAGACAATTCAAAGAAAAGCTGTGCCGTATTCAAATAGTAATTACAGCAACAACCACCACAAAACCAGCAAAATTCCTATCTAGATCTCCTCCTATTAGTCTGGAACACACTAACCGAAGTGGGACTTGTGGTACCTTTGAAAAAGGTTAAAGACTCAAGGGGAATTTGTTTGCAAAAAGCCATGACTTACAGCTGAAAGCAGTGTCCCTCGGATCAGTACTGGGGTCAATACTGTTCAACATCTTGGCTGGTGACATGGACAGTGGGATCAAGTGCCCCCTCAGCAAATTTGCTGACAGCTCCAAGCTGTGTGGAGCAGTCGACACGCTGGAGTGAAGCGATGCCATCCTGAGGGACCTTGACAGGCCTGAGGGTGGGCCCAGCAAACCTCATGAAGTCCAGCAAAGCCGAGTGCCAGGTCCTACACCTGTCTCACAGCAATCCCAGGCTGGGCAGAGAAGTGATTGAGAGCAGCCCTGCAGAGAAAGCCTTGGGGGTGATGATTGATAAAAAAAAACCCAGCATGAGCTGGCAGTGAGCCCTCACAGCCCAGAAAGACAAGGAAATCCTGGGCTGTATCCAAAGGAGCGCGGCCAGCAGGGCAAAGGAGGGGATTCTTTCCTTCTGCTCTGGTGAGACCCCATTTTAACAGAGTTTATGGTTCTGGTGTCCCAGACATTAGGACACAGAACTGCTGGAGCAAATCCAGAGGAGGGACACAAGGTAGATGAGGAGTGAAGCCCCTGCCCTGTGAGGACAGGCTGAGAAAATTGGGATTGCTCAGTCCAGAGAAGACTGAACGAAGAACTCAAGAGTAACCTTCTAGTATCTGAAGGGAGCCAATAAGGAAGGGGGAGAGGAACCCTTCATCAGGAACCGCAGTGATGGGACAAGAAGTGCGGGATACACATTGAAAGGAGGGAAATACAGGTTCGATATTCGGAAGAAATTTTTTACTGCGAGGGCGCTGAGACACCGGAACAGGCGGCCCGGGGAGGTTGTGGACGCCCCATTACGAGCAGTATTCAAAGCCAGGTGGGGTGAGACTCCGAGCAACTTGATTTAGGGGGTGTATCCCTGCCCCTGGCAGCGCGGTTTGGGACCGGATGATCCCCAGGACAACTCCTCAACGCTCCACGACTCCCCCACGCCGGGACACCGCGGGCTGCGGAGAGGCGCGCGCGCACCGCCCGCCCCGCGCGCCCCTCAGAGCGCACGCGCGGTAACGGCTGCCCTTGTGTACAACCTTCGTC
>JANPWX010000183.1:3564196-3586743 GCA_024734555.1 Trochalopteron elliotii | reverse complement strand
CGATATGGTCCGGTTGGGCAGCGGCAGCGCCAGTGCGGTGCCGGCGGGAGGATGCGGCGGGGGTGGCTGTGCGGCCCTGCCGGGCCCCGCCGCCGGGCCCCGGAGAGCTCCCCCCAGGTACCCCCGGGCCTTCTCGGGGTTTGGCCGCATCTCAGGGCTGTGTGGGCTCCCCACCTCTGGTGGGAGAGTCCGCATCGGGAGAGGCGCTGCAAAGCCTGACTGACAAAGCCCCAGGCTAACAAGGCTGGTTTGTTCGTCCTGCAGGATTTCAAGGTGGGGAACCTCCTGGGGAAGGGATCCTTCGCAGGGGTCTACAGAGCAGTATCCCTGAAAACCGGCCTGGAAGTGGCCATCAAAATGGTAAGGCAGCCGGCCAGGGAAGTATCCGTCTCCCTAGAGACCAAATGCGAAGTTGCAACAGGTTGGGGTGATGCAGTTGGGCACTGGTGTGTGAGTTGAATGTTTGTATATAATGGACATTAAAATTGCAGCTCGGTCCTGAAAGATGCACCACAACCAAACAGACTTGCTCATTAATAGAAATGCTTTTTAGTGTTGCCTATATTTAGCCTATCTGCATAGCAACATCAAATTTAAGTTTCTCTGCTAAAGTATTTCAGAAAAAAAATTAATAAATGTTAGTATCGATAATGTTAGCACTTGATTGGTTTCAGTTGTGTTCCACCAATTATCTATTATACTTGTTCATTAAAAGAGTATATTAAGTTAAACTATGTGAAAACTTGCTTATACTTAAAAATTGCCAGGCAAATGTGCACTGACCATCTAAGTTATGCTGTGATCCACTTACAGATAGACAAAAAAGCCATGCACAAAGTTGGAATGGTCCAGAGGGTTCAGAATGAGGTGAAAATACATTGTCAGCTAAAGCATCCATCTATACTCGAGGTAAGAACCATGGGGTCTGTAGAGAGGGCTGTACATGTGACTTGCTGCATAGTCTACAAAATGAATTTCATTTTTTCCTTGTTTTATGTTCCAGCTTTATAACTATTTTGAAGATAGCAACTACGTATATTTGATACTTGAGATATGTCACAATGGTGAAATGAGCAGATACATAAAGAACAGAAAGAAACCCTTTTCAGAGGATGAAGGTGAGGGTTTTTTTTGTTCTGTGAACCCCTCTGCATTATCGTTTTGGCTCACTCTATAAATATTTAATTCTAGAGGAAGTGTATTTGAAGCTGCCATCCCAGTTTCTATACCTTAAAATCTTGTGTGAGTGATAATCTAGAGATTAATTATTATTGTGCATATGTTCACTTGCATTTCTATATACATTTGTTTGTGCTATTGGGAGTATAAAAAAATGGTGATCTTAGAAGGCAGAGACAGATAGAAGGTGGAGCTTACCTTTTATAATTAGAATTGTGTTGAAATGCTGGTCAAGACTGGGAAGAGGAAAGAAGAACAGGAAAACTGGCAACTTCTGCCTTTACTGCTTCCAGACTCACCTCACTGCTTGCCTCTTGCTCAGTTCTTCCAGCTTACCTGCTTTTCTATCAGTTTCTAATTTAATTCCATGATATTGCTGTAGATGGGGATTTTTTGGGACCCAGGCCACAAGACTGGATTAATGGGGTACTGCTATACAGGTGTTATTAGTTTAACTTGTATCTCTTTCCAGAAGTGATGAGAAACTTAGCTTTAATTCTTAAGAACCCCGTTTTAGAAAATTTGGGCCAATTGAAAATATTTCTAGTCCTGTTTCCTGTGTTACATAAGTTTTTGTGAACTTAGAACAAAGCTGTGCCATTTTGCTTAAAGTAGGAAGCAGAAAGTTAATTCCAATTTCACTAGTCTGACACCTAAACAGCGTTGTAACGTTCTTTTCATTAAAATAAGAAAGAAATATAAACAAGATGCGTAGGAGCCTTAAAGGTGAGTTATCTTCAGAGCTATGATCTCAAATCAGCATCTGGTTTTGTTTTGACAGCGCGACACTTCTTGCACCAGATCATCACGGGCATGCTGTACCTCCATTCCCACGGAATACTGCACCGGGACCTCACCCTGTCCAACATCTTACTCACCAGTAACATGAACGTGAAGATTGCTGACTTTGGGCTGGCCACGCAGCTGAAGATGCCTCACGAGAAGCATTACACCATGTGCGGGACCCCCAACTACATTTCCCCGGAGATCGCCACGCGGAGCCCGCACGGGCTGGAGTCGGACGTGTGGTCTCTGGGCTGCATGTTCTACACCCTGCTCATGGGGAAGCCGCCCTTCGACACGGACACGGTGAGGAACACGCTGAACAAGGTGGTGCTGGCAGATTACGAGATGCCGGCCTTCTTGTCCAGAGAGGCACAGGACCTCATCCACAGGTTACTGCGCAAAAACCCGGCTGACCGCCTGAGTCTGTCCTCCGTCTTGGATCATCCTTTCATGGCCAGGGGTAGCTCTGCACGGAGCAGAGATTTGGGAAGCTCAGAAGATTCCATGGACAGTGGGAATGCCACCATCTCTACAACCTTCACGGGCTCTTCCAGCATCAGCACCAGCGGTTGCTTGAAGGAGAAGAAGAAGCTGTTAGTTGGCCAGCCGCTCCCAAATAAAATGACTTTTTTTCCCACCACCAAGAATTCCAGCAATAATTCATCGGCAGACGGGAGCGGTTCTTTCCGCCAGTGGGGGGTTCAGGGAAAGGACGTTGGCCTGAGTGGGAGGGGAAGGGCCCCTCAGGCCGGTGAGGAGAGGCCACATTCCCGCTACCTGCGAAGAGCCCACTCCTCTGACAGGTCGGGCACATCCCACAGCCAGAGCCAAGGCATGTCCAACATCGTGGATCGATGTCACTCCTTGGAAGTGCTTTCCAAGCCTAAAATAGGAACAAGGGAAAACACAGAATACTTTTCACCTGCCAACAGCTATGCTGATATAGGAGAAATATTTAAGGAGAAGACTTCTAGTACTTCTGGTTCTTTTGAAGAGCAGATATCTCCGCCTGTAAAAGATCAACCACAGTAAGAATCAGTTTTTTATTCAGATGAAATATAGAGCTCTGCTACTGTCTTCTTCCCACTTGCAGCAAGTTGATTATTTCTTTCCCCACAGTAATTGTAGTAGAGAGCCTTGCTAATTGTTCTTTGTGGAAGAGACAGATGAGGGAAGAAGGCATTCAAAGTGCAATTATCAACATTTTTACTTGCTGATCTCTTGAGGAGACTTTTCTTACGCTTACAGAGGATAAAACAAAAATTTAGTAAAGATTAGGCAGAGATTATAAAAGATTATAAATGTGGTGTACCAGAAAGGAAAGTGTCAATCATAGATAATTATCTGAAATTGAGCTCAGTACACTTTTATCGTTGTGAAAATCTTGGCTTCTTTCTATAGGCTTTCCATGAGCAGAATATCAAAAGAATTGTCTTCTGTTTTAATATAAGGACTTCCATATCTTAGTTCCTGCATTTCTCTCCACATTAAGAACTGGCATAATTCCTATATTTTCTCTTTGCAAATCAGTTCAAGGAAAAGACAAACAAGCCCTTCTCCCTGTAAAACAAGTAAATGGAGTAAGAAGTTTTTCTTGACTGTTCTCAAGTGCTTGACATAAGCAAAGCTCAGTGGCCATGTGCATTGTTTCTAGTTTGAGAAATGTTTGATGAATCAAAAATTTATGCAAAATGTTACTGTAATGCTCACTTTTGTTCCCCATGACTTCATAAAGCCATGCTGAGTGTAAACATGAGAGAATATTAATGTGAGTGTGGGGATTAACTTAATGGTTACAACTTTTTTTTTACACAGTTGATTCTAGGAAAGCCTCTTACACGTGTAGTTAGCTTGCACAGCAATCTTAAATGCAAGGTCCTCAGACTTGAATTAGATGGTTTAAATTCTGTGGTTTTGGGGTGGTTTTGATGATAAGTGAGCCCTTGCCAATGTTGAAGTGTCATCATCACTACAAGAAAGTGCAGACAGGTTCAGGCTATATATCCTGTGAGATAAAAAACCTCACAGGAGCTTAGTGTGAGTTTGCAAGAGACCAGTGACTCTGCAGTAACTGGTTTTGTGTGTATTCTTTATCCTTCAACACATGGATTATATCTTGAGTTCACCTGTGGCTACATATATGTCATTATCTAAAAAGCTGGTAAAAAAGCTTTATAATTTTTGGGATTGACTGTATTTTATATAAATTCAGATTATTTTGGGTTGTATGATTGGCATCTCTCAGCTGCATGTTTGTTATGCTGAGTGAGACACACAGGGGTCAAGGCTGTCATGTCATCACTGGGTCTTCTCCAAGGCTGTCAATTGAGAGCTAAATGTCAGAACAGCTACTGCTGGCAGCATTATCATAACTTTTCATTCCATTTGGAAACTATTTCATTTTCCTGTTCTTTACCCCACGAGAAAGAAGCATGTTCTATGCTGCCTACAGCTACAAAATGCCACCTGCATTTCCTACATGTATTAAGTGTTGTGCTTTCTGCAGGTGTAGCATTGTAACTTTTGTTGTGCAAGTGTCTTTGCTGCAATCTTGATTGTGTGTGTAACTTTTATTTTGTAGCTCCAATTACCTGTGCCCAGTGAAGCCTCAGGTTGGTTTGTTAGAGCAGAAGTCCCAGGCTGAGACGATGCAGCAGTGGCTTGGAAGCATGCAAACAAATGGTGTGTTCCTCATCACTTGGGTATTTTTGCACTCAAGTTAGTGACTTGTAATAGTTTCAGTGGAATTTTCTATTTTTTTTTTTGAAGTTTCTTTGTACATTGAATTTGAATACATAGTTTCCTAAAACAAGCTCCTTATTTTCTACTACTATCTTCTTAAAAAAAAAAAACAAACAAAGAGGAAGCCAGACATAAGTACTAGACCCTGACATAACTACTCAGTTGTGTAAATGTCTCAGTGTAAATATATGACAAAATATTAGCAGGTGACTTGAAAGCCCTGTTAATTTATTTGTGCAAATACAGCTCAATAAGAGGGGATGGGACCTCAATGAATGAGAAAGATAACAAGCCTGCAGAAGGATGGGTGGAGGAAAGGACAAAGACACAGAAGGAAAGGAGGTGTTCTTTGTTGTGCATCATATTACATCATTTGCAAATAATGTAATTTAATCATAAGAATAAACCATAAATTCATTCTGGCCTTTTTTGGGGGTTTGATATTACTGGACTCCTTCCCTTCCTGTCTACAGAGAATTGGAATCAGAGAACATATGGTCTGAATAATCCTATTTAATTTTTGGTCCCTTCTCAACTGTTAACCACACAGCAGAAGGAGCATGATAATGATGTGAGTGAGGTGAAAGTTGATCAAGGGCTTAAATATCAAATCTAGGGAAGGAGTTATAGGAAGGTCAAATATAAAAACAGGTGTTTAAAAGAAATAATAAATACAAGGATTTAAGAAATAAAACAAGGGATTTGGAGTATGCATTTAACATTTTGAGTACTAAAACCTCTGGTAGATGGTAAAACATTAGTTAGATAAACTGGAACTTATATGAAATATGCTGTAGTGGTTATCTGAATGATAAATAAACTGTTTTTCAACAGATTAATTCTTATGTAAGAATCTATTTGAAGTCTTTGTATTTTGTTTATAAATATAAATTATTCTTTAAAATTACCTGATGTGTAAAAACTGAAGACCATCCTAACTGAAATACAGGAACAGCTTATTTTAAGTAGCACTGGAATTTTGCTAGCACTGTTATTGATGGTACTAAAGGGCCTGATGATGGACTAAAGGGTCTGAGGATTAAAGAAATCCCATTCTTCCCTTAAATAAACCTTCTAAAACAATCCTTTGAAAAGCTTTTAAAGCTATACTAGAATTTTTTCCTTCTGGTTATGACTCTTTGAATCTCCAATGTCCCTTTGTGATGCTTTCAGTTCCTCTGAGACCAGCTGCAGACCTGCCTGGCAAGAGTAATGCTCGTGGAGGCTTTCAGTACCATCTGGACGTGCAGCAGGATGCACCAAGAAATGCATGGAACACCTTAAAAGATATAAGGAATCATGATGCATCTGGGGACTGTCCACATTCTTTAAACCAGAGAAACCCAAAGAAATGCATCCCTGGAGTGCTCTGCCAAAATGAGAAAATTCAGCCATCTCCTACGTGTGGCCTTTGGTCAACTGCAGAACAAAACCAGCCTTGGGGCCAAGAACCATCAGCACAGCAGAAACCCACGCTGAGAACTGTTGTGTCACCTCTCACTGCTCACAGGCTGAAACCCATCAGGCAAAAAACCAAAAATGCAGTGGTAAGTGTCAGCTCTAAAAATGGGAACAGTTGAAGTGCTTGATATAGTGTGACTGTCTCTTAAGAATCACTTAAACGAAATAAAATTGAAATGTAAAATAGCAATGTATGTTTTTAGGAAACTTAATCTAGAATAATTTCATTTAAAATCATATTAATAAGATGCATCTTAATTTTTGTATAGAGAGTACTTAAAGCGTAATAATATAATAGAAGTTAATAACATACAATAATTTGGACTAAACAATAGTAAACAGTAATTACTAAACATAATAATTCAGAACTAAATCAAACAGAGGCAGGTCTGCTCTATTATTGTTATTGTTATGCTTTAAGTTAATACTAACTTGAAGCATAATAACAATAATAGAGCAGACCTATCTGTGTTTGATTTGTCACTTAAGAAGCCTCACCCTCAGTTACCAGGCTGAGACCCTTCAGTCCTCTTAAAGTGCTCCCTTATCAAAAAAATAGCACTAATAACAAAAGTTACTGTTAAGGAGCATTTATCAGTTTGAAGTGTACTTAAGGAAAAAGAAAAGCATTTATTAAAGCTCTTGTGAGGAAAAAAAAAAAGTGGTATCTTACCTTTTGCAGAAAGTAGAGGTCTTTTTGTTTAACTTTATATTTAATATAATTTAGGTGAGCATTCTAGATACTGGGGAAGTGTGTATGGAGTTTCTGAAAGAACACCGCTCGCAGGAACTTGTGAAAGAAGTTCTCAGAATATCTTGTGATGGAAATGTGGTGAGTATATTTGTGATTTTTTTACTGTTGTAGAAAGTGCTTAAGAGTTCATTCAGGGCTGGTTTTTTGTTTTTAAGTAATTATTTCTTTTGAAATCCACTGTTTCTATATGCACAGCTGTAAAATTTGTCCTTCTGTAATAAAGCCATATAAATTCAGGGAACAAGCAATTATTTCAGAGAAAAATTGGTCTTGGCTTTTGGAATAGGTGAAGTATTGGTGAAAAAGTGCTGCTGTTAAATAATTACTTAGTGGACTAGAGCTTTCATGGTAAATCATAGTAATTAATTAAAATGTGAGTTATTTCCATACCTGTTAAAAGTGCAGAGTGCTGTAGTAAGTTGCAACTACACACAATTTTTGGTCCCTTTTTGTAGATTGCAGTTTATCATCCAAATGAAGGAAGAGGTTTCCTTCTTGATGACAGACCTCCTGCTCCTCCTGAAGGCATCTGCACATATAATTTTGACAACTTGCCAGGTAACCTGAAATTTATTTTAAAATTATGGTGATTAATGTGATATTTTAAGTGAATCTTGTGACTTTATATCTTTTATCTATTACTATTCAAGTAACTCTGAAGTCAAACTCCTTTCAGAATTAGATTTAAACTACAGTTTAACAGGAAAATGTTTTGAAACTTCACAAGGAAGTGTAACCCACAGGTTTTCATTCCTTTTATATGGAAGCTTTATAAAGCTTTAAGGAGTCTCCCCTTTACAGTGTAGTGTACTAAAGTACAAGCTCTTGTAATCTTTTCCTCATTCATAATGGGAGCTGTTGGTGGAAATAAATCAGTTTCTTTAAACATACCTGTCAAGTACTTAAGTATTACTCACAACCTTCAGCTATCAAATACATAATTTAAATTACTTCTCTTCAAGCTGGTGCACAATGTTTAATCTGATAAATTCTAATTCTTTTAATTTTCTTTTTTAGAAAAGTACTGGAAAAAATACCAGTATGCAGCTAAGTTTGTGCAGTTGGTGAGAACAAAAACCCCCAAGGTGACGTTTTACACAAGATACGCCAAGTGCATGTTGATGGAAAATTCACCCCCTGCAGATGTTGAAATTTGCTTTTATGATGGTATGTATTCATTTCTGCACTTATGCAAATAGATAAATCATATTGCCTAACACTAAACAACCACCACTCCAGTTTGAAGAAAGTAGTGCACTGTAAGCAGTTTTTTGGGCACTCTGCCTTTATTGTAGCACTTGTAGATCAGCTGATTCTTTAATTCCTTACTGATACCTTCTTCAGGAAGTACATGTTCCAAAAGTGTTATTTAAATTATACTTTGGTTTTATTCATGAGCTCTTACTTACATCTACTTTTGCTAGTTAACCTGCTTAGTAAGAGGCATGTCCTTGCTCCAAGCCTGCCATGGTTAATTGTTATTTCACACAGCTCACACTGAAAGTGTTCACATTTTCTTGCAGGAGCAAAGATCCATAAGACAGCTGGTATAACTCGTGTGATTGAAAAGTCAGGGAAATCCTTCACTTTGAAAGGAGAAAGTGAAGCAGGGTTGAAGAAGGAAATCCAGGCTTATATGGATCATGCAAATGAGGTGAGGTGTTTTACAGAGACCTTTTCCAGTGCAGAGCAACTTCCTGAAAATTCAGCTTTCACAAATGTGCTTCCTGTGTTGCTTTCCATGTTTTTCATTACGTTATTAAGGAGGGAGGATGGTGTTTTTTTGGAAGAGCAAATATCTGAGTAGAGGTAATGGTTACAATCCCTCACAAGTGAGACTGAGAGGAAATTCTTTCTAGTGTGTAAAGCAGGTTTGCCTATCTGGTGAAAGGATGAAACACAACAGATGAAGCTGCTTTATACAACTTGAAAAATTCAGTACTGTTGAAATTTCCTTGTGTGGGCTCACTTGCCACATGTATGAAATAGTTACACAAGTCTCAATTTCAAACTTTAATAAACTCCTCATTTCAGGGACATCGTATATGCCTTGCACTGGAATGTGCTGTTTTGGAAGAAGAGAAAAGGAGTGGAAGTGCTCCATTTTTTCCAATAATTGTTGGAAGGTAATATCTTTCAGTTCAAAATACTGATGTATACTGAATATTTATATATTTATTGAATATTTATTAAATACTTATGCATTTGAACTGAATAACAGTTCTGCAGAAGACTTCTGCCATCAGGTGCTTTGGACAGTCCACTGTAAAATGAAGAGCTTATACATCCTTACTAGTTTCTTTACTATTTTTTGGACAGACCTTTTCCCAGTTTTTCTCATTATTCCTCCAGAAAACCTGGTAATACTGAATCACCACTGGCTGTAGCACCTCCACTGCTGGACAAGACAAACTATTCAAAAGAAGTTATGGCATTTGATAGAAATAAAGCTGCCAGTTCTACTCCAGACTGTGCCCCTGTAAGTACACAAGGATGTACCATGGAGACCAGTCTCCCATATTGCTGTTTTACTTGAATTAATGGGATTGCCTTTCTATGGGCGTAGGCTTTTTTTAGCCATTTGTGAGCATACTGACTAGAAATGCTAACTTTGATTTCCAACTAACTTTTGATATCTGGATTTAAGTGCATCTAAAAAGTCAGAACACTCCAAAACTTTACCACAAATGCCTCCTGGGAACAGAGTTTGAAAATTGCTTATTTGTGTTAGACAGCACAGTCTTCAGTTTGAGAGCCCTGATGTGCCCTCAATGCTGTGTAACAAATGGTGTTGCAAAGGGTATTGGCATTTGATGTTGTTCTGAAATAATCAAGTGTTAGTGTGTCTATAAAACAAGGCTAAGTGAGAATATACGTGTGGCCAGTAAGGTTTTGTGAACAATTTCATCTGGTTTGTTTAGAAGGCCCCCCAAGCTTTGGTTCCTGATAAAACTTCCTCAGCTGACTGAATTACACTGGGGTCCTGGCACACTGAGTTTGTATTGTGAGCTTTGTTGAATATCCATCAATCTACATTTGTTGGATCTGCATCTGTTTGATTGTGTAGTTTGTGGCCCTAGTACAGAATCTGACCATTTCCACCTGACTGAAGTGAACTGACAACAAAAATTGTGTCCCTGTGGGGTTTTCATACTGTAATGCTGTTAAATGAAGCAGAGAGGGTAAATCTCTCTGTATACCTGAACAGGTGGCAATTGACCACTGCAGCTCATCAGGAGGATTAATGCCTAGGCTGTTAATTCTGTTAATTCTGTTAATTCTGTGCATCTCTGGGTTTTAGGTGGTGTCCTATGAAAAGCCAACGTTTCTGACTAACACTGTTGAACAGACCTGCTCCTCTGTCCATCAAACGGAATGCAGCCCAAATTCAGCCCAACTCGTCAAATCTGTCTTTGTGAAAAATGTTGGTTGGGCTTCTCAGGTGAGAAATTAATAAAGGAGGCATGTCTACTCTTTTTTCCTACTGATTTGAGATGTGTTTTTAAGTCATTGCATGAACTTTAAATTTGCTCTGTGAGGAATCATTCAGTTGTGCACTACAGTTTAAGTTTAAAATTTGTATGCAGAAAGACACTTTTTAATAAGTATCTTAGATAAAAACCATGGTGAACTACATAAGTGGAAGAAACCAAAATAATAGTATCAGTATGTCAGTTACCACAGTTTTCCTGTGGCTATTATTGCCTCTTTCAGTGTCATTTGTCATTTAAATTTGACTCTAGTGAAAAGCTGAAACTGTTTAACTTCTCTGTTCACTAATATGGATGCAAAGGTGTCATGACAAAGTTTTTACTAGACGTGTAGCAGATCTGTACAAGAAAAATGCATCTTCCTCTGCAACAGGAAAAGCTGTTTCCTTGCAAAGCCATTTTCCCTCTGCTTTTCTGTTGGATAATCTTTAGGTTTAAAACATTGTTCTTGGCAATCCAGATAAAGTAAGCTTCCTGTCCTAACAGAAAAAGTTCTCTTGACAGATATAAACTTTTGTAACTTGTGTATAGCTGTGAACTCTCACAAATGGGCCTCTTTTTAGTGTTCGGCCCTTCATAAAATTTCTTTAGGAGTGGTTAAGCTAAAGGTAATTCTTTGTTTATCTGACATTGACAAGGATAACTAAAGCCAAGCACCTGAAACCTGAGGAAGTCAGCATGAGACTACTACTTCTCCAAAGTAATAGCCATGCAATCTTTATCTTTAAAAGACTGACCAAAATACCTGAGTCCCTTCAGCAATTTTGAAAAGCTTTCAGCTTCCATTATTGGAAAAGTTCTAAGTTTGTAATTTTGTGTTTCATATGCTCAAACCACAATGTGACTTCTCTCATCAGCTGACCAGTGGAGCAGTATGGGTTCAGTTCAATGATGGATCTCAGCTGGTAGCCCAAGCAGGTGTCTCTTCCATCACTTACACCTCTCCAGATGGCCAGACAACCAGGTGAGCCTGTTCCTACCATAAAAACATCCAAGTAACTCAGTGCAAGGCTGCTGTACATCAGGCAACTTCATAGCTGCTGTTGATTTTGGTTTGTAAATTTTAAACCTTACTGTTGCCATCACTTCACACTTGGCTAACTTATATAAGCTTATTAAATAAAGAGAAGCAGCCATAGCTGAACTCTGGATAACAAATGAATAAAACAAGCTGGAAATGCATCTACTTGGTCTCCAGAGTACAGCCACTATTCTTGCATGGTATTAAAAACAGGGAGGTCAAGGAAAGTAGTGTTTTGAAGTAACTATGTTGTCATGAAATAAAACAAATTACTTAAGCATCTCCATTTTTCTGTGCTGCTTTGCCACTCTAGGTATGGAGAAGATGATAAGTTGCCAGAATACATCAAAGAGAAGCTGCACTGTCTGTCTTCTATACTTGTAATGTTCACCAATCCAGCTGGTCCTCACTGATTAAAGGAAACCGGCTGTCAGGGCACAAGAGCTTAATAAAAAACTCACTCACTGACTTCCCAGCAGAGTGACTGATCTTACTCAGCTTATGCAGAGATTCTTCCAAAATCTGGTAAAAAGTTAGGAAGGGGAGGGTTACTCTCTTTATGTGTAGCAAATTGTGTGTGAAGTATCATACAAAACATACATTTCATTAAAGTGATGGATGAACTCGCTCAAGCAAAACTTTGAGGAACTTAGTTCTTGACTGCATTAAGTCTTTGGAAATCATCTGTTGTATTTTTTTTCTTACTCCACTGCTTACTCAGTGCCAACAATCAAGGAAAATGCATCTGTGCTGTTCAAGTATTTGTATTTGTAAATAACTTATATTTTTTATGTCTTACAAGTAATATATGTAAATATGTATATGTTTTATAACTGTTTTTATTTTTTTGTAGCAGCAGCTTAAAACTTCCCTGCACAAGCATGTTATACAAAAAAAAAATAAATGCAGTGGTAATTGTCTGGATCTATTTATTTGTTTCCTGGTCAAGTAATGGTTAAAGGAGAAAAGTTAATAACTTTGGGTGGTTTTATCTTGTTTTACACATTGAGTAATACTTAGAGCAACTGAAGTAGCATTAACAGTAGCTTTTCTCCTGAGCATTTGGTTTCAAGCTCTGCTAGCACTCCTGCTGGTGCTTGTATCTGTACTTAAATACTCTGTGGCTTCCTTATCAGGCAGGAAAAGATCTTAAATAGAGTGGGATCCAAAATGGTGCTGGAGGGGGGAGGATGAAGAGTTTCAGAGGAGCTGGTGCTGGCTGTGGGCACAGCTCAGCTGAACTGCTTCAAGCCCGTTCTCCTTGTTCAGCTACTGTTTAAAAGACAGAACTTGGGTTGCTTTATCATGGCCAAATCAAGGAAGTCAGCTTGCAAATAAAGAATTTAGCACTAGGAACATTAAGAACAATATACAAGTAGCACTTACTATGAATTAGCTTCTAAAAGTGAAGTCCTTTTTCACAACATTTTGTGACTCTGTAGCAGGAATAAAACTTCTGTATCCCCTTCAGTCAGTATTGAAAAAATCATCTTTTAATTCAGTAGTCTCTTAGTGTTTGAACAATTAAATACAGAGGAATACATAATCACATTTATTAAATTCAAATAGTAGAGACATTAGACAGCAGCCACAACTCTCATACTGGAGTTACTCCAGAGGTTTTTTTTCCCAGTAGCATTAAAACAGCTGAACAAACCCGTACAGATGAGCCTAGGCCCCATTATGAAGGAAAACTGCAGTCCCACTTTTTAAAATAAAGTCTGAATGATTAAAACAGTGTAAATTCCTCTTTCTTGTACCCTAATATCAGAAAAAACAGAAGTCTGCAGATAACAGTGAATGCCCAGCAGCCAGTTTTCTCCTTTCACTTATTTAACCACTACTGCTCAGCACAGTGCATTCATTCTCACCAAGCACAAAAGTGTAAACTATTGTGCTTAGACTTTTTTCTCATAGTTAAGAAAAGCTGTGCCTATTTCAATGCTGCAGGTTATCCTTCTTGCTACAAAAAGGCATTCAGCAAAACAATAGAGGAAAAATTGCACATTTGGGTCACCAGAGTTCAAGTAACAGCTGCTGAAACTGATTTTCAATGGCTCTTGGTCAACATAAAGACCAAAATCTCACATCAGCTACCTGTGTGGAGGGCATCTACCTTCCTCTGTGCTTCTGTCACCTGTCATTTGGAATCCTGCAGGAGATGTACCAGGCTCCAGAACCAGATGGCCTGTATTAACCAGGGCTTACAAGCCAACAAACCCAACATCAGAAGGTTTGCTCAAGTAGCAGTGTCTCCACACAAAGTGCATGCAGCTCAACTAATCTTGTAGTTACAAAAGAATTACTAATCCTGATTCACAGAATCAAGACAATGTTTCTTTTACTTCTTTCTGGAAAGGGTGCACGTAACCTGTGACCTTCACACAGTGCACATGTACATCATATAAACTGTACACACTTCAAATGTGCCACTGTATTGCTCCAACCTGTCCCATGCCTCTGCTGCTAGAAAAGCAGGACACAAGAGCCAGCTGCAGCAGGGGTGATCAGGTGTTGGGGTATGACCAGGTTAAGTGTTCTGTCAATGTGTAAGTACAGGTCACAGCCAACAAGGTCAGTGGTTAGGTACTCCTCATTCAAAAGCAGTAATAAACTAAATATTACTTCTGCTTGGTTTTACTGTTTGGGTGGGGTTTTTTTTTAAATACGTATTTAACAATTCTCTTCCTGCATCCTCCCATATCTGACAGAAAATGCAATTAGTCTCTTGTATACTATCTCCAAGAGTAAGAGAGAGACTACAACTACTCCACAGATCAAGCTGAATGCCCAGCGTGGCCCCAGGTGAGTGTAGATTTGGCTCACAAAAACAGGCCCAAGGATCCGTGCTCCACTTCCAGAGGCAGTCAACCATCCCATGTAGACACCCTAGAGCAGATCAAAAGCTTATGTCAGTGATACAGGCATTATTTAACTTGCCAGTAATTCCAACCCATTAGCCTAACCAGAAAATTTAGAAGTATTTAAACAACCACTTATGTTCCTTAACTCATTAAGACACTGATCACTTTGTTTCCAAGAGTGCTGCTCAGCCTCTCCAAGCTTTAGTTCCAAGGCTCCACTCATAGGTACTCTACTGCTTTCTAATGTTCTGACTCAAAGCATGAAGTCTCTTTCATCAAAATATAACACGAAAAAAATGGGCAAAAGGGGAATAATTTTTTTTGTTAAGCAATAATGTAAGTTTGCTATAGTCTTTCACTACTAAAAAACGCCCATACTGGAGGTCTAGTAGCATTTGTAGTCTTTGTAAAATAAACTTAGTAAGACACATTATTCCATACTGGTATTCCACATCTGTAATTGGTAGTTACAAAAAGGACTCTGCCAGAACAGTCATGAAATTTCCACACTGTAAGATTTGCATAAATAGCACAAGCCTTGCTTTCTAATTCCCCTGCAGACTTGCCTTGGATTTGAAAAAAGATTGGAGCTCCTGCAAAGTTCTGCCCTGCTTAAAACACACTATTATTTGGCTGATGACAAAAGGAATTTTAGTTAATAGTTAAATATTGTCATTCTAATAAAGAGAGTGCAAGTCTTGCAGAGCAAATGAAATAAAACCAATTAGGGATGGTGCTCACCTGAGGCTTTGGTCCTAGGACTTTTGAGTATAGAGTGTAGGACATGACATTACAAACAGGGTAGCCCAGCCCTATGAGCACATCAGAGCTGATGTACTGGGCCAGGTAGATCATGGGAGTGTTCAGGCACCAGGACTGTGTGACAGGGCAGCCCAAGGGCTCTGCTGTGTGGTTGGATGGCACCTGCAGCTCTGGCAAACTCCAGAAAGGTGCCAGCATTTCACTGGGGGCTGTTCTGGGAATGGTGGTGTTCCTTATTTCTGTAAAAATAAATTGTTCACATCAGCAAGAACAAAAGTGCAATAAAAGGCTTTCAAAAGAACACTACAAAGGTGATCTAGTAAGACTTGAACTATACCTTGCCACTGGATATTTGGTAGTTTCTTCCCCCAGGGCAGTAAGATAAAGAACCCAACCAAGACAATCAGTAAGCCTGCATGGAGTATGGCACGCTCACCAGTCCTACCAAACAATGAAATTGCAGTTAAATGCATCATTTAATTAATAAAAAATTTGGGTAGCTGCTAATGACACAGCCCATTAGTTTGTGGAAATGATACCTGAACAAAACACCAACAAGAAAAGTTACAAAATCACAGTAACTTAAAACCAGATTTTCTTGTGATTCAAGGGTAAAAGACAGTGAAATAAGAGGGTTATGTTAACAGAATAAAGAACAACCACAACATCAAAGCTGGGCCAAAACTGGAAGTATTTGATTGTCATAGTAAACCCAGACTCATTATCAAGCAAAAGACTTGCCATAAAGCTTTGCACATTTAGCCAACATAAGTCACAAAATCCCAAAAACTTACTTTTTTGACAGTGTTTTAACCACCATGAAAACAATAACTGATTCAATGCCAATGGCACTAAGGATTATTCCATTATAAAAAACAGCTTGTTTCCTGGTCCAGGAATACATATCCATTGTCAGTGGAGTAGCTATCCTGAAATGACAGAACAAAAATACAGTCAGCATAAAAAGCTTCTTCCATACATCAGTGTCAATACATGTATCATCCCAAACATCAGTGCACTACACCAGCCACACTGTGAAACATCATTAATCTATTTCTGATAGTTCAGAAAAAAATGGAGTGAAAGCCAAGCCAGGGTAACAGAGGCAGAAAAAAAAAAATCAGACCCTGTGAGAACAAAATTAATAAACTTTTGATACTCTTTAAGTTTTAGCAACCAACCAGTCTCTAAAAGCTCAGTTTTCGAAAAATAGTGCAACTTACAGCCATTTAGAGCTCAAAGAACTCACAGAATAAATGTTATATCCTCAAAGTATTTTCCAAGTCAAAAAAAATGAAGTACATTTGAGCCTGAGATAATGATGTTATGTTTTACTTTTTCTTCTTATACACAGAAAATTTGGGAGTGAATAACATACCTCTTTAAGCTAAAAAAACCCCAGTCATATAAAACAGGGTATTTTAGAATACACTGGATTAACTCTATGAAACAATTGTTTTAATCATTACTGAAATAAGAGATGCACTGAAGCTTTTGGAGATCATCATAATCATACTAAGACATCACACAAAACTAAAACAAAAAACATAGAACAAGATACTCAACTGAAAACATATTTTCTTTGAAGATTTTAGGCAGCTCAAGTTAAGCCTTTTTTTTTTGAATACTTAAAAAGTTGAGGCTATGGCTTTGCCTCCATTCAAAAGCTTTTACATTAATGTTTTCTATACCACAAACTGTACACATCTTTAGTTATTACTGATCTTTAATTCATTACTCTGCATCAGTACACATCAACTTCATTGCCTATGGTTTTGGACTTCTGTTCCTGCTTAGGAAGTTAGGAAGATGAGTGGAACAGGAAAGCCTCTATATGCACCCCCAGTCTAAATACTCTACATGTCTGGATATTTTGAGAGCAAATAGACAAACTTACGTTTCAAAGACAGCAAACACAAAGAGGATGACAAAGAAGAGAATGTTGAGTGCTACCACAGCAACGTGGTCAATGCTTCCTTCTGTGTTCTGATCCAGAACATCACTTCCTGCAGCAACCAAAACAATTACCTCACCTGCACACTGAGCTGTTTCTTATGCCATCACAAATTACAAACAGTAATGATTCCTTTAGTCTCCTAAGTATTTAGCATGCAAGCTGTTGGGCAGCTAGGCAGTTATACTTTCACAGTCAAAATGTAAAGTTTTTACATCAAAACAGAGTTGTTGACATTTCAATTCTGCTGGCAATTAGAGAAAATTATTTACAAACTGGTTACACGGTCTGTTTTCTCAGCGAGTCCTGAGTGACAGCAAAATAAGCAAACTTCTTGAAATATCTGAACAATGGAAACCAAAACATCCTCCTCAAAGGTGAAAAATCACACAGCAGAATTCTCAGGGTGAAAATATGGAAGGATCAATACTTTTTATTTTTCCTGCTTTGCTACCAGACAGCACCATGGACACAACATGACAAATGAAGCAATTTCTGGAGCAGCTAGGGAGAGACGTAGCCTATTTTCCACATCAACTTCCCAGTCCATCAGACTTTAGAATACTTCTAAATGCTTCTATGCAACAAGAGAATACTTCAAAATTATAATCACAGAATGACTTTTCCAGGAAACACTGGTACCTTCTCCATCAGAATTGATGCTTTTGTACTGCCGTCCCATGTCATCCACTCGATGCTCCCTAGAAATTTAGAATGTTTTTCATCAATACACATATTTATTTGATCTACTATTGAGTCAAGTTTCTATTAAAATAATTGTAAATGGTGTCACCTATATGATAATTATTTGCAGCTGCATTAAACATCATCTACAAAGCTGACCTGCAGTGAACACCAACCCACTCAAGAAAGGAAATATTCTAGTGGGAGAATATCATATATCCATATGAGAATATCATATATCCCTATGCATCTGCACCAATGGGATAATGAAGAAAAATCCCCCCTGAGATTCTTAAAGGAAAGACACGGACAGTGAGATCCCTACAGACAAGCCAACCTTATTTCTCTTAGAGAAAAAACATGGACAGCAACTACCAACACTAAAACCATACCAGGCCCAATAGTCTAATATCTTTAACTTTTTAAATCAGTTTACATTCTAACCATAACATCACCAAGACTCATTTATAAGCATCAGAAAAATAAAGGTATTAAAGAAGGTAGGAACACTGAAAAAATAAATAACAACTTCAAGTTTTAGCACTCCAGATTTCAGGTTTATTACTCCTCCTGCTGAGCAGCATATTATTTGCTACAAGTCACCCACAAAAATGAAGTAGGGTATTTATAAGGGGTTTTTTTTATTTAATTACCTGAATATGGCAAAGATGAGAATGATATTGATAACTCCTAAGAGAGCTCCAAATAAAACTGGTGCTGTGTACATGTTCAGCTGAAGACAAATGAATTTCCATGTTACTCCTTCTTCTCCAATAAGTGTAAAACATGTCTGAAAAACTTAAAAACATCAATGTACTGTGAAAATCTTGATAACCATTAAAAAACATTACAACATATAAGAAAAGCTGTTCTAATTGCCAAGTAAAATTTAAGTATTATACCTGTCAAATCTTTTACATTTTGAGAATCCTACTCTAAATAAACAAAATGGACACCAGTGGGATCTCAGCTAGCCAGGAAAGTACTTGATTACATAAAATAAACATTACAAACAGCATCATGACACTTATAGAACTGAATTCTGAGTGTACCAATGGTTAATTTTCTTGACAGACAGACAATTTACTCTTTTTTCCTCTTGCTCCTACATGGAAAACCTTGGTCCTGGGACTGGATTATCCCTCATACTAAGCGCAAACTAGAGAGAAAAGATACAGGGGGGGTGTTTAAATTAAATTTTAAATCGGTGCAGAGCAATTCAACAAGAATGTTTCATTTCTATTGGCTTACAGAAGTATAGATGAGTGGACCCCATTTATTCAATTGTGATCTCATTGACAAACTATGCCTTAAAATCCCCTGCATACAGCTGCTGAGGATTCCTACTCCCAATGCTCACTTTCAACCTAACAAGAGAAGTGAGGAGGCTTTTGCTTTACCTGGCCCTAATATGAAGCCAACAGCTTGGCAGGCACTGGTGTTGGCCATGGCACTCGTTCTTTCTGTCAGAGAAGTGGCACCCGCAATATACGATCGAACCACAGCCACATTTCCTGCACAAAAACCCCAAACCAAGCAAGTGTTCAGGTAAATATCAGGTTCATGTTGTCAAACTGTTGAGTGACATTTATTTTAGGGGGTTGTTTCTTATTTTGCAAGATAATAAAAGGCAGTATTTTTACACAACAGCACAATTACACAAGTTTGTTACAAACCACTGTGGGCCAACCGTTTGCTTTGTTAAATATTTAAAATTATCATTCACATAATGGTAAATCTGGCTATTAAAACATAACATTAACCATCTTACATGAGACACAGAATGCAATCATGTCCAGCAATGGGAATCCTGCTGTGCTTACCTGCTCCAAACCCCACGAGAGCACGGGCAGTCAGCATGTAGTACTTGTTGTGGGAATGGGGCAGGTGGACGTAGGCATAGAGGCAATTAGCAGCCACTGAAATAGCAGTGGAAAGGACCAGAGGTTCTCTCCTGGGCCTGTAGTTGGACCACAAGCCAAAGAGGGGAGAGGCAACCATTTGGCCAATGCTGTATGAAGCAATAATCCAGCCCAGGAAACTTGCATCTGCTGTGGGATCAATCTGCAGGAACACACGAGTCAGTTCTGTGTTTATACAGTTTATACTGTTTTGTATTATCAGTAACACCCTTTTGGAATGAGGACCTGGGACACTAAGGACTCTGGACTGTAATGCTTTGTCTGGGCTAATAAACCTTGGCTCACTCTCTCCAGCAATGCACCAAACCAATAAAATCTGCTTTGCTTCCAAGCCTGGGAATGGCTGACTTGCAGCAAACTCCAGGAGTTTTTGTGGATCTGTGTTCTGGGTTGAGATAGAACCTCAGCAGCATGGCAGGCACTTTCCATGCCAGCAGCATGGAGTGCCAGGAGTCACTTCCATTGTCTCTGCACATGCCTGAATCTGTCCTGATTTACAAGGCTGGTCATGCATTTTCTTGTCTCCTGCAAGAATTCAGCATCAGCTTCACTTTCAGTGACATCTCTAGGTCCCTGCCCAGGTTATATTCTTCCAAATTTGCATTTGAAACTGCCTTCTACAGTTCCAGGGGCACTAAAATCCTAGCACAGATTAAACTGAAGTTTTAGAGACTTTTGTGTGCTGCTTTTAAGATTGCAACTAAGACGTGAAAAACCCTCAAAGAAACTAAAATCACTATACAGGAACAATGGCAATCCTCTGTTAAGAATATCAAGATCAACGTGCAAAAATGTGACATTTACAGAGCCACTTCTACCTCCTGTTTCTTCTTTTTATTTTTTTTTTTTCCAAAACACAGACAAGTCCTGTCTACTACGTTTTAATAACAAGACTTCTATTGATTTGCTCTCCAAGAAATCATGCTATTGGAAAACCAAACATTTCTGGATTATGATGCACCTTTTTATCAATTCAGGAAAAAACCTGACAGATTTTTCAAGAAATAATAAAAGCTGTCTAAGTGGATGGCAGCACAAAAGTCCCTTAAAGCCACACACCTCCCTCTATTTCTTCTCTTCCTAAATAAAATGCCAGGTTTTGTATCACCTGCTTTCTGAGCAGGAGTTTTCTGTTCTTAATAATTTTTAAAAAACCAAACCATATTTACAAACCTTTTGGAGATACGGCCACACAGACATAATTACAATTGAGAAACCTGTAACACAGTAAAAACTGAAGTTATTTTATTTGCCGTTTTTATCAGTTATTTTCTTTCCTGAAACAGTTATAATACAAGTTCATTCTCTAAATGTGTTCTAGTATAAACCTGTGTATTTCCTGCATTTTTAAAAGCATGGTAGTTCCTCCTAACAGGAGGAACTGTTTTCAAAAGATCACTTTATACACTAAAGTGTATAGTTTAGTGCATACACTAAACACAAATCCTCCTATGCTGTCCTCCCAATGGAAAGACAACAAGGCCCCCAAAGTAAAAAGAATTTCTTGATATACTGACATATCTGTATTCATTTGTCAAAGAGATTTTAAGATTTTATAAGATTTTAATTCCTAAAAAAAAAAAAAGAGTTACTGGAGTATCTCATCAACTTCAAGATAATTTCTAGGCCCACAGAAAATCATTACTTAAGTAATAAAACTGGTTTTACACAAAATGATGTAGTACATATCTCATCAGATGTAACTTTCTGTTTGATTTGCTGGATTCATATATTCTCTTCTCAAGAATCAAACAATGCACCTTTCCTGAGGTTAGAACAGCAGCATTAAAGAAGCTCTGTAGCTGGATTTTAGAAAGCCCTGTCATTTTCAAACCACAGCATATTAATTAAACAAGTAACATCGAATTCCACATGCATTTACTCACCTACACTACTGAGAAACATGGTCAGGTACATGATCCAGATGGATCGCCACCTGCTCTTATAATGCTCCTGTGTTTCCACAACATCCCTGGGTTTACAACAAAAAGCAACAGAGAGAAAGAAATCATTATCAAATCCTCTCCCAGTTGCTCCCACATGCCACTGAAAGCATGTTTCACCAACCTCTCAATAAAATTGTGTAACTCGCTAAGCAGGAGTGGATTTCCACTCAGCAAAGACTATGAAGAGTTTATTTTTCACTGGAAAAACACTAGATTGACAAATCAAACAAAATAACAGAAATGCTACCACACCCCAAATGTCACACAGAGAGATCCTGATCTAGGGAGGTCTTCAATTCTGCAAACTCTTTATCATATAAAAGCTTGGAGAATCTTATGATTCATATAAAAACTTTGGAGAATCACAGGTCATATAAAAGCTTTAAAAAGTGGGTGTTAAACCATAAACCCCCAGACATTTCCTCACAGCTGTAACCTTAACAGAACCACAAACCTGAGCAACTCTTGACTTGACTAAAAGCTACAGCCAGTCTGTTCTTATGATGAGAAAATAACAACATACAACGTAAAAGTTTTGTGTAAAAGATATTGCTGTGGATTGCAAGGGCTGAAAAAAAATTAAAATAGTAGTTACAAACCAAGTTACAAAGGAACCTCTATTCAGATGATGTAGACTCAGGTTATAGATATATAGATGCCTAAACATAGCTTTTAAACGCTGTGTATTTAAGTCGTACCTAGACTTAGGCATATCTGCGGTTTTAAGTTGAAGATACTTGTTTTGCTGTCAGAAGAGGGAAAAAACCCCAAGTGACGAACAGCTGCCCACAAATGAAGGCTGCTACTAAACACCCAGACTTCTGCCCCACATCAATCCTGTCTGGCGTTTTTTAGGAACTTCCCAAGCCAGTGAGGTTTGTGTTTTCCTACAGAGGGAAGCAGCCCCCGGCCCGCTCCCGCAGCCGGGCCCGGGACGGTCCGAGACACGGGCTCCGAGCTCCGGAGCACCGGGGACGGCAT
>JANPWX010000183.1:3541176-3563800 GCA_024734555.1 Trochalopteron elliotii | reverse complement strand
GGAGGCGGAGGGATCGCGGTGGCCGTGGCCGTGTCCTGCCTCCCGCCGCCCCTGCCCGCGGGGGCTGGGGCAGCGCCGGGTTCCCCCCGGGAGGGCTTGGAGGGGAGGATGGCGGAGATTTGGGATCGGGGGTTCCACCTGCCCCCTTCGAGGGCTGGGGTCAGGCTTGCAGAGAGCTGCTCGCAACCCTGCTTTAGGCCCCGCTGTTTATGCTCCGGCTCCTGTGTGTCCATCCCCTTTTGTGGAGTTATTGTGGGGTTTGTGTCTGCCCTGCCGGGACTTCTTTGTGATTTCTATGATTTTTTAAGCAGTCATTTCTTCTATCAGCAAAGGACCTGGCGTTAATTGTAAGGGAGTTGTTTTTTTTAAAATAGAGAGGTAGTGTAGAGAAGTTGACAGCTCTGCCTTCTCAAACAGAGCCTCCGTGGTTTTTTCGGGTTGGCTGCTGGGTGGGAGCTTCCTCACATCCATGTATAGAATAGAAACTGCACTGTGGGCCTTGAGTGCAGTCCTCATGTGCTTTCCAGGGGTGTTTTTCTTGTAACTGAAGCTGTTTGCACGGGTAAAAAGCAACAGCCGACCTTTTATGTGCTGGATTTTGGATGAATTTATGTGCCTGTTTCTATGTTTCTTAGTGTGCTTTTGTATCTGCTGCAGCTTCCATTCACAGATCACGCTGTGTAAGGCTGTCTGTGTTAACAATATATTCATTCAAGATTCTTAACACAGATCCTGCCCCTTGGGCCGCACAGCTCCACAGCGTCGTTATCAGGTCACTGCTTCCAGCTGACCTGGCTCACAGTGGGATCGGGAATGTGCCATGTGTGCTGTCAAGTTTCATTCTGAAACAGCCTTTCCTGATTCTTCCACCCATTTCAAATCCTCACTGCTGAAACACTTCTGTTGATGTGAAGTTATAAACCTTCAGCTTCCAGCAGCTGGATTTGCCTTTCCTGGCAGTAGAAGTGTTTGTGATTGTCTTGCCATGTGGGCATGGATGGGCAGTGAGTGAAGCATGTCCTGCCCTTTTGGTACAGAGATGTGGTAGGAGCCATCCTCCCAAATTTTTTATCTCGATGATATTTCTGAGAAGTTCTGTGCAGCATACTTCACATACTAGGAATATTTTATTTTTAATTTTAGTGTTTCCTGTACTCTTTCCAGTAGTGCTTTTATCTTGATTCTGATTAATTGAAACATCCCAAGTTACTTCAGAGTCTCCATTCCATCAATGGAGCAGAAGAGAGGATGAGGCAATGCTTTTACCTCAATCAATATTACATTTAAATATAATGTGCTTGCCTAGAAAGTTGTTTTGGCACTCCCTTGGTGCAGCAGAGAGCTTGTCAGGCCAGACTTTGGACCCAAAGCAAAATCTACATCTTCATGTTTTTAAAACAAAGCACCCCCACTATGACTTTCTGTTCATTTCATGTATTTATTTTTCCCCTGTAATGATTGAACCACCCTAGAGCCATTGTGGCTTTCTAGCATGCTTGTTCTAAAATTCAAGTGCCTATAATTTCTTTTGATAATAATTTATTCCAGGTGTTAAAGATTTCTCCTTTTTTTTCTGTATATTTATCCTTAAATATTGGCTTTGTAGAAGTGCAGAGAAATGTTTTTGTTAATCTGACCATGATTTTGACTTGTTATAGTCAACCAAGTTTATTTTTAAATATATTGGAGTGTGGCAGAATAAGTGCTTTTGGATGAAAATAAAATTTCAAAAACCCCACAAATAAAATCACACTATTTTGGAATGTGATGAGATTATTTGAGTACATTTAGTATGGAGGGATCTGGACATACCAGAAAATGCCTGAAGTGAACTTACTTACCAAGTGTTTGATTAATAAATCTGTCATTTTCTTAGGTGTACACAGACCCTGGACTTTAATTGAGTAACCTGTATCCCACTGACCAAGAAAACAGATTTAAATTCTCCTTTTTAGTAGTGTTTGGGTTTTGGGGTTTTTTTCCTTCCTCATTGGAAGAGCTCAGCAGTGGCTCCCTCTTCACTTCAGTAAGTATTGCTTTGCAAATAATACTCAGCTTGCCTAAAATCTTGTTAGGTTTAGCTCTGTTTGGTGTATTTGTTGAAAGAGAAATGATCCTGGCAAGGATTTGGAGGGTGTGATTTCTTCCCAGAAAGGAGTGGGAGGAGCATTGCTTTGAAAACCATAAGAAACAGCAGAATTGGGAAGGAGCAGATAAAATGAGGATTGGGATATATGTTTAACACACCAGTGAAGGCAAGATTACAAAAATAAGCTTTCTCTGCAGCAGTGAGTGGAACAACATTCTTTCCTTCCTTCTCTCTCTCTCTGTCTTCTCTCTCTCCTTCTCTCCATTAAGAGGATGAAGAGATGAAATCTTCTGGTGGTTTAACCCCAAATATTGTTTCAAGCTCCATTCTGAGCTGTGTTTATGACAGCCCACACTGACTGATGAGCTTTGCCATCGTGGCTGTATTGAGAGGACAGAGATCAGTGCTACTCTTTGCTTAATCAGTTCAAGTAAAGTACAGTTAGGACTGCTTGAAGATGTAGTTTTTGATGTAATCCAGGCTTGTCATCAGTGGTGTAATGAGTATCTGGTTTTAATTAGCATTTTAAATTCCTGCATGTTGTATCAACTGCCTTTATATTTTGTTCAAAATGAAAAGAGTTGACCTGAATAGCCAGGTTAACTTTCTCGGAATACATGAGATGGCTTTTCCTTAATGCAGAGACCAGAATAAGAAACCCCTTTGTGCTGCAATCAATGAATTTGCCATTCATGTAGGCTTTAACTGCCTTGTTTTTCCCTCTGCTTTTTCCCTAGATGACACTGTGCTGCTAATGGGTGTAAGTAAATTAGATGTCTTGTACCGAAAACTTCTCCTCACTAAACTTTTCATCAGAGGATGGGGAAAGCCAGAGGATCTGAAAAGGTGACTTGTTAAAAAGTAACAGCATAAATTATATGTTACATTTAAAGAAAAAACCCAACCCTTGAAGTAGCAACAGTAATTGCTGTCCTGCATTTAAAATACCAAAAGTGTTTTAAGTTGTTTCTGTTCAAGAGATCATTTGTTTCTATACCAAGGGAGTAACTGGATATAAAAGAAGTCTTAAAATGATTTGCAATTTTTTTTTTCTGTTTAAAGAGGCTCTTGAGAGAATGTCTGTGTGTCCAACTGTATTTTTTACTTACGTTTATCTGATGACATACTTCAAACAGCATTTTCTTCCAAGACAAAACTTGATGAATTTCTGCAGAAGACTTGTTTCTGTTTAACATTAAAGTGGCTCTTGCTATCTTTCTGTAACTTCCTAGTTTTAAAAGTGTAAGATTTGATCAGAAGTTTCTCTCACAGCCCAAAGTAGTAAACTCATTCTTTTTAGATGTCCTGAAAATAAGGAAAAAATGGAAGTACCTCTTAATTTTTAAGCACTTGATTATTTTTATTAATTACTGTTGAGATTAACAGCTGGAAGTTGAGCATTTGTATTTCTTAAATATAAAAATGAGGTGACAATATATATATTCTGCATTGTGCAGTATTTAAATAAGAAATTATAAACCTACATTTAATAAGCTCACTCTTGTGTATATGAAAATCAATAAAGAAAACTTTGAAAACTACTGAAATAAAATTTTGTGCACTGGATAGCAGTGGAGTTTTATGGGAGCTTGTTTTTCTTTTTTTAAGTCCATGTGAAAGATCTGCTTTGGAAATGGCACTTGGATTCTTTGTGTGTCTGTCTTCAGCTGATTTTTTTCTCTTAAGTAGCAGAGTTTCCTGCAAAATGAGAATGTTGGCTTTGATTGGAATAACCAAAACCTGTGGGGTTTGTTTTGATTGCAACATTTCTGTATTCTATTCCATGTGTGTATCCAAAATGGGATATTTTAATGTTACCAAAACCCTCTCTTTCAGAGCCCTTTGGGTTCTTGGTGGGACACAGTGAAGTTTCAGTGTCCCATCTCCATCTCCCTGCAGTCCAAGGGGTGTCTCCATACAGGGAACAGCCTCTGACTGCTGCTGCTGCTGCTCACCAGAGCAAGGTTTGCCTGGGCTCTGCAGGGTGATCACACCCACACCAGATGGCAACAGTGGTACCAGCTACACTTCCTCCTTCTTCAATCAGGGGAAAAACCCTCTCCCACCACATCAAAAGGGGTGGGGGAAGCAGGAGGAAAGCTTGCTGCTCTGCAAAGGGGAAGAAAGTTTTGTTCTCTGTGTTGCCCCTGACTGGGCTGAAGATGAGCTGTTCCCCAACATCATCACCTGGATGAAGAAGGAAGAATACTACCTCCTCCTGCCTCCTCACACTGCCTTGTGGGAGGAGGAGTTTTATTTTTGTTTGTTAACTCATCACTGTGAAGCTCCATTATTAAATTTTTTTATACTTCAGGCATTATCTGAGATTGAATGACAGACTACTCTGCCTAATGTGAAAATTTGTGTGCACACTCTTGATGTGATAAATGTTAATATCCCAACTCTTTGTCCTCAGCTCATTAGCAAGGGTTAAAATTCCTCAGCAGAGGCAAGATTTAGCTTTCAGTATCCACCTAACTGTAGAAAAAATACATAAATGCAGTATTTTTTTAAGATTTATAGTCAAACAAAACATCTCTTTGTTTAGCTCACCCTCCACACTCACATCTCCCATCTTTACCCTTACTTTCTCAGAAATACTTAATGCACTTGCTGTTTTCTATAAGAAAAGCAAAGGTTATAAAGTAGAGCTATTTTTTGTCTGGTGATAAACTGGATTTTCTCTCCATTCTTTGGGCTTTCTGTGGTGCTGGGGAGGTGAACAGGTCATTCCTCTGTACTTTTCTCTCAAAACTGTTCTACGTTGTCAGGTAAAGTGTGTCTTTATGAGCATAGGAATGAGCAAGTTATGGAGTTTTTAAGGTTGAAAGGGAGAATTTGAGGGCATTGAGTCAAAATCCCTGTTCAAGACAAAGCTGAATTTCATTTCTTCAAGTCACTTGGCACTCCATTCCCTTGAAAGGCACTTCATCCCTTGAGGATGAAGATCATTTATAGTTTCCCTGGGCTGTTTTTTTATGTGCTTAACTGTGAAAGCAATCTTTCCCTTTGTTCCAGGAGGGATTTCTTACACTGCAGCACACAACCATTGCCTCTTCACTGTCCATGTCCCTCAGTAATCTTGTCCTCTCACTGTACACCTCTGAGAAGAGTTTGGTTTGTTTTTTGTTTTTTTTTTTTCCATTTACTCTGTGTGGCTCTGCAGCCCATTTAAGTAGCAGAAGAAAGCAACCAGATTTGCTTCTTAGCTTTCTGTTCCCTGCAAGGTACCTAAGACATTTTTTTTTTTTAACTTAAAAGCAGCCTGTGGCAGCTACCTACCTTATGGTGACCTGATTGAATCTGTCAATGCAAAGCTAGCTTCATAGCTATTATTTGTTTGTGGCTTACTTTAGCTCCTGAAATTTTATATAAATATGTCTCTTCTTTTTTTTAGATTAAAAGCTGAATCTTCTCTACTTGTTTCCTTTCAACAGAATATTTGAGTTCAGAAAGATTATTGGAAACAGGGAAAAATGCCAGACGCTGGTTTCCAAAGATTACCCAGTGTTCATTGACAAGGTACTTAAGAGCAAGAGATGATGTGATTTAACTACATTTATTTTCCTAAGGGTATATGAAGGTGAAATAACGTGGTACTTAACACCAAGCTACCTTTATAGGCTACTAGAAGAGAATGGGAGGAAAAAGTGACTAAAGCAGTGCCTGTACAGACACTGCTTTTTTCTTTTTTTCCCCAGTAGTACAATAGTTGGACAGTGAGATGTCAAATGTTAAAACTCAAAAAGTGTTCAAAACCTAGTCTGTGTTATTGAATGTGTTTAAAATGGGACAGCATTCCACCTTTCCTTGAATCCTGTAAAAGGTTATTTAATAAAAACCAAGTTGAAAAAAAGTAGTTTGACCTGTTGATAACATGCACCCCTATTTTTCAGAACAGGCCTCAGCTTTGGGGTTTTTAAGCTAGTTTTTTATCCTATAACAAATTCTACTTTAAGAGATTTGCTTTCAGAGCAAGTTAAAGACTGACATAATATCAATTGCTATTGTCTCATTCTTTCTGCAGGTTGAGGGCCAATCAGACTGTAAAATCCTTGAGGGGCACTTCATTTCCCCCTTGGCTCATTGTGTCCCAGGTATCCTGCCAGTTGAGTCTCTTGTAGCAAGGTAAGAGAAACCAAGAGGTATTTCTGAAATTTGTGCTGCAGTGAAATAATGGTCTGTAAGTACTTTTATTGTGCAACTAATTGGTTGTAATGCAAACAATGTGTAAAGTCTTATTTATATAATAGTGCAAGCTATGTATTAAAAAAAATCCACTAGCAAAGTGTTACCTTTTTGGTTTGGTGGTTTTTTGTTGTGTGGTTGTTTGTTTTTTTTTTTGGGGGGGGTGTTTTGTTTTTGTTCTGTTTTTTTCTAGTTTAGAAATCATGTAGAAATTGTAGAAATCAAAGCTGTGGAATACCTTGAGTTTTTTGAATTATTGGTTTGGTTTTTTCCAAATGAGGGGATGCTGGAAATGACAATAGTTATTGTTTTATATGTAGGAGGAAAAGCTGCTTATATCAAAGCATATTATGTTGTATTTCAGGGAGCCATTCCAGCTTTCCATTTCCATTGAATACAAAAACTGTGTGTGTGATAAAGTAGCAAGTTTATTTTATTGTAGCCAGAGAATCTGGTTCCTTTCTTACTTGGCAAACAAAACAAAACAAAAACAAAAAACCCCAAACCAAACAAAAAACCAACAGCAACAAAAAAACCCCAAAACAAACCCAAAAAAATTGAAAACAAAACCACGCACATAAAAGAAAACAAAACAAAGAAAAGTGTTCTCACAGAAAGCTGGATGTTCCCTAACAGTGCTGGTTTCACACTGACATTTCTTTGCAGATGAGGAGTGGGTTTGCAAAGGGGACATAATTTCTGTTTGCTTTTAGTTTTGAGCTGAACTGTCATGATGAATTTTTTTCCCAGACTTGGTTTGTTTAATCAAATAAACATAAAAGTTTGTCAGCTCAAGTTGATACTGATGTCGTAAATTTTGTCAGTAATACTGGCTGGTGTTTTTACATGTGTGCTTAAGCATGTGACATTGAGGACTGTGAGAAAAAGGTTGATAGTCAAGAAATCAATTCTGTTCCACCTCTCTACTGGTTAGAGAAAGAAACTGTCTGGTAACATTACCAAACTAATTAGTGCCATTCTGTAAAATGCAATATGCTCATTGTTTCCTTATCTCTGTTCTCTTGTGCTTTGTAGCCAAGTTATGATAATTGTAACTTTAGCCAGTGTTGTGACAGTTTCAAAAAGCTGTACAAACTTCCCTCAAGATGGTGTGAATATATTTCCTGAAGTGTAACACTCTCGTAGGTAACAGTGCTCCATCTTGTGGGGAAAATAGTGGTGACTCAGAAGGGATTTTTTTTTTCAGTAGTTTAGACTGTAAGTAGGTAGCAGCAGAAGACATTAATTGATTGATGTTGGGTGTATAGAATAATTTCATGGTTTGTATGCCGGGGTTTTGATTTTTTTTTTAATTTATTGCTCATCTTAATCTTCAATTTCAGCTGTTGTGCCTTCAGGAGAAAAGTAGCAATGATGCCTAGGAGAGCTGGACATGCTTGTTTAGGCTGCTCTTTATCTGAAGTTGCATTTCTCCACTCTGCAAAGTTTAAATTGTGATGATGAGGTAGTAGTCTTTTTTAGGAACATGATCTTTCATCTTGGCTCCTTTTCTTGTTTGGCCTTTCTTCTGTCCTACTTTCAGATTCCTTTGTTTGCTGAATGTGTTCATGAAAAATGATGTTGCTGAATTGCTGGCAGTTTGCCTGCATGGGTTACAAATACTTCTGTTGTTTTGGTTTTGGTTTTTTTTTAATTAATTTCTCTTGATGCAGCTTGTTAATAGATATTCCTGCTCTGCTGAAATAGGTGTTCATTTCTCACAGGTTTCAGTTCATCATACCCAGAAGATGGGATGGCAAACACAGACCTGTGTGCATTCATTTAGCAGGCACTGGAGACCATGTGAGTGTGAAAAATGTAAAACTGATTGTCATTGAGAAATTCAATCATCAAATTTTGTCTTACCTTTATTGTTTGTCCTTCTTGTCTGCAGCACTTCTGGAGGAGACGCACGTTAATGGCGCGGCCAATGATTAAAGAAGCCGGTATGGCTTCCCTGCTGCTAGAAAATCCTTACTATATCCTTTTGTGGAAAACACAGGAGCTACCTCTGATGTCCTGTCTGGAAGGTAGACCAGTTACCACACTCATAAAATACCAACTTTTTGATACCCAGTGGGTGGAAGAGAAGAAATTATGACCATTATGTGAAACACAGTTCTGTGGTACTTAGATAACTTCTGAGAAACTCGCTGTTTCCACTTCAGGTTTGGGTGGGTTTTTTAAAAAAACAAGTAAGTTTTGTTCTGTCACCTTGTATGACAGTATTATTCTGTTTCATTAAATAGGATCTCAGGTTACACCTTTTTCCTACCCATGTATCTGACAACAGTAAAATGTTGCAAACTGCACCATTTACATAGATTGAATTTAATTTAGTGACAGTTAAACACTGGGAGTTAAAATTCCAAATTTCAAGTGATTCATGCTATTTATGCATATTATTTTGTCTTTTTTTTTTAATGATTAGTTTTGATAAAGCCTTTTTTACTTTCTTTAACTGGAGTCTGTTACATGGCTGTAGAAAGCCTAAGGATCAATTGTAAGTATTCCTGTTACATTTATGGATATCGTATTTTTAAAATACAGCTTTTCTTTTTTCTTCTTTCGAGCCAAAAGTTGTCTAAACTTTAATAGCTTATTAAGAAAAAAACATTTCAAAAATCACTTGTAACCTGCCAATGTGAAGTTGTCTGCTCTTGGCTGAAGTGCTTTGGGTGTTGTGTTAGGAGATCTCAGGGATCAGGAAAGTTTAAACAAGATGAACTTGCAGTGTGGAGTGGGATGCAGGAATCTTGTGTGAGCACAAGCCAGGCCTGTTTTATTTTCCTGACTCACAAGTGCATGTACCAGTATTGCTGTTACACTTCAGTCAGCTCTGAATAATCTTTGCTCAGATAGTGTATTTCCATTCCAATTGCTAGGATTTTGCTTTCTCAAGATCTTTTTAAGGATTTGCAGGCGTATGAATAAATCTAGTGTTGATTAGTTGTTAGGATGCTATGCAATCAATATTCAGCATTTTACAGGATTTGTTTCTTCAGTCAGTTTCTTAAATTGGAGTTTGGAAGCCTAATTAGGCAGTTGTGGTTTTTTATTTCTTACATTTTCCAAACCACAGACATATTATCAGAATTCAACGGGATATGTGTCTGAGGCAAAGCTTTTAGTCTCCCAGTATTTCTGAAAGTCCAGATATGAGTTGATGTTTTAATCCTTTTTATTCCTAACTCAGACATTGAACATGGCTAGAAGAAACAAAGAAGGTGTTTTTTGTAGGACTGTAGGAAAGTGACAGGAGAAAGTGTGTGCTGGGATACATCCATTGGTAGGTTAATTTCCAGTTATGGGTAATCTGAGGCAGAAGAATAAATTAAACAACTCTGTTCTCAGTTGTCCAACGTGTCAGGATTGTTTCAAGGTGGGTCTAATACCCCCACAGGTGATTGTCATTCTCCAATAGAGGGTTACACAGCACCAGTGTAACAGGTGACAGTGTTCAATAAATACAGCAGCTGCAGAGGGCTGAGGAATCTCATGAAGCTGCAGGAAAGAATTGCTGTAAATGCTGCTCTGCAGCAGCTATGTTCATTTCTGTGTGACTTCACAGGGAGCTTTGTCCTTGTGCTTCAGAGTGTCACAAATGTGACGGTGGCATGCTGGCAGGAGAGGCCAGGAGCCCTTTGTAACCTGCCTGTGGTACTGAAAATACTCAGTCCCCCTCCCCTAGTTAGAGGTCTATTAGTTTTAGAGTCCCTCTGATGGCTCAGCCAAATAGATTTCTACTTTTTGTGTGTGTCTTCTGTGTTTTAATGCTTTGCAGTACACTGCCTGAATTTCTCAATACCGTGACAAACTTCCCACTTTACAGTTTCAGTCTTACAGTGACACTGATGAGTGCTTCCAAAGCTGACATACTGATTGCTCTTCAAATGTTGTGTGCAATTTTTCAATGATGTAAAACAGGTAAATAAGAAAAAAAACCCCCATACTTGTTTCTGCAAACGAGCTAGTGTATGCCTAGGACTGTATCGCTTTAATTCTATTTCTAAAATATCTGTTGCAACTTCACAGGACAGAATATTGCTACTAATGGGATGCTAATGTTGGTAATTGTTTCCAAAAGACCAAGCTGTCAGTGATATTACATTAAAAGTATAGGCAGGTGCCTATTTCTAGTCCTCATTTGGATGAAAAATTACAAGTGCCAGAAAATCTGGGCTTGCTTTTTCCTCCTGTTGAATCAACAGGAGTTCAGCTCCAGAATTCTCTGGGATTGTGATGAAGCTGTGTATAAAAGTATGTATAGAATGATAAGAACTGTCAGAGTCTAATGCCAGAAAATAAACCCTCTCTTTTCCTTTTCTGGGGAGAAAAGACGGTCATGTTTAAAAAATGTCTCGGACCTGTTTGTGATGGGAGGAGCTCTAATTCTAGAGTCGGCAGCTCTTTTGCACTGGCTAGAGAGAGAAGGCTATGGACCACTAGGGATGACTGGAATATCCATGGGAGGACATGTAAGCTTTTCTATCTCCTCTTCAGTAATTTCTGTTGTAACTTCTCATCTGATCGTGTAGCATACGGAAATAATTTGTTTTACAGCGTTGATCTCAGAAGTGCTTTAAAATAAACACTTAGAGTCATGAGAAGCAAATTGTTGGCAATTCTCATGTTCTGTGGTGCTGAATTAGTTTAATCCTTAATATGTACTGACAAATCATAGAGCCCTTTGTCAGCCATCTCCCAGCAGGCTTAATAAGAATATAAACTTCTCACATAATTGTTTTTTTTTCCACAAGGGTGGCGGGCAGAAATGTTTGCTGAAAGAAAGTCTGCACTGATCGATTGCTAATTTTTCCTCTTTTCCTCCTTTCTTCTTGCTTGAACCTTTGTGTTTTAATGCATTGTGTGAAATAGCCCCTGTTTGTAGGCACGTTGTGATTTGGGTGACTTTTGGTGTCAGTGATCATTGGTACTGATCAGAGAGGTGAGGTGGATCACATTTTCTGTGTGACACTGTGCACACTCAAACCAAACCAAGCAGTGTATCACTAAGGTGCTTGAAAGACTAATAATACACAGTTAAAATGTTCCTGCTTGTGTCTCTGCAGATTATCACAGCTCTGTGAGACACAGGTGCAAAGCTTATTAAAACAACATAACTTTCTCTGTTAGGAGCTGTGTAAATTATGTTGGTAATGGTAGTGTTTCCCAAAAGGAAAATATTCCCCTAAAGCACAGCTTTATAACTGTCAATGTCATAAATGTACACAGCACCTCTGGTTTACATCAACATCACCCTGCTGAACCAGAAACTTCTGTGAACTAAATGATATTTAATGTTGGTCCTCTACAGAGTGTGTTTTACAATTGAAGGTTGATTCAGTTCTACTGAAGTGGAGAGAGTTCTGCTACTGGAGAGAATCAGAACATAGATCTGTGGTGTTCTTGTAACTTTATTAATAAAAATGATTAGAATTATATAAATATATAAATTATTATAAAAATAATTAGAATTATAGTTCAGTTGCATAAATCCACTTATTAGAACATCTAGAACAGACACAAGGTGTTTCATATTAATAAAATAAGACTTGTCAAGAACATATTATATATGGAACTTCTGTACATCAAAGTTACTTGCTCTGGCTTTTTCTGGGATAGACAGAATTGTCAACAAAAATATGTTTTGAGAACTGATGCAAAAGCAATAATTCAAACTTAAAGGACAGAAAAAGTGTGTTTAACATGTTGAATTATTTCTCCTTCAAATTTTGTTTCCTGTATACAGATTTTGGAAGTATAAAATTTTAAATAGTCCTTCTCATAGATTTCCTTTGTTTTGCCTTGAAATAAACCTGCAAGAGCTTGGTAGAAAGCTTTATAGAATTTTTTTAATAATGATTTTAAACAACTAATAGCTTGTATTAGTTTTTATAATTATAATGATAATTAATGGGTTACAAATAAAATTATTGGATTATAACTGTAATTAATGGAATATTTAGTAAATATTCCATTGGTAATTCTTATAACCAAATCCCATTCAGCCTTGAGATGAGTCCTTTCCAGAGCAATGTTTATTTTTTAAAAAATCACTGGAGACTAGATAGTAACTTCTAAATAGGTGAAAGTATATCCAGCTGCCACAGTCCTTAACTCTTTGGCACCATGTGTTTCATAAATACCATGTAAACCAAGAAACTGAAGATGACAGGGTTCTTTTTACTACATTGTGAATTCAATATAAAAATGTGTAATAAGTGCCTTTGATTCTAGATGGCTTCACTGGCAGTGACAAACTGGCCTAAACCATTGCCATTGATTCCTTGCCTTTCCTGGTCAACAGCCTCTGCAGTCTTCACTACGGTAATTAACAAATTACAAAACACATTTTTGTTAATATATTAGATTGTGATCAGAAATGTAAGTTAAAAGATTTGGGCTGGCCACAAGGGAGGTGGGATTCCATGTCCTGTGTGTCTGGGAACACAATTCCACTGAAAAAATCAGGAGAGGAACAGGTCAATTTCCTGCATGTATCATTATTTTAGAATGACCTCTGGATTTTACCTGTGTACTGAATGCTCTTGTTCATCATCTCAGGGTGTGCTGAGTAAGGCAGTGAACTGGAGAGAGCTGGAGAAACAGTACTTTACACAAACTGTGTATGAAGAAGAAATCATTCAAATGCTTGAATATTGTGGAGTAAGTATGGTTTGTTTTACCTATCTGCTAAAATTTACATGTGCAAATCTAGCAAACAATGCAACTTCTTTTTACTTCCTCTAAAAGTAGATAATTGTTAGCTAGAACATACTGGCATGTTGTTTCTTTATGCTGTGATAAATTTAGTCTTTGAAGGAAAAACTTGAGCAACAAAACTAATATTCTGGTTGTATAACAAGTTTAAAGTGTAGCCCTTGCAACAAGTTTTTCCTTTGATCACACTTAGTGTAATCTACAACATAAAATGTATTCAATCAAAATTCTGATAAATACCTTTTTTTTTCCCTAAGATTCTTTCCTTTGTGATAATTCTTTTTCTAATGCCTCACAGCAGGAGGAGCTGGGCTGCAGATAGTTGTTACTTGGGTACTTAACATTTTTAAGTCATTCACTCCAGCAACACTGATGAAGAGACAAAATTAAAAGAAGAAACATTTTTCAAGATGTTCAGCTTGTGTCTCCCTAGTATTTAGAGACTGTCAGTTTTTCAGTCCTAAACATAACATTAAACCTGGTCATATATGTTCATTTTTCTGTTATTATAATTAGGTCATTTAAGCTTAAATGACTGTAATTACAAATTCAGAGTTTAATATAAAAAGAAAAACAATTGTTTATATCACAAGCTTCTGTTTATTTAAGTACCTCCTGCTATTTTTAAACTGACAGAAAGGTAGAATCAAATTATCAAGAGGTTGTGATGATCAGGATTTAATTGAATGACCTGCAAGCTGAAAATAGAAGTGAGCAGTGCTGGTAGTGTCTTCTTTTAATTTTTTTTTTTTAATGGGTTCATCTTAAAAATAAAATTAACCAACTGGTTTAAGGGAGAAACCCTTAATTGTTGTCTTTGTTTAGACGGATTCTTTCAAGATGGGACAAGACTTTGTGAAGAACTTCCCTGACAGTGTGGACAGTCTGGCAGACATGGACGTGACTTCCAGAATATTCAGCTTTGAGTCCTTGAATGACACTGTATCCAAGGAATCTGTTCACAGCTTTGCCACAAATAGAAATGCTCTAAGTGCCTCTTCAGAAAGACTCTTAATGCAAGATGCTCCTAAAATGCAGTGCATGAATCAAACCTTTTCCACCAGTAGCAGCAGCAATAAAAACTTAACCAGCCCACAAGGACACAGGATAAATACAAGGAGAAGAAGTGACACTTTACAGAGAGAATCCTTAATGTTCATGAAGGGAGTAATGGATGAATGTACCCACGTAGCTAACTTCCCAGGTGTGTATCTCTTTGTTTCAATGTGCACTTTGGAAAGTTGAATGAAACACAGTGAAGGGAAAGGTATTTTCTTCATTCTCCAAGTGTAAACCTGCTGGCACCTTTGCTGAAATACAGAAATATTGTGAGCACTATTCTGTAGTGTCTGTTTACTACTCCATTTCCTAATTGTTTTTCTGTTCCTTCTTGAAGGCCAGTTAATGACAAAGTTAATTAAAAATTTGCCTCTCAGTATCTTTGCTCATTTTTCTCCTCTGCCTTGCCGTGGGTTTTTTCAGATACAAGTGAGTGCAAATTTGTATTATCTAAAGGGAGAAAACACCTGTGTGATGTGAGTAATACCTAGGTTGATTTAATCTTAATTAATCTGCTAAGAAGGTTTTTCAAGCAGAAATCTCATACTGACTTCAGATAGAAAGTCACCTGCATAGCTAAGCACCAAGCTTGAACGGTATTGCTGGTAAAAACATTTTGGGGGTCCTTCTGGCCTGGTGCAGGCTGGTGAATAGTTTCCCAGAACAGACATAGCATATAGGGGGAGCTGTAGTCCAGCATTCCTTGGCGTTCAGGACAAACCCTTTCCAGCAGCACAAACAAGTGTTTGCTCCCTAGAGCCGCCTTAAAAGGTTCCCCTGCAGTGGGGGCTCTGAATTCCTTTTGTGGCAGTTCATGGCCTGGCTGTGCATGAATCTGCTGAAGGCACCTCCTACAATGTGCTCTGACTTCAGACAGAGTTGTCTTTTAGTGTCCAAGCTTTCTTGATACTGAGCCCCCTCATTTCTTAATTCTGGCATTCAGTATTCCATTGGTGTAAGTGTTTAAATAAATGATAAAAATAAATAAAAGGAAACACATGATAAAAGGAATCTATGCCAGTGTAGATTCTTTCACTGCTAGCCAGGGATGTTTTGTGATGAGTACCAGTGAAGTGCTTTCCTTAAAGCTTTTAAAGTTATTTCAGTAGACAGAAAAAGCCCTGTTAGTTTTATTCTATGTACAGACTTTCTTGTTTATCTAGACTTATCCAGGTATCACTTAGCTAAGCACTGATCTCTCCTGGAACTTAAAAGGATCTGTGATCCTGATGCACTTATCAAAGTGATGGAGTCCATTGTGTCAATAGTCTCCCAGGTCTCGTCGTTCTCTGGGAGACTTTGCATCCCCTGCCAGGGTATCCTTGGAGTGAGGCCAGAGAGGAGCTTCAGAAAATCTGCCTAATGCTCAGATTTCATGGAAATTTGAATGGAAGACTTGAATTCATCTTAGCATTGCATATTCTCTATATTTAATTTAGTATGAAAGGAGGAAGGGTTTGAATTATTTGTGACACCCCACTGCCAGACATCTTGGCTGGTTACTCTTTAACATATCACGTATTTTCTTTTTGAAGGGAGAAATGTTCTGTGTTCAACATGATTTTGGAGCTATTTTTCTCAACATCATATTGGTGTTATTCCTGCTAGTAATCTGATTGGTGCAGTTCTTGTTATGAGTAATAAATATGTATAGCAATATGTTGGGATTTTTATGTTGCAGGCAAACCATGTAGGAAAAATAAAAGAAAGTGAACATAGGCTGTACTTTCTGACCTCTTGTATGAAAAGTTGTCTTTTTTCCTCCCTGAGGGGAAAAAAATATATGAAACTTCTACTCTGTTGAATTTCATAGTTCTTTTTTGCCAATAAAAAGGACTCTCAAAGAACTGACATGAATCCTATAGAGTTTTGTTGATAAGAGGAAAGAATTCTGTCAACTTCACAAGTCTGTGAGGAATTTCTGCTCTAGGGGTGGGAAGGGTAAGGGTTAGTTTGTTTTTCCACTGATGGCCTCACTACTGTAACATCATAAACCAGATGAATTCTGCTGGAGACTTGAGAACACGTAATGTTATTAAAGCTTCGAATAATTTAATTTTTTGGTGAAAATAGCATTTTGGCAACAGAAATCTCAGCTGTTGTGTTTCTATTTCTTAGCACAGATGGATTCAGTTTTGCTTTGTTTTGCTTTAGTTCCAGTTGACCCCAGTTTAATCATAGTGGTACAAGCCAAGGAGGATGCGTACATTCCCCGCACCGGCGTGCGCAGCCTCCAGGAGATCTGGCCAGGCTGTGAAGTCAGGTATCTGGATGGAGGTCATGTCAGTGCCTACCTCTTCAAACAAGGACTCTTCAGGTAAGATGGACAGGAAAGTTTAAAATTAAATCTTAGATTTAGCCAAAATGAAAGCTTGACTGTAAATAAGTAGTACTGGCATGAATTTGTGCCGTAGTAACATTAGGTGTTGATTTGCTAAAGACAGTTACGTAAATCAGTTTTATGATTGCAGTTCTGTAGTTTTCAAAAAGTTAAATACTTGTGCTCTTAATTTTAAAATACAGGGAATTAGGAAGACTATGCACACCATTTAGGAAGTCTATGCAACAACAATAAGAATAGCACTATATCAGGTCAATGTATGCTGACCAGTAGTTTATTACAACTTCAGCCTTTCTTTTATGATAGTTGCTCAAAAATTTCAAGCTCTGCATGTCTCTGATGTGTTTGAGTAGAAAACTCCTAATCTATCTAAATTTGCAATGGCATTAAAGTTGGAAAATAGCCCCACTCATTCCTGAAACGTAAATACATTACTAGATTGAAGTGGGAGATCCCAGAAATAAAGGAAGGGGAAAATACCACCTGATTCCACATTTGTATTGAGTACTGTTTTGAAATTGTGATGATAGCTTTGTAGATACATTTGTAAATATATGGAAAGATGCCACTTATATCTGCCCTTTCCCAAATTATACAAATTCTCTTGTCTTTTTCTTGTTGCAGACAAGCGATTTACGACGCGTTTGACCGCTTCCTCCAGAAATACACCATGTGATCTTTCTAATGCATTCAGACTGATCTCATTTGTAATTCAGCTTACTGGAACTCATGTTTGGAAAACAAGCCTCTTGTAGCGTTGAGCAGATGGTCACTGACTGTTGTAGGTAACAATTACCAGAAGTGGTAAAGTACCAGCATTGCTTTCATTTCAACCCAGTGCCATTCTGACACAGCTGCTTCAGCATTACCTGTGAAAAAACAACAGCAGCATCTGTCAGTGCATGGATGGTTCGTGTACTTCATGACTAATCAGACTGTGTGTTCCTTCAGTTCTGAATAAATTCTGAATCGTGTGTCAGTAGGAAACAGACCAATCAAGTATTGGAAGAATGTAAAATGAGGCTAAGCTGCTCTCTTGTGTTTAGTGTGCTTTTGGTTTGTTCCAGATACCTCAGTTACCTCTTGCTTCCTCATGGCCTTGCTGTTCCTACTGTGTTGTACCGTGGCTTTGCCAGCACTCAGCCTCTTGTGTTTGTCACTGCTTTTCTCTTCAATTATGAATTGAAAATGAGCCTTAGCAGAAGGCTCAGCACCACATCTTGTGAAGAGAGACTTTGACAATTCAAGGAAAAGTGAGAGAGAGACATTTTCATTCAATACGTTGGTGAAGTTTTCCTGCCACTGAATTAAACTGTGCCATTACAGAAGGATCATGTAGCAATTCATCAACCAGGTTCACAAAACTGGAATAAGTGAAAATCAAGTATCTGGTAATTAATTGTTTACATTCATTCAGTTGGATAACATAAGCTTCCAGATTTCTTTTCTTTTTTTTTTGGAATGATAGGTGAAATATCATCATTTTACTTTCTAAGCACTGGCTGATTCTAAGCAGTTAAACTGACAGCAGATTATATGGTGCTATAAAGACCTGTTGGAAATACTTCAACAGATGTCCTTTCTAAAGTGCACTCAGCACTGATATGCAAAATACACTTGCACTGTATAATTTAAATGATACGTGAGACTAAAGGTTATTGAAACAGTTAGGTTTGCTCCTTATTTTTCAACAGTTGTCCTTTTTAATTGGATGGAAAATAAAGAAACTTGGATTTTGAACACATTTAAGAAAATCCAAAGTCTGTTGTTTCCTCTTTTGGGATCAAAAATGCCAACAAATTACAGTAGAATAAAAGGTTGTCAAATACCAACTGTGTGGGTATCTCTCCACTTTTTTTTTTTTTTTTTTTTGGTGGTAATCTCCTATAACATTCTTTTAAAACCAATTTGCAGAGAAGTTGAAAACTGAAACACTTCAGTATTTAGTATGGTCACAATCAGGATTACTCTGAAACAAACAGAAAAGTCCAGGCATTTCTCAGGATGTGTGACTTCTGCACCTTCCCAGTCAAGCACTTTTGATCTCCATGGTTACTGTAAAGGTTTTTAGTAGGCAGAGTATGGAGCAAACAAAGCTCAGTTTATATATTCTATTGAATTTTAGTCAGGCAGACAGGATTAGTAACTGTGAAAAATCACGGTTCATTTGAAAATCAGGTGTGTTCACATAAAAATGAAGAGCAACAATTTTGAACAACCCAAATGATGTAACATACAACATTACTGAATATGCAGAAGAGGTTCTAATCTGTTGGGAGTTAAATTGCTTCTTTCAGGTGGTTTTTCATCATTTCTTTGGATAGTGTTGGTTTTATATATGGGGAGCAAATGTGAAGTGACTAGCACATTTAAACACCAAATATTTGGAGGATTTAAAATTAAATTTTATAAATTTAAAATTGAAGTCTTGACTAGTTTAGTAAAAGGTTCACTGGGTTTGCAAGCATATTCATCAACTAAGAGTGCTTTACCACCAGTCTGCTGTTCAGCAGCTTTTGTAGCCCTCACATTTTAAATGTAACTGTGTGCTTTGTGTCCTGCTTCTGTTGCAGCTATGAGAAAGGGAGATAACTGGTGGCAAGGGAAAGGGCTTGAATAAATTCAAGAGAGAAAAGACAGATTTTGTAAAGGCCAGGAGTAAGCACAAAAAAAAATCAACTATGCTACAAAGTATAACATGCCAAAGTCAATATTTTCAAAGCGCACAATACTGGGAATTACACAACTGATGGGAACTCTGCATCCTGAGGTTAGTGTCCCCATGGTATTACTAACAAGGTTTAACTTACCAAAAGGGCACAGAAGGAGGTTTAGCCTAACACCACTCCTGCTGTGAGAGTGGCTTTTGGGGCAAATTCTACTCCTGGTTCTGAGAGGGTCTTGTGGGACAAGCAGTGAAAGACTGGTTTCTGACAAGAATAAGGAGTCACACTTTGCTCTGTAACTGAAGTCGTGTTGCCAAGTGTGAAAGCCCAGTAAGCATTATTTAAGGAATTTCTCAGGTTAGAATAACAAAGAAAAAGGAAAAATGAGCTCAGTGGTCTATTTCTGCCAGTTATCAGACATAGGGAGCTGGTCTGTGAAGGGGGAATCTTGCTGTGTACATGTTTTTAACCCTTTGAAAATTGACTTTTTAAATCATATTTTAAGGTTAAATCCTAAGAAAGTATAAATAATCCATTTTGATGTTAAATGAGAATGTGGTTTTAATCCAGGAATTGCATGAGGGAAATATTGTAATAAGGTTTCTTCCGTGTAGCAGGTAAACCATTCTGTATGTCTTAAATTTATTGTAAAACTGGCCTTGGTAATTTTTTGGTTCTGAATTTTTTCAATAAAAGTCCTAAAAACATTTAGGTGTGAGGGGGGTTATTTTTCTCTTGTTAACAGGTGTTCAAAATGCATCCCACTGTCATCCTGTAATCCCTTCTGTTCTTCCCAGAGCTGTAGCAGGAGGAGAGCAGGTAATCTACAGGACACGATAAAAGCTTCACACAACAAACACTGGGGCTGCTTTGATGTTTTTCTACATGCCTAGAAACCTACTAAAGAAAACAAGCTTGTATCAGCTAATTAAGATACCATTGTGGTTCCAGTTTTACACTTGCCAGTGCAGAACGCATCTAATGTCAGATGGAGCGTTTTCTAATTTTTTCCCCAAGGCCAATAAAACCCCACAAACAACTCAAAAGGAACCACTCAGAAGTATTTTTATTATTATTATTATTATTTTTTAGCAAGGATAGATCACTGGTGTTTTATTACTCCAGAAAGGTCTGCAGAAAGGAAACACTATATGAAGGAAGGGAGCCTTGCTGCTTTTTCTTACTTCTTACTGGAATGTCAAATGCCTGTAATGGAGATACTCTAAACAGCAGAAAAGTGAAAATCCTTGGATCCTTGGAATACTATTTTTGCTTGATAGCTGCTAACATTTTGAGGCAGGTATTTTTTTTAAATTTATTTCTCTTAATTGTGTTGGGTTTTTTTTTTAAATGTTGATCTGAATTGCTGTTGGTTGGGCAGGGAAGTTTCTTTATCTCAGGCTGTCAGGTTCTCTGCCAGCTTGGCAGTAATGATAAGTTACACGGTATGGAAAGGAGCTTTGGGGTGGTCTGTAACCATGTAATTCCTCCTGAATTTTTACCCTATATGAGTAAAATGCTGCTATTCCATGCAATCCTGGAATTTGCAGTGTTCCTTGGTAGGCTTGGGTGCTTCCACACAAGATAAAAACATGAGCATTAAAACACAAATAACAATTGTTATTATTTTGGTTCCATTTGGTGTAAATCAGCCCCTTTTCCAAACAGGAGCATTTTAAGTGCTGTGTTCCCAAAGGAGAGTTTTGCCAGAGAAGTCTGACTGGCACTGCTAGAAAGTAACAAGGAGGATGATACAAATGGACTAAACGTGAATGATGAGTCCTAGCAACTGTAAAAGCTTTTTATATCCTCTTCAGTCCCAGTCCATCCAACAAAGTCTGCAGGAAGCTCCACCCTATAGAGTTAGCAAAGGAAGTATGGACAAAAACTTCTCAAGTGACACTTAACTGACTGATTTTAGTGCTTTCCCCCCCCAACATAATTAGCCCTTAATTAGTTTCCTGTTTTTTTCCTGTTCTGTTTAGGTTCCTGCACTGTAGTATTCCTAAAGTTCCAGCTGGCCTACTCCTCTGCTTCCTCATCTTCTAACACTTGTATGGGAAAAAGAAGAAACATGAGGTTAATCCCCTTCTTACCTGTCGTATAGGTAGGGCATCTATTTTCATATCACTCTAACCTCTGCTTAACTTCTTTCTATTTGGGAGACCAAATAGAAGAAATGGAAATTGTTTTAGTGTGACTGATTCTGCTTTTTTCAGGAATGTATGCAATCAGCACATCCTTGATTACTAAATGTACGGCAACCAAAAAAATTGGATTTCTTGGTATCAAAGAAAAATGCCTCTAAGGGTTTGAAGATTTCTGTAATTTAAATCATTCTACTTTTTGTAGTCTTTCTCCAGATGAATTTTAAAAGAAAATACATGTCACTTTCGGTACAAAAAATGCTTAGAAGCAGGAGTGATGTTTTTTCTCTATTTATGAAAATTCTTCTAATGTTTGGAGCTGAAATCTGCAACTACAGGAAAGTGCATTAGCACGTATATGTGGTTTGCTCCTTGTCACACAGCAATTGTAGCAGATGTTTTAATTTCAAGCCTTTACCACAGCAGGATATTAATTTCCAAATATCTTGAACAAACCAGGAGGCACCTGGGGTTTGCTTTGAGGTAGGCCTGGACTTCCACCAGATGATCTGATCTGCTACTACTGGATACACAGTTCCAGAATAATCCTAAAAATGTTTCAATGCCTGAAGTGTCAGTTGTTTTGGGAATTTGTTGAGTTTATGGTTGATTTACGGTGGATTTTTTTTTTCTTATGAAGGGGTAAAACTCCACACAATCTCATTAGAGTGGAGAACAACGTTACCCCGAACAGAACATATCTTACTGCTGCAAAACGCAGGGAATTTGTTTATTTGTGAAACTACTTCAAAAATATTTGACTGGCTTTATAGAAGCATATTTGGGAATTTGCTTAGTTCATTAGAGACGTGTTGGCGTTATTTTTTGGAAGACCTTTTGTAAGAAAGGGAGTAAAACACGGCTGAAGATGAATGAAAGAAATGGGAGAGGAGCAGGTGTCTTAAGGTGTAATCAAGGAGAATTGTGGGAGCACTAGGAGCTGGGAAAGAGGGAAAGGAGTGATTAATGTCGTACTGTGGTGGCTTTCCTCATCCTGTGACCGTAGTGCTTGTGGGATAATGCAGAGGCTGGGTGGGGTGTAGGTATAACCAGTCAGCGTGGAATGGGCGCACGTGCTACTGTGAGGTGATTTTTCCGGGGGATTTTTGCCAGAGGAGAGATGGTGTGATGGCAGAGGTACCTGTCTGTTGGAACGATTAAATGATACGGGATTCCCTCGCTGCTGGGACCTCGAGCATGTTCTCACGCGCCTGTTGGACACGTTCTCGAGGCTGGGCCCCGCGGAGTCCCCTTCGCGCCACCGAGACGCGTTCATCCCCCCCGCTCCCCACATCCACACCGCCGTGCAGGTGCGGGCGCGGCCCGCGGAGCCGAAATGTCCGAAAAGGCCTGGAAAACCTCCCGGCCGCGTGAGGTCACGGCGCACGGGAGAGCCCCGGGTCCCTCCCCC
>JANPWX010000183.1:3498334-3540776 GCA_024734555.1 Trochalopteron elliotii | reverse complement strand
GGATAGCAGCGCAGGGCTGGCTGCAGCTCCCGGGGCTTGCGAGTGGCCATCCCGGCCCGGCGGTGACCTCCGGCCGGCCCCTGGCGCTCGCAGAGAGGGCTGCTCGCCCACTCGTCTCGTTTCGCCTCCTTCCGAAGTGCCGCTTTGCCGCAGCTCTTTTTTGGTTAATTATGTAGCGAGGCCCTCGGAACGATCCGTTACTTGGGTTTGGTTTCCAGAATGGGGTTGCGGAGGCTCTAAGCGCTGATAAAAGCAGTCAGTTCGCTGGGTGTTGGGATTTGGTGTGTTTACATAGGAAGAGATGGGAGGGAGAGTAGCCACGGGATAATTTCCTGGCCTTAAATCACTACATGTAAGATAAAGCCGCTTTATAGGCACCACACTGACTGAATGGGCATATGGCTTTACAGAGCTGGTCGTCAGAGACCTAACTTGAAATTGCCAGGCTTTATGCTTAGGGTAGCAAAGCGTTCCTAGAAGTTTGTAGCTTCTTGGAGTATTGTTCTTGGCTGCAAGTAAACTGCTGACCTCAAAATAAATACTTCAACCAGTGCTTCCCGAGAATTTCAATCTCAGCACTTGCTCCCGAGGGCAGCTGACAAACCTTTTTTTGTGATCTCACAGTCACTTTTATCCTTGAATTAAACGTGTTCTTCCTTGACAAAGAGAAATATATAATTTACAGCTTGAAGTATACAGGTCATACAAGCGGAGAGCACATTCCAGACCACAAAATCTCTACTTGGCTGAAGAGCAGAACTTTCAGCATCGTCTGTGCCCATCTTTATTATCTGACCTGTTTTGTTTATGTGTACTGACACACTCCTAAGTACCTGTTTGTGCCGAGCTTCCAAAAATCCTCCTGGCTGGGCAGTAGCCTGAGGTCTGCTTCATGCGTGAAAGGGAACCTGTCACTCCTTTGACCTTGCTGTCGCAGAAATAACAACAGTGCTTCATCAGAAGCACTGGGAAAGCTGCTTTTGTTAGCACCTTGTGTGCTTCACCTCTGTAAAGTTTGCTTTTCCAGCAGAGATAAAGCACACAAATAGTTGTTGAAGGAAGGAGGAGGCAGGAAGCAGTGCATTCATACACTGTGGGCATTGTCTCCTTCATTTCATGATTTTGGAGAACCTTATAATTGTTATTCTCCTGCAAGAAGTTGTGCTTACCATTCGTGGAATTAATAATTAAGCTGAGGAGTTGTGCTAGAACATAATTTTCAGTGGCCAGGTGTGTAACTGAGCAAATAAGGGAGTCAGCGTTGCTGGCAGTGGCACTGGTGAAGAACACACACGAGGGTGTGTTTTGGTTTGGCCACCACCAGAAGCACCTTGAGGAAGCCACCATTCTTACCCTTGTAAAAGGCAAAGCAGCTGATCCTTCCTGCCTGTTTGAAGGAAGAAATTGCCATGTGCCTCCACCCGCAACAAGGGATGTACTTGGAAGAAACTAATTGCACGTTGGCCAAGCAAAATCTGTCACACTAGGTAGGCCCTTATGAATGTTGTAGTATGGAAATTAGTCATGTGAAATAATAAGTGGATGAGCAGAAATGCTACTGGGATGGAATGTAGAACTATCCGTAAAGAGGATAATAAAATGTAAAAGCATCTCACATCAAAGCAGTGCCTGGATCCTGTTAGACTTGTTGATCCTGGCATAATTTGTTAAAAGTTTCCTGAGACCTGCACCTACGGTGTGTTCTGTGATTGTTACAGACTTGAGAAAATTGGCTCCAGCCTGTCATCTTTGGACTTTCAATTTATCCTGGGATTGGTTTGTGATAGAGGCAAACCTGGCTCTTGCTACTGAAACAAACTGTTAATGTCACCTGCTACTACTGGGAAAATGTAAAATTTTGGCAGAAGAATTGGGTCCAAGCGTTGTTAGTACAACTGATTATATTTTTGTCTTAGATACCTTAGTAGGTTTTAGTCATTACAGTAAACCAAACATCCACTGCAAACGTATCTGAACTTTTCATGGTGTGTTTGTTACCACAGTTCAGTGTTTCTGACCAAGTATTTCGTTAAACTTCTTTTTTAATCAGAATAACTTCAGAATTACTTCAGAAGCTGCTTTTACATCCTCATCTGCTTTTAACTTGTGGGGAAAGACTTGTATCAGGTATAAAATTGCTAGTGAAATTAACAGGCTTCTCTATAGTTCAGGAAAAATTATTTCCCTGAGTATGGTTAAGCTTTGAAACACACTGCCCAGGGAGGTGTGGAGTGTCAGTCCCTGCAGGAGTTCAAGAAATCACTCAGTGCCAGGGTTTAGTTGACAAGGTGGTGTTTGGTCAGAGGCTGGACTCAATGATTTTGGAGGTCTTTTCCAACCTTAGTGATTCCATGATTCTAATCCTGGTGATCATGGTCAGAGGGAGTGAGCTTTAGCAGAGGCTGCCAAGTGATGAAAGTGGCTTCTGTGATGTGCCTCCCTCCCCTTGTAGTGCTAAGCAATGTATGGCAGTGAGTTCTCACTTCTTTAGGTTGAAACTGTGAGTTTCCCATCCTCCACATAAATAATTTGCCAAGAATCTAGTGTTGAAATAATTTGATTTCAAAAGTTCTCCCACCTCTTGGTTTGGTGAAACCTTCGGCACTGCCCTTTTTGTGAGGTTGCAAAAAGGAAGTCTAAACGACAAGTTCTCAAGTCTTCCTGTGATTTGTATAGCTGAGGTGGGTCTCTAATGATCTGTTAGATGATTATTCAAAAATTGTTCATAAAATTCATGAAAATAGTCACTGAAGCAAAATAGTTCTGCTGCTGAAGTGGTTGAAGTGGGTTTGCCTGCTAGCATGTGCATGAATGATGTAGCTAATTAAAATAAGTGTACTCTTCATTCTTTTATTTTGTGCTTATTACATTTATTTCTGGGCATCAAAGAACACATTTTGTCTGTCTGGTATTTTGTTAGCAGAACCAATAGCACTGTAGTGCTATTGTATAAATCAATTTGCTTTAGTCTGATGGCAAAACAGGTTGTAAAGGTACAGTTTAGTGAAGATATGCTGTGTTGCTAGGAATAGCAAACCTTAGGTGAGTAAATTTGTAAAATATCTGATTATCAGATTTTTTGGGTGTACTTAAGGCAGGTGTTCTCCTTAGTTCTTATGAATTCATGGAGTGTTTTAATAGCATAGTCTAAAAATTATTCAAAGCATTATCAGAAGTTTCAGCATTGACAATTTCCCCAACCCTAAAAGGATTAAAAACATTATCCTTACAAAGCTGCTGCCTGTATTTTAGTTGTTCATAACAGCACGTGTTGGTTTTCATACTGTGCATAACAGTGTGCTTGTTTTTTGTCTGGGGTTTTTGTTTCTAAACTGGAGACCTGTTATGAAACTGAAACACCTCTCTGTGCTATGGCATGTGCTTCATTTAACCGTGAAAACTTTGGTAGAAATTGAGTCACAGGTTGCAGTTTTCTATGAAGAAGCTAAGAAAACAATGAACTGAGTAATTAAATATAAGGAAAATACATAGCATTGTGGTGAATCAATCATGTATTGTGGATTCTCCCCCCTCTCCACTGCTTGTTATATTGAAAAATTGATGGGTTTTGAACATAAATAGGTGGAAGGGTGCAGGTGTCATACATCACTGCCTTGGTTGATTGTTCAAGTAGTGTGGAGATTGACAATCTAATAATGTAGTTTTTGCAATAAAATGCCAGAACTCTTGTAGAGCAGAATGTTACAATAGTAATTAGGATTATTTTTTATTGTTTTGCAGAATCTCTGCACTAAGTCCATGCTCTGGGTTTAAATTAATTATATTCTGCAAGGAATAATTTTTGTTACATTTGCAATACTTCATCTGTTAAAACAATAGATTTAAGCATAGCTTACCTTGTTTAAAAATGGGATATACTGTCAAGTTTCAAACTGAGCATTGAAAGTAAAATATGGTACAAGTTCAATACATAGGCTCCAATTAAGTTGTGAAGAGCTGGGTGATTTTATCTGCTCCCTGAAGCACTTCAGTTATTTATGTGATGCCGTTCCTTCACAAAAGAGAACACATGTGCAGTCCAAGTAAAAATATTGTCTAGAAAGCCTCACAGCATAAAGTGTTTGTATCAAAAATTAGGGTGCATTCCACCTATATTAATAGACTTTGCTTTAAGAAGCAATTGGCAATATCATCCCTCCATTTCCATCAGAAAAAAATTACTTGCTGGCTATTTATTTGCAGTTTCACAGCATTCTTTCTGAAGTTCTATTACTTGTGATCCTATTGTCTTGTCACCCTATTGTGATTGTGATCAGGGGTATTTTGGTGAGAGATCTTACATACAAACTTTGCTCCTCAGTCATCCAATCTGCTTTTCCATCTCTGCTGCCATTGTCCCAGAGGATTGCTGCAGTTTTGGTGGTTCTAAATTTCATCTTTCATTTTTCAGACCTGTTGCTCCATTTATCTTGACATGCTGCACATGGCATGTTTGTACAGCCTTGTCTTTCTGTACCTCCTGTTAGGATGTGGTCTGTTAGGAAGCTTGGAAGAACCATAATAAAAAAGGCTTTGGAGGCTCATTTCTGTTTTCATGTGAATGCCATCTTGACTGCATGGAGTTCAGTGATTGAAAGATGATCATTGGCAATTAAACTGCCTCATCCTTGAGGCAATTTAAATTCATACTTTATTTATTTCTCCCACACCCTCCAAACTCTGAAACCCAGTGAGTAAAATCATTGAAGATGAGTGAATTCTTTTATTGACACAGCCTGCCGCTAATGAACAGGTTCCTTGTAGCATACCATGGAATAAATAATTTTAATATGTTGAAATTAACAAGTGAAATAGTTTATTTGGAAGGCCTCGTTGAGTTCTGTTGAAACTTAAGATGCCGTTTTGGGGTACTCAACACTGGGGATGTTAAAACCAAACCCCAGAGTGATGTTCAGCAGAGGGCTTTTATCTGAACACGTGTTGTGCCTGAACAGTGGCTCTAGGCCTGTTCCTGACAGCAGAACAGGTGTGACCTGGGTAAAACCTTTCAGTGATCTCTTGTTATGTTCTTTTACCCTCCCACCCTCCTTCTTGTTTTCCCTTCCCCTTTATCTTCCCTTTCATGCTTCACACTGAAGCCCAGCTCCCACGTGATAAGCCCCAGAAAGCCGGCCAGGAAGGACCTGTTAAATTTGGTTTTGAGCGTGGCTGTTTTGGGAGGACAAGGAACTTTGTGGGGGTGTTGCCAGGTAGGGAAGTGCAGGATGAGATGAGATCTCAAGCCCTTTGAGTTCCAAAAGAGCATCATCCACCAAGCAGTGCGTTGCCTAATATTTTCTTTTTGTTTCGCTTCCAAATGCATCTTCCAAGTCTTGGATTACTCCATTCAGATAAGAGAGATTCCTTAAAACGAGTTGGGTCTCATTCTGCCCCATTCAGACAGCCTCTCCTGCCGCCTGGAATAAATTATATCCCATGACTAAGACAGTGCAGCAACAATGGCTCTTGCACTTCTGAGTGCCTCGCTACGCCCTGCTGACACACAGAGCAGCAGTTCTGGCAGAACAGTCCTTCAGCAGCAATTTAAGTAAAAGTGCTGTGAGATGGAAAAAGGGCTTCAGTCAGGTAATTGGACAGAGACGGTGTGTTTACAGCCACGCCGTGGCCACTCAGTTTACCTGCACGGCTAATTGGCAGTTCTCTAGGAGAGAATTACAAATTTGCTGCTCCACCCCTGCAGTCGTTTGTCTTGTTTTGTAAAAGGGCAATTAGTTTACTACTGAGTGGCAAGTGAAAATTAGGGTTACACGGTCACTATGTGTTTCTTAAAGCTCTCAGTCTGAAGTTAATTGAGATGTGTGTTTTGTCTTTGCTTTAAAAAGCAGATCTGTAGGGGAGGCAAAAACCTGCTGGCAAATGGTGGTCAGGATATTCACTGGATTCGTGTCTGGTGAGATGTTCACGTTGTATAAAGCATAGACATGAATTTCATCATTTATATGGTTATAAATGCTATTAAAATCTAGACTGGAATGTGGAGTAAGCATTAGTTTGTGCTTCTAACGTTCGCTGTGTATTCCAGGAAGCAGACAGAGCCTTTCCAGAGTCACTGGGGCACAAGGGTGGGGTTCCCAGTGTGGAGCCCTGATAAGGGAGATTAGTCACTGGATGTGAAAGAGATAAGGGCTGAGGAGGTGATGTTATCCCCTTATAAAATAATCCACTTGTGATTTCAGACACATTCAGTGTTTCAAGCTTGTCTTGCAATAAAACACTGAATAAGAAGTTTCAAGGAATGGTTGTGGCTCCATCTGTATGGGAAGACATGCAGTGGGCTTAACAGAAGAAATTAAAAGATGGTTTTCTTTTGCTCAGGAGATCAGATGGGATAGTTATTATAATGTTTAGGCTTTAAGTAGTAGTTTTCTCTTTTCATATTTTCCTTTTTTGTTTTTTTGTTTTGTTTCTTACTTTGGCTTGATTTTGAGCTACATGGCTAAACTCTATTTGATATCAGAGTAATTACTTATAAAATTACTACGAATTTGGGAATATATAATTGTTTCTATATTTTTTCCCTTGCTTAATTATAGATTTCATAAATTCTGCCTTTTAAGTATAGCTTTTAATAGGAGAACTTATTAAATGTATATCAGGGGTTTTCTTTGTCACTTGTTAGGTTAAAATACCAGCATTTTGACATAGCCTTGACCTTAGTTGAAAAAAATGCTTAAATACAGAGTAAGGCAACATCTTGTACATCTGGTTTGAAAGAGGATTTACACTTACTATGAATGAGAGTTTTCAGGGTCATGTACTTTAGTGACTTTATTCACTAAAAAAAAAGTTCATTGACTTTGATATCAAGCCCTCAGAAACACTTTGGAGTGTGAGTATGATGTATCATACTCCACTTTTGGTGGACTATGATAGAGCATGGCAGAGTTGTTAATACACACCTGCCTTACTCATTTGAAGTGCAGGATAATTCTTCACGTGAAAATGTTTTTCTTCCTTTTCAGAACTACAAAATTCCACTAAAGTGATAAAAGCGGGAAAACCCCGGACTAGAAAAAGCAGCAAGGTTTGTATTTTTGCCTGTAAATATTCAGTATGATAGCTGATACTGCTCTAATAAAAAGATAGAAGGTATTTTGGAGTTCCAACCAAAAGTGTTATGTTATGCCTTGGTAATAGGCAATTTTGAACACAGAGACAAATTAAAAAAAAAGAAAGGGTGGAGGAAATTAAAATTGGGAGAGTTGCTAAATTGGTGTAGGTGTGAGGGACAAACAAAGGCATTTTTGTTTAAAAAATCAGCAGGATTGCATGAAACTGTGAAGGGGCTGCAAAGAAAAAGCATCACTTGAGCACAAGTGATGCTAGATTGGTTTTGGAAATCCTCTCTGCATCTTATGTGATGAGTGTCCTTTGTGTGCATAAAATCACCATTTTATATGATGATTTGTGCATAAAATCATCCAGTCTCCAACAGGAGATGCAGAGTCCTTTTATTGAAACATTGAGTTCCTAAAATTTTGTACAGCCTTTTTAGTTTGGTTAATACATGTCAAGGTTTTCCAAAAACTAAAACTTTGGGCAGTAGATGCCTTTAAATCTCATATGTGTAAGACAACATTTCATCTGACAATTGTTTGATGTGAGCTCAAAACTCTTTCAAAAGTTGTGTGTTTGTTTTCTGTTGTATTTCTTGGTTTTTTTAAAAAAATTGCTACTTTTAACAGCTCTGCTCCAGGGAGTAGTCTTGCTCTCTGAGCCATGCCTGACATCTTTCCTGTGTTAAAAAGGGCTCAGTCAAGGAAGGAATATAAACTGTTTGTCACCTTTGCAGGCCGATGATTTGGGCGATATCGCAAGCTGGCCAACCCCGAGCGAAATAGCAAACAGTGAAGTAAGTGTCCTTTGTAATTCTCAGGATTATTTTTTTTTTAAACCATGTTGGCTTCTCTGTTCAATACTGTTCCCCCCAGAATGTGCTTTGGGTGTTGTAGGGTTTCAGTAGAGGTTTTGTCAGTAATTCAGGATACTGGTGTGTGCTTAATTATCTGCCCTGGTACTGGAATTTGTTAGTGGTGTGATGTGCCACGGACTTGTACATTAAATAGTGCCTTATTTTTTAACTCCACTGTTTGAGAAGTTTCATTTACCTTTTCTGCTGTTTTAATCTGTTTGTGCAGAGATGAGAAGGCTTTTGGAGTTGTGAACATGCTGCCCTCTCTTGTGGCTCAGAGCACTTTGTGCCTGTTTGAACACAATTTATTTATTCTTAGTTATCTTATTCCTCTGATATATTTTCCCCTTCTGGGTTTTAAGTTAACATCTATTCTGTCAAATTATCTTCCATTCTCTTTATCTCAAGTGCATAATGTATTTTAGACCTCTCTGATGCTATTTAAAACAGGAAGAGAGCACAGATTATTGCTAATGGTGAGGTGCCATTTCACGGTGCTGTAGCTCTGCAGCAGCATCCCTGTGGTGCTTTTACTGTGTTCTTGGTCAGGGAAACCACAACATTTGGGTCCAACAACATGTATTTTATAACTGAAAGTGTCCAAATTCATGTAGTATCTGTAAAACAAAGTAGCATTTGGTTTGTACTTAAACTTAGTTTATTTGTCTAGGGAAAGGCTTTGTGTTCAAATTAATTATAGCACAGTACTGCAGTGTCTGCTGTATGTATTCCAGCAGGTCCAAAGCTGTCTCCAGAACACAGGAAAATTCTTTCTCTTTAGCAGAAATGTCTGCAAAACTTCCCATTTTGCAGGTAGAAATTCTATCTGATCATAGAGTGATTTGGGTTGGAAGGGACCTCTAAAGGTCTTCTAGTCCAGCCCCTGCCAGCCCAAGTGAAATGAGCATCTTCCACTTCCCAAGTGAGCTTCATCCAGCATGGCCTTGAACGTTTCCCAGGATGTCCCAGGGACATCCAACCACCTCTCTGGGCAACCTGTGCCACTGTGTCACCACTCTCATCACAACAAGTTTCTTCCTGGAGCTTGTTTGAAACTCCTTTATTTTAAAGCCATTCCCCCTTGTCCTGTTGCTACAGTCCCTGCTGAAAAGTCTGTCCCCCTTTTGTAATTCCCCTTTAAGCATTGAAAGGCCATGGTAAAGTCTGCCTCAAGCCTTCTTTTCTCCAGGCTGAACAATCCCAGCTCTCAGCTTGTCTGCATTGGAGAGGTGCTTTCAGCTCTCTCATCATCCTTGGCCTCCCCTGGGTTCTCTCCAGCAGGTCCATATTTTCATGTTGGGGACCCCAGAGCTGGAGGCAGCACTGCAGGTGGGCTCTCACCAGAGTGGGGCAGAGGGGCAGAATCCCCTCCCTCCCTCCCTCCCTCCCTGTGTTCTGTGAGCCCAGCTTTTTAAAGATTGTAAGTCTGAACAGTAGATACTAGTGAGAATATTCCTTTCTTTCCTATACAATAAATTTTCGTGTCTGAAGTCATGATCATTGTGCACACTGCCATTTTACATCTGTTAAAACCCAAAAACTCGTAATCTAAAAATTCATTTCATGCTCTTGCCATGTTAGCAGAAAATAAAACTATTTAAAAAGAGACTTTACAAAAGAAGACAATTCTTAAAGTTCACCCTGTTGAAGAGGCTGAGAACAGGTAATAAAAAAGGAATTTTAATAGCTAAAGGAAATGTGCACCTCCTGCTATCAGCAGCTGCACTGCCAGAAATAATTACCTGTGTCTTTTACAGTGTAAGACTGTAAGTCATAGCAAGAAGCCAACAAATAGAAGAGAAAAGGAGGAGAAATCTGATCAAAAAAGCAACAATGGAATCAAGGACAACCCAGAGGCAAAGCCAGATGGTCCAGCAGATAACACCAGTGAAGATGAAGCTCAAACTAATAACCAAAGGAAAAAAGGTGAGTTTAGGCACTGTGTGTAATGCACTGTTGATACAGCTGCATCGATTCCAGTTGAGTGACTGCATAAAACTTCTCCTGACTTGCACTTGCTGGGTGAATACAGAATATATTTTAGCCTCAGCCAGGCTGCCTCCCCCAGGGTTTGGAGCATTCTGTTCAGTCAGGTAGGAATTCTGGGGGAAAAGCAGCTCTGTTGATGGTCCTTGGAGCTCTGATGATTTCTGGAAGATTTTGTCCTGACTTACAAGCCTTTCCTGTCTCTGATATCTTTGTTTCCCTTGTTGTGTTAATTTAATTTAATACATATCTCTGTGTGTGTGTTACTGCATATACACCAGCACTTCCATTGTCATGCTCTACTATTGGCTTGCACATTGTAGTGATCATTTGAAGACTAAACTAGGTTATTTGCTTCCTTTTGAGCCAATCTGTTACACTAAAAATGGGAAGCAAACCTGGATCTCATTTGGTCAGGAGCTTGGAACAGGCTGGAGAAACAGCAGAAAAAGTTTATTTAAAGATCAGCTGCATTTTTGTCTTGCTTCCCTGCTGGTGTTTTTCCAGATCCTAAAGACCTTTGCTGTTCAGATTTATTAATCTTCCTATATACATATATATATATTTAAAAAAAACCTATACCACTTTTATTTTTTTCATTCTAAGTGGAAATTTAAAGCCAAGCATTCCACAGATAAAATGTGTTTTTCTTTTCCCCCCAGTGCAGAGAACACATTTTATGTACTTGCTTGTATTTCTTAGCCACAAAAGAATGGAGCCCACAATACCAATCAATATTCTAGTCAAAGAAATTGTTAGTGGATACTTCAGGCCAGGCTGAAAATAAAACAAAATAAAGCTTTGCTAGTAACTTTTGATGCATGTGAATAAACTCTGAATATCTTCAGGTGAAAGTACAGTACCAGAGCTAAATTCTCAGGAAAATTTGTATGATTTGTGACTGAAGTCTTTATTGTGGTGGTTAATTCTATACGTTATTTTTTTACCTCAAAGTTTTATATACAAGTTGTGAAATTATATAGCAAGAAATTTACTGTCTGTATTTAACACTGACATAGCTGTAAATTCTTGATCATGGAGCATCTAAAAAGCCAGTAAATAAAATATTTTCCTTTATTTCTTATATCTGAAGCTTAGATGAGGTTGCATTTCAGTTTCAGGAATTCTTGTTTACTGCATTTATTATTTAATCATACATAATATCTTAAAATTTCAACGTTAAGCTTCTCCCGCTTGTTAAAATTTGAAATTAACTGCTGCTGGTTTTACAAGGAAAATTCTGTAGAGTCTTTTCAGGAGCTGAAACCTCAAGTGTCAGTATAATTAAGAGTAACACATTAACTTTTCAAGGTAACAAGCAGAAATGGGTGCCGCTTCACTTGGACGACGTCAGGTCGGACAGCCAAGACCGAGCGGGCTCTCGAACAAGCTCCAGATTTGTGCTGGAAACAAACAAGTTAATACCTCATAACAACAGAAGGAATGAGGCAAGAAGTAAGTAGTTCTCAGTCTCTGGGTCTTGCTGTTGGTGGGAAATAAAGTGTAATATCACATGAGCTGGCAGTTCATGTCGAAATGTAGGTCAAACCTGGTGTTTATATTTGCCAGTGACCAGCAGTGTATATATTCCTCTTCATGGTACCCTACACAATCTTGTCCCACAATTTTACACTGCAGAAAGTTTGGAAAAAGCCTCAGAAGGTGTCTGCTCAGTCCTGCTCTGCTGCTGTTCCCACAGCTTGTTGCTACCAGAGCAGTTGCTTGTGGAGCTACACTTTGAACTCTGCTTTGGCAGTTCTACTGATGTTGTTTTTTCCTTCGAGCTGGACCAATTCCCTCAGCTCCCTGACCTATTTCTCAGCACAGCTGTGCAAAAAGCTGCACTAACACCACAACTGGTGCTGCTTCTGGTCCTCAGGTGTGAACACAGCTGGTTAGGTGGCAGAAATCTTAGGCTGAGTGAAAGTTGATTGGTTTAAGTTTTAAAATTGCAATATACATTCACAGTCTGAATGTTTGCTCGTTACAATAAGTACTGGATGCTACTGACATGGAATTTATGAAGTCATTTTAGGAACATGGATGTAAGAGTTTGATCTGGATGTCTGAAGGATGGATAGGGGTGGGGGGAGGAGGATTCTTACCTGTTATCACTTCCTTCAGCAGTTTTTTATTAGGATGGTCAAACCACACATACAGATCACATTCTCTGTAAATTCAGAGTCTTATTTGACAGGACAGGACACTCAAGTGTATGAGCATACACGTGCGGTTGTAAGGTTCACTAAAAATCGTTGCTAAACCAAGATTTTTAATACAATTTTTAATACATATCTTTAGTCAGTCCTTTGTTAAATTTAGCAGCTCTCAACTTGATCCAGTAGGGGCTGTATCCCCAGGCATTCCTGTGGCAAAGTGGTCTCCCTGGCATCTAAAAGACTATCCAATTACAACTTAGGGAAGCTTTCAGCAAAGGTGACTGACTGAACATGGAAGTCTCTGTGAGTGTTGGGAAAAGAGAAAATGAAATCCTCTCTCACATAATTCCTCTCACGAGTGAAGTGGAAATTACACCTGTCCCTAAGTTTTGGGCTGGGTGAAGCCAAGGTCCCTGGGGACAGGTTTGGACAGTTGCTGTTCAATGGCAGAGTCAGGGGAGTGGTTGGCAGCTGCTGCCAGGGACAGAGAGGAGATTCCAGAGAGCCACTGCTGTGGGATCCTGTCATCAGGGGCTGGGCAAAGGGGTTGAGTGCACCCTCAGCACATTTGCAGATGGCCCCAAGCTGAGTGCTGCAGCTGACATGCCTGAAGGACAGGATGCCACCCAGAGGGGCTTGGGCAAGCTTGGGAATTGGCCCATGGGAACCTCATGAGGTTTAACAAGACCAAGGGCTCTTGGATGAGAGCAATCCTTGGTGTCAATCCAGGCTGGGGATGAGCAGATGGAGCAGCCCTGCCCAGAGGGACTTGGGGGTGCTGGTGGAGCAGAGACTGGACGTGACTCAGCCATGGCACTCACAGCCCAGAGAGCCAAACACGTCCTGAACTCATCCAGAGCCTGGTGGGCAGCAGGGGAGGGAGGGGATTCTGCCCCTCTGCTCTGGTGAGAGCCCCCCTGCAGGGCTGCATCCAGCTCTGGGGTCCCAGCACAGGGAGGACATGGAGCTGCTGGAGTGAGTCCAGAGGAGTCCAGCAAGATGATCAGAGGGCTGGAGCACCTCTCCTGTGAGGAAAGGCTGGGAGAACTTGGTTTGTTTGGCCTGAAAAAGCAAAGGCTTTGGGGTAACCTAATTGTGGCCTTCAGTACCTGAAGGGAAACTGCATGGTGGATAGAGACTATTTAAAAGGGCATGGAATGACAGGACAAGGGGGCATGGTTTTAAAATGAAAGCAAGTAGGTTCAGATTAGATATTGGGAAAAAAAATTACTGTTAGGGTGATGAGGCCCTGGCACAGGTTACCCAGAAAAGCTGTGGATGCCCCATCCCTGGAAGTGTTCAAGGGCAGGTTGAGTGAAGCTCTGAGCAACCTGGTCTAGTAGAAGGTGTCCCCTCCCATGTTGGGGGTGTTGGAACTGGAGTCCTTCCAAGCCAAACCATTCTGCAGTTCTGTGATTCCCATCTCACTCCAGTAGTGATGGGAGTTGTCCACAGGAGGAGATTGAACTGCATGATCATTCCTTCCTGCCCCGAGCTGATCATAGGTACTGTGACCTCTGAGCTGGCACCAGGGTGTCCAGTTCCTTCAGAAGCATTTGTGATTGACTGCCAGTCCATGGATTACCTCCTTGCTGCTGACCCCTTTTGCCTGACTCAGGGCTGGCAGACCTTTCCTGTTTTTCTGCAGCTTCAGCTCTGACCACCTCAGCATGGCCGAGTCTGTGGATTGCCTGGGCTCAGGCTGAGAACCCTGGTGGCTTAAGGGACTTGCAGGCACCAGGATGTTTCATTGTGATTTGGTATTTTGTGGCTTTTTTATTTTCTCCTCAAGATTGGCGTCGTGACAGAGAGAAGAGAGAGGACCATGACGAGGTGTGCAGCGTGAGGAGCGAGGGCGGCAGCGTCCGAGGCTTCTCCAGAGGCAGAGGAAGGGGGAGAAGCAGAGGAAGAGGACGAGGCAGAGGAAACCCCAGCAGTATGCAAAGAAATGGATGCTTGGCAAAAAAAATTTCAAAACATAGTTATTTCATAACTATGGTCGTGATGTTGTTGTTTTCATTTTCTAATGTTGTTGTTTTTATGTTCTCTTTCATGTTGAAGTGAACTTTGACTATTCAGTTGGTTATCAAGAGCTGTATGGTGAAGGAATTGACCAAGTGTTTCAGCCTGAGCTTAACCCTGGTGTGATTTATTACTATGGTGATGGAACAGGAGTGCAGATGTATTCTGTGGATGAAACACTTCTCAAGGAATACATAAAACACCAAATGTAAGTAGATTGCTTAATGTATAAATATTTTCAGAGATCTAGTTAAGATAAAACAACTCATTTCAAGCAGTGTTGAATCCTTATTATCCATGTCAAGTTGGAGATTGAGGCATCTCAGCTTAACTTTTTGAGTTAACTTTGACCATTACTAGTGTCAGCTCGAATTTATTCACTGGTGGGGTGGAAAAACTTGAGTAATGGGGAGGAGTTTTATGGAAGCTATTTCTGCATCTCGTGCTGTAGTCTGGCTCTAACTCGTAGAACTGCTTTATTTATGGTACACAGCCCTCTTTATGTTGTCATGTAATTGAGATATGGATGTCTCTGAGCTTGTGCTTTTGAGTACTGTTGGTCTGTTTGCCTGTAAAGCTCTTCTTGGGTGATGTTTCCCCTATTTGCTCTCAATTTCACCTTGAGAAGTCTTGTTAGTTTGATGTTTTCAGTGTGTTTCACCTGAAACATGTAACTGAGAGACAGAGAGAGAGAGAGAGTAGTTTTGCAATGATACTTGATTTTCAATAATCTGAAATGTTTACTTTCTCGTGTATACCATTAGGCAATGAGAAACCATCTGGAAGACTGATTATCACCAGGAGACAAGTCAAAAAGGGCCTGGAAAGCACTAGTTCACTTTAAAGAGACAGTTTCCACCACTGGCAGATATTTCATCCTCCATACTTGCATTTCTCTGCGATGTCTCTGTGGTGGTTTTTGATTGCCCTCGTGTTCCCTACAGCAACTTGCTTATTTTATTCTTGCTTCTTTTGTTACAGTTGACGCAAAAAGGAAGAGAAAAGCCTCTTTAAAGGGCAGAAAGTATCTGACATGTGGCTATCAACTTCAAAACCTCTATTGCAGTCTTTTTTTTGCTCTTGCTGCCAGGCCCCTATGAGACCTGACAGTGGACATGTACCCCCATGTCAGGATAATCGGCCTTCACTGTCCTCAGACAAGTGGGGGAGGAGCACAGCCACTCCACTGTTGGCCAGATTTCTGGGCATGCAGTGTAGAATCCAGACCTCCTAAGGTAGGACATGACAATGTCCCCCTCTGCTGAGAAAAATGTCAGTTACAGCACTGGTCACATCTGACTTCTGGGTGTATTTGTATTTCCTTTTGGCCCCGAGAGCTTGGCAGGTTGTTGGTAGAAGACTTGGCATGGTTGGATAACCACAGCCACTGGTTGCTTGCCTGGTGTGAACCCCTAAGGCATTTGGTTATGGAGTTTGCTTTCCATGAGAGGGAGATTCCTGAGCAGATTTAGAACAGAGCTTCACTAGTTTTATTCACCCTAGACAAAAAAAAAGAGTGTTTATTTATTCCCTTCTTTTATCACATTAATAATGATGGGAAACAGACTTTATTCATCAGTTACCTATTATTAGCCTCTAAATTGGGGTGGCTTTGTCTGCCTTTCATAATTTAGCTGTAAAATATTAAAGTGACCCTGCCAAAGAAGGAAGTATATACAGAATAACAAAATCATTGTCTCAGCGTTCCTATTGGAGTCCAAGGTAAATCAGGATATATTAAAGAAGTGAGACTGAATCCTAGTGGATGAATAAATTTTAAAAGTTTACCTGCTTAATAGAGAAAAATCTTAGACATTGTCCAACTGAGTTGATGTGTAATTACAGGAAGAAACACGCTGCTATCAAGCACTTTATGCTTGTCCCAAGAAGCAGCCTGATGTACAAAACAGTAATATTTGTATTGCATACAAAAACATCTTCCATGTTTTTAACCACAGGCTGAAGTCATCAGCCTGAAAAGTTTCAGTGCTTAGCAGCTCCTCATTCTGCAACATGCAGCAGAACTCTATTTAAGAAGTCCTCTTGCTGTAAAAATAAATAAATAAAGAAGAATAAGAAAATAAACAAATAAAAGTTGGAATATCAATACGAGAATAAGGAAAGGGACTCTGAGGAAGAAGGGAAAAGCTGAAGGGGATGTGTGTGTTTAGGTTTGTCCCTCTACTTGGACCAAACTTGTGCATTGTCTTCATTTATCATTAATGGTCTTTCACATTCCTTTTTCTAGAGTGATGGACATCAAGTGAGGCAGTTTGTGTCAAGTTCAGTCATTGTCCATTTCTGCTTGTGGAATTTTTAACTAGGTGAATCATTACAGGATTTTACCTTTACTGTATGATTGTAAAGGTAACACTAGTGAAATGTTGGATTATGGCATTTGTGCTTGCTTATCTTCTAGACTGGGAGGGGAAAAGGAACCCAGCAGCTCAGAAGAGTAGACAGGCTATTCTTGAAAGAAACTATCTCTTTGTGCCCAGTTGCTTCACTGCTCATACTTGGCTCTGAGTAAGAGCTTAATTCTCCAAAAGCCTTGTTCTCTTCTCTGTTTGCTTTAATAGCAGTGTTTCCATTTGTCCTGTCTTGTCCAGCATTGAGACTTTAAATTCATTCTGTCTTGGAGCTAAGTGTTGGTCAGAGCATGGTGCTGATACTGCCAAGGTCTCAGGGTCGATCCCTGCATGGGCCATTCACTTGGGAGTTGGACTCCAGGATCCTTGTGGGTCCCTTCCAGCTCAGAATATTCTGTGTGTGATTCCATGTGCTTCATAGAGCCAGCTTTTGCTTCAAATTTCTTCAGCTACAAAAAATTAGAGAAAGAAATGGTATCAAGGTGCTGCTTGGGTCAGTGATGGCATCAGAGTACCCTGCTCTTGGAGGCTTTGGCCTTGATCCTAGCTTCAGTGGAGAGACTTGTTTTATTCTTTGTTGAAAGTAGAATGATCTTTATTTACATTTGCATGTGCAGCTTTTTTCCTCAGCATTTTAATACCCTCTCATTTTGTTTTTGCGCTACCTCTATTTTTGTCATGGAATTCAACTGCTTTCCATTAAGTCTTTCCCTACCTGCATTTTTCTGGATGTGATGAGGAGTTAGTATTCCTTGGATGTACTGTGCAAAATCATGGTATGATGTGTAAGCTCTCAGAAAAGCCTAGATTTCAGTCATGTAAATTGAGGGGGTTTTCCATTCTTTTTCATAGGACATTTTCTCATTCCATTGCTCTGTGTGACAGCTCATGATTTGAATTCTTACTTTTTGTCTTCACTAAGTGTAAGACCCCTTGACACCTAGATTATTTCCTGGAGCAGTCTCATTGTTGAAAATTTGTCTTCCTGCTGTTTGTCCCTCGTCTCTGTGGTGTTACCAGATTTCTGAAATGTCCTTGTCCTTCAGCATCATCTGTTCTTTCAGACTCTTTTCCTCCATGAACTGTTGTGCCTTTTTGGTCCAGTTTCATGTCAAATGCAACATTACTGGTTTTGTTTTTTCATCTTCCCACAAGCATGCTTGATGACTCAGGGTCTGTATCTGTGCTCCAGCACTCAGATAGGATACTTCCAATGCACTGGAAACTGGGACAATAAAAGATGCAGTTCAGGATGAGCTGGTACTGCTGTGTGGGACATAACTTATGCTTTGACTGTAAGCAGTGCTTGTCCTTCATCTCTATGGAGGGCAAGACAATGTTGTTCCCTTCTGTCCATGTAAGTAATGAGGGAGGGAGTGGGTGAAGGAAAACTGGAGCCTAGTTTTTGGTTGTGCAAATGTAACAAGGCTTTGATTTTTACCCCTCTGTGCTGTACTGAGTCATAAGCCTGTCTTAACCTGTCGAGCATGCTTGCTGCTCTCTGGGTCTTCTGCTGAAGAATGGTTTTGTTGATGTCAAAATACTCTGTTCTTTTAATGGAAGACACTAACAGGAATCTAGGTTGCTGCTTTAGGATTTTCTTTAACCATAGAATAAGCTCAGGTTTGTATGTTTCGTTCTGCAGTGAGTATTATTTCAGCACAGAAAATCTGGAGAGAGACTTCTTTCTGAGGAGGAAGATGGACAAACAAGGATTTTTGCCCGTGTCACTGATTGCCAGTTTCCGTCGGATGCAAGCTCTCACTACGAATGCTGCACTCATCTTGGAGGTAAAGTCATCCAGAAAGATGCATTTCAAAAGTTGCTTGGTTAATTCTGTGCTGCCATAGCTTCAGAGCTATGAAGTTGAGAAAAATTTCTGTTTGTAATGACAAGGGTTCTATAAAGAGCCAAGTTGTTTGGGTTTTTTTTCCCTTTTTTCTGATAGTTTTTAATGTTCTAATATGCTTGTCACATAGGCCCTGAAGGACAGTACAGAAGTTGAAACTGTCGATCAGAAACTAAGAAAAAGAGTTGATCCAGAAAAATGGCCAATTCCAGGTCCTCCTCCATGCAACCTGCCTCCAACTGACTTCTCTCAGCTCATCAATTGTCCAGAATTCATACCAGGCCAAACTTTTGGCTCACATACTGGTAAAGGATTTATTTTACAGAAACATAAGTTTAGGGCTGTCTGTCTAGCTTAAGAAATTTGCCTCCTGATACTGATTTCATAATAGAAGCTGTACTTTTGGTAATGGTTTATTCAGCTGCTCTGCCTGCAAGCCTTGCACTTGCCAAGTCACATGGCTGATGTGAAGTAGATGAAAATGTCTCTTGTGTGTTATGGCTGTGACCATTCTCCAGAATATAGAATGGTGGACTACAGTCCTGTGGAATTAATAATAGTAATCTTAAACTAGTCCTAAAACCTGCTTCATTTTTGTGGCAGTTGAAAGTTTGCTCTTCATTTGGGACATCCTTGTTTTGGATGGGAAACTCATTCACATTTTTAATAGGGAGATGCATTTGTTTGCTGACAACCCTTGGCAAGGGAATCTTTTCCTAAAATGTTGGCTGAAATTAAATGGGAGGAATGAAGATGGGAGTTAGGCACCCATCCACAGAGCTAGAGAATGACACAGAGAAAACACAATCCTAATGATGCTGCTCTTTTTCTTCTCCTCAACAACACGTAACGTCTCACAGGCTGTGAAGAAACTTTCCATGGAAATAAATTCTTAGAATTGATTTTATTCTGAAATGTTGAGTGAACTGTGAAAAGCTGTCTCTTAAAAATGAGAAATTCTTTGAGCAGCATTATGTTTATCCAGAGAGGTAGAAAAATGGTAGCTGTGGTTAAAAGATTGAAAAACAAGCAAAATAGAACCAAAGCAATCCGTAAGAGGAACTGACCTCCTGTTTTCTACTGCTAGAGTCTGCACCAAGTTCTCCAAGAGTGGGAAGCCCGCTGAGTCCAAAGGAAAATGCTGAATCAAGTAATTTTCAGACAATGTGTAAAGGACTGTCTACAAGTTTGCCTGATTTGGACTCTGAACCTTGGATAGAAGTGAAGAAGAGGCATCGTGCATCCACTGTCAAGTTAAAGGTAAAATCAAAAACCTTTTTGTTATGTTTAAATAAACAAATGCAAAACCAACTTTGAGGTTACACTGTAAACCAAGGTTTAAACATCTTTACATATGTGATGCTTGAGAATGCAATAAAGTTTGGAAAATCCTTATCCAATTCAAATACAAAACCTTTTCCAACTTAGGAGACTGTTCCTGTACCTGATCAAACACCAGATCAACACCCGCCTCCCCCCCCACCTCCAGAGGAACAAGAGCAGGAAGAACTTGAATTTTTGTTTGATGAAGAGATGGAACAAAATCAGTGTCGGAAGAATAAGTTTACTGACTGGTCAGACAGCGATTCTGATTATGAAATTGATGATCAGGATGTAAACAAGATTTTAATTGTAACACAGACACCACCATATGTGAAAAAACATCCCTGTGGAGACCGCGCTGGCAACCGTGTGTGCCGTGCAAAAATCACATCAGAGCTTGCTAAAGTCATTAATGATGGCTTGTACTACTATGAACAGGATTTGTGGATGGATCAGAGTGAAAATGATGCCATGATGAAGGTAATTCTCTTTAATTTTTGGCTTGAAAACCATGCCTGTCCAAACAGTTTTCAAATCAATTTCAGCCTTCTGCTATGTAGTTGTAAAATGCTACAGGAGAGTGACAGTAATTTGCAGATCTGCTGAATGGTCTTTACAGTTGAAAGCAAACCCAAGTTTTTCATGCCACAGACTTGACCAACAACACTGAGTGAATTTTTTTTGTAACATTTTGGAAATGGTTCAAGTTTTCCTATATTTTCTTGTTCTGTGTGTAGTTTGTTTCATAAAAACTGCAAACCCCCACCCAGAGGGGAAAGGGGGTACCTGTCAGAGATGAGATGATGACAGGGAAGTAATACAATCATTTCAAAGTAGTTTTATATTAAGGTTCTGTTTGCCTTATAGTTTGTTAGAACAATAGTTAGGATGAAGTTACCTAAACACTGAGTGGTGAGGGAAAGGAGCTTCATCTGTGCCCAAAGAGGGGAAAGTAGCTTCATGGACAAATGGAGCATGTCTGTGCAAAAGCAAGATGACAAAGGTGGAAATGGTTGTTGAGAATAAGAGCAAGAAATAAAAGGTAGAATTTAGGATATGGATTAGAATGCACCAAGAAAACCAGCAAACGTGAAAAGGGCAGTGAGAAATAGCAAACTGCAAGAGAGAATATTTCCTTTTTTGTTGTTTTTATGGACTTGACAATGATTTGATGAGATTTTTCATGCACAGCATGCACATGTCCCACCTGAGACAGGTGTGGGGGGGTACTTGAGTGTCAGTTCTGGCTTATTTTCTCTTCATGAAATGCATCTGTTTCTCAGGATGGTATCTATTACCCTGCTTAGCATTTACAATTTGCTTTCTCTAATTCAGCAAGAAATTGAGAACTTTAAGAAGCTAAACCTCATTAATAAGGATGAATGTGTTAGTCTTGCACCAGAAACTGCTGATCCAACCCAAGAAGTTCCTCCAAGACCTCCAGGGTTACAGAAAGGTAAGTATGAAAGTATTTGTTTTTTTAAATCTCTGTAATAAAGAACAACTCTGTAGGTGTTTTGACTCTCTCTGCCTGTGCAGTATTTTAATTTTGGTTCAGTCAGCAGTCTGAAGGGGTTTTTCTTTGCTAATTTTTCAAACTGTCAACTGTTCATGGGTGGCGTGGTTTCAGTTGAGTGACAGGCTGGCACTTGTTCTGCTTTGTTGTCACTCTCCACCAGCACCAGGTGCTCTTTGTGTGACTTGGAATTTACAGTGTGTAAAGTTAAACTGTAGCTGTGAAACATTTTATAGAAACCAGCATTTTTTATGGGCTACAGGGATGGAAGGAAATGAGATTAGAAGAATTTACTACTTGTTTCATACCATCACTGAGCAGTCACAGCGTCCAAATCTTATCTCCTGTGGTATTTCTGGTACTATTAACATTTACTGGGATACATGTTAATAGCATCTCTAAAGCAGCTCAGTAAAACCACCTCCCTTTCTCCTTCCTGCCTCCATATTTAGCAGAAGAGCTGCCCTGTAATTTCCCAAGTACTGAAGTACCTGCAGCAGCAGGAATGGCTCGATCACTGCCAACAGCAGTCCCGGATTCCCCCCGTTTCCACCCCGGCTTCATCCCACGAACACCTCGCACCCCAAGGCTCCAGGATCCCAGCAAAACACCCAGGTTCTACCCTGTTGTTAAAGAAGCACGATCCTTTGATGTAAAGGTAAATGGAAAAACGTATTTTAAAAGAATAAACAACAAAACAGCAAAGGCCTATAAAACTCATGCTTGTGCCTACAGTTTAGCAAGAATTAAAAGGCAAAATGCTTGTACTCCTATTGCTTGACTCCAAAATATTCACCATATCCACTTTTTTATTTCTATCAAATGCTTTTTGAGTCTTCTTCCTTGAAAGTCCTTACTAGAAGTGCAGTGCTTAAGATTTTTGATTAGTTACATAAGACTGATCTTCAGGTTATGAAACTCTGGTCTTGTGACTTTGTAACTTGTTAGATAACAGAACAGAAAACTTCTAGATCTCTGCTTTAAAAGGGAGAGAGTGAGTGAAGTGAAATTAGGGAAACAAATCCTTTATTTACTTTCTTAGACTCCGAGAAAAAGAAAAACGCGCCACAGTACAAATCCTCCCTTAGAATGCCACGTTGGTTGGGTGATGGATTCCAGAGACCACAGGCCAAGAACTTCCTCTGTGAGGTAAATGTTGTTGCTCTTATTCCAAATTTATTTGCAGGTAGTTCTCACTGCTAATGGAGAAGCAGGCTATAAAAGGCAATTTATAAATACAATGGAAGCAAGAAAAGAATGATTAAGACAGACAAAAATCTGGAATACAGATTAGAATTCCCGCTTGTCTGGAAACAAGCTGGGCAGATTGGTGTTCACAGTGTTGTTTGCTCCATGATAAAGCAGCAGTAATTACTTGAGGCACTGATGTTCACTTCAGTGGTCATTTAAGATCAAGCAGGACAGTAATATTTAATTACCATTGTCCAAAACTGTCTTATTTTTGACATATTAGCACAAAATCTGATTTTCTTGAGGTCCACCCAAACCCAGGTGACCACACTTCAGCTCTTGCATAGGTCAGGGTTGGGCGAACACTGATTCTGCAGAAAAGCTGTTTACAGGGCAGAAATCTGTTGGGTTTTTTTCTCCAGCAGTTCCAATGCCTCACCTTCAGAAGGAGCTCCAGTGGCAGGTTATGGCTGTACTCCAAATTCTCTTCCCAAATTCCAGCACCCATCTCATGAACTGTTAAAGGAAAATGGCTTTACTCAGCAGGTGTACCACAAATACCGGCGGAGGTGTTTAACAGGTAAGCTGCTCCATGCACTTCCTAAAATGTTTTGAAGCTTCCAGTTGTTGTCTGATACCAGTTTTTTTCCCATTGTTCCTCATTCCTAATTTTTCTTGGGGAAGGCAAGCAAAATTTCTTTGGTGCCTCTGTTTTAGGAACCCTGCTTTCCATTTAACTTTACATTCCATGACAAAAAAAATCACCCTCAAATCTGAACTGAAGTTACCAGAAGATCTGGTGTGTTTTTTTACTAAAAGGCAAGGCACTTTAAAATATTCTGGTGAAAAATTAAAAGAGTGGGTTTGTTCTTCCCTTTCTGTTTTTTCCTTCCAGAGAGGAAACGGTTGGGAATTGGCCAGTCCCAAGAAATGAACACGCTTTTTCGTTTCTGGTCCTTTTTTTTGAGAGATCACTTCAACAGGAAAATGTATGAAGAATTCAAACAGCTTGCTCTAGAGGATGCAAAAGAACACTACAGGTATTTTTTCCTGAGGCCTTACCATTCCTTTTAATGACTCTGAAGTTTACATACATCTGCAGTGAATATTTTTAGTACTGCCTTTGACTTTTTGTAAATATTTAAAAAAGCAGTGTGTAGAAGTTAAATAGCAAAAATCAGTATATAATTGTGCTTTGCAGATGAATAGCTGACTGTGCAGCATTTCCTGACCTGCAATCAGTTCTGAATTCTACAAAATCCTGTAACTTGTTGATCATGACGAGTCAGTTCTGTACTGACACTCCTCAGATTCTTCCTTCTGCAGCTGAAGACATTCTTAGGCTCATTTTACTTGTTCAGACTGGTTCTTGCCTTACAAAAATACCAGAAAAATGAGCACAAAGGAAATTGTCACTGCCCTTCAGTTCTTGGATGGAATTCCCTTCCTTCCACCCAGTTCCCCTACCTCTATTTCTCTGAGCCAAAGAGACAAGGTGGATTTTTGTACTTCTCTGTTCTGTTCCAGGTATGGCTTGGAATGCTTGTTCAGATTTTACAGCTATGGCCTGGAAAAGAAATTCAGGAAAGAAATATTTGAGGATTTCCAGCAAGAAACAAAGAGGGACTACGAAGCTGGTAATTATCACAGGCCTGTCACTGCTCACACTGTGGTAATATTAGTTGAAGATTATCCCAATTCCTTGGCACTGGCTCGTTAACTAACCATGAACAGCTTTTATTCATATTTTATCTTCAGTTCTCTTAAAAATATAGTTGCCAGTGAAAAATTAAGTTTATAATTAAATTTGACCTTTGTAAAGCTGTAAAATTATCTTTTTCTGTAACTAGGTCAGCTGTATGGACTGGAAAAATTTTGGGCTTACCTAAAATACTCTCAGCACAAGACTCCAGCTGTTGACCCCAAACTGCAAGAATACCTGAGTCAATTTAAGAGACTGGAGGACTTCAGGGTGGATGTAAGTTTCAATGCCTATTTTAAGTAATATTTTCACTGCAGGGTAATCTGAGAGCATTGATTTCATGAGAAGGCAGCCTGATGAATTCTAAGGGCCTAATCCTTTCAGTCCTACAAGTGTGTGGAGAGGCAAAACTACCTGGCTTTATGGCAAAACATCTAACAGGTTGCCCATGTTGATTTTCAGCCTCCTCTTGGTGAAGAATGTGGCAGGAGGAGAGCAGGTGAGGATTCAGGTCATCGCAGACATCAGTCCAACTCTTCCAAAAGCCTTTCCAAAGCTGCTGCTGCCTGTCAGTCCCGGGTGCTGGGAAGTGTTTCCTGTGGCAATTCCTCCATGGGCCGTAGCAATGCAGCCACAAAATCCATAGAAAGTGATGTCCCAGAAAAATAGACTTGGGATGAGCTCCTGCCATCAAAAATCCACTTTGGCATCACTACCCTGATCTGGAGATCTTCAAGGCGAGGCAATCTCTACCATGTGATGAAAAATGTATGGAAAGACAAAGGATGGGATTCTGTTTCTCATGGGATATAGTTCCAAAACACTTGCCCTAGGAGAGTTGCTCTTGGTTATGGGATCATTGGAAGGAACCTAGGGAAGATTCTTTGGCTTCAGTATTGCTTTCCTCAAGCTTTTTGTTTACAAAGAACTGCATTCCTTGCATATGCAAAAAAAAATACTTCGAGGGATGCCTTACATTTCAGCTCAGATTTCTTAAAAAAAGGTATGATATATACCCATGTTATTTACTGTGCTGTCCTCACCCATATTTCCCCATTACTTGTATTTTACCAAAGCAAAAAAGATTACATTATATGTAGAATATTAAATGGGAAGGAAGGATCTATGTGACTGGTTTGCTTTCAAGGCTAACTATCAACAAAAGTATGTTTTTCTGCAAAAGCACATTGGAGAACATGCAGCTGTATATGAAACTGCACTTCTGGATTCTATTTAAAGATATAGTTTCTATTTTTTTTTTTTCAGGGTCTCCATAGTTAGTATTTTATTAAGTATGGAGTTTGAGTGGACATAACTGGGATAGCTTTGCAGATATTTCCTTCAGTGCTGATTCTTTAATAACTCAAGCAACAGAAAACTACAGGGGAAAACTGAGCTTTTGATTTCATAGTGTCTTAAATTAACGTTCAGTATCTACAGTTTGTGCAGATTTGTTAAAATAGCCAACTATTAATACTCTGGGCTTGAGAGGTGTCTTCATTTGAATTCTCTTATGATTATGAAGTCTAGCAGGAAAGGCATAATTTTGAATTATTTTTTTTTCTCCATATTTCAAGTAATAATTACTTTGGAGGGAAACAAAGTATTCCTTGTAAATTTTAATTTTTATTTGCTTTGTTTTGCAATATCTGAATGAAGTTCTGCTTAAATTGTGCTTGCTAAGCCTAAATGATTTCAAACAGGTCTAAAGACAATTTCACTGAATGTAAGCTATCCAAGTATAAACCCATTTTTGTAGCTGAAAGAGGGGGATGTTTATAACCTGTCATGTCTTACTAACTTCACTACTTTGTTTTTAAAGACTCAAGAAGAACCAAGTGAGTAACTACTCTTCCAGGGGTAGGTGAGAGGAATTCCATCTTTTTGTTAGTTAACTGTAGAATTACTTCAGTTAACTTTTAAAGTTATAAAGTGCTGTCTAGCACAGATGCCTTAAACTGACTGCACAGCCATGGATGGAGCTTTAAACTATCAGCTCTCAGAGGTTATAATGAATGTTAATTTTTCAGTCATTGTCCTGTGAATCTCACTGAGACAAATGATGGATGTTTGCATTGAAAGGAGTGGATGGTAGCAGTGACTTTCCCCACAGTTTATACCATTTCAGCACAAAATGCAGCCTTTTGTCAGTGGCCTGTTCTAAGTGAATTTAAATTAATGCATACCAAGATTTGAAGTAAATATCCTGTAACTCTGCTGAAGTGACACATCTCAATCCTTTTGTTTGATCCATGCCTTTTGCTACCCATTAAAATGATGCGAATGTAAATTTGGATTGAAATTGTATATACAAGTAATAAATTTAAGATATTTCAATTTTTCATTGGAAAATGTGCAGATTAAGCTCTTAGTGTGTGTAATTTTGTGATATCTCAAAAAAATTTTATAAAAACAACAAAAAACCCTTATAGTGTTGTATATCAAATTTTTTTCCCCCAAAGAGTGTGAAGAAAAACAACTTCAAAGAATGTAAGGCTGTAGATTTGCATGGGAATTTCTGCTGCACTGAGGTGTGGGGGAAACCCAGCCTGGTAAAGGTGGAAATGCTTCTTGGAATGCAAGCCAGCTTTCTTCAAAAGAAGAATTTAAAGAAGAGTATTGATTTATTTTTGTCCTATGATTGGGTGTTTGTCAAAAATATGACAGGTGAATGATAAACATGGGGCAAGGAGAGTAAATACTTCACCTGCTGGCCTCTTAGAGCTGCTCAGTGTCCCTTTAGTGAGCTGGACAAAAACATCACCCAAGTCCATCCACAGCTCTGGCTGCCTCTCAGGAATGCTTTTCACTTCTCACGGGCTTAAATCTTCCCTCTCTTCCCATGCAGAAAATGGAAAAAACAATCCTTGAATTGCTGATGGTTTCACTGTCTGGCTTCAAGTGGTTGATCACCTCTCAGTAATTGATGGACCTTGGTGCAGGGCCAGAACTCTGAACATGCAGAGTTGTGTATCCAACATCCCTTCCCAAGCCTTTTAGGTCCATTTATTCCAACCTTAAGACCTTTCCAGTCTTAAAACTGGTTGTGTTCTAGCAGTGTCTGACCACTTTGCAAGTCATAGCCCCTGTCTAAAAATTCTCCCATGTGCTTGCTGAAGAATTTCGAGGTTTGTCTTTATTTCTTCTGTTGACAAATAACCATAAAAACATTACCCTGCCTAAAAACAGATTTTTGTCATGCCTAAAATACTGGATTCGAACAGCTTTTTAAAACAGAAGATTCAAGCTGGCTCTTGTTCCTGTTGGAGGCCAGATAATGTTTTCCTACACTGAGCAGCAGTAGCCTGTCTGTGTTTTAACAGGGATTTTGGATTTCTGTGGGAGATAAAGCATTAGAAATGGATGGAAAAGAGTTTGTATTCATGGCAGCCTCCACTCATGGCTGCAGCCTTTGCTTCAGGCATGCTGAGGTGACAAACGACACTCCCTTGGCTCCAGGCTGAGGACACTTAAGAATGGCTGAGGATCTCTTCCTGACAAATCCCACAGCTACACCAGGCTTCATCTGTCACCTCAAGAGCTTTCTTCTCTGCTGTCTTCAGCCTCTGTGCTTTTGGGATTTCAGGTAAACAACCCTTCACCTGCATTTCAGCCAACCCTGGCACACAAGGTTGTCACAGCAAGCTTAAACCCAATCTGTGAGCACCTGTTAAGAAATACTCACCTTTAACCATAAATTACAAGCCAGGAGAAGGATTTGCTTTCCATCTGTAAGCAAGTGTGCAAGGCCAGAATTACATTATTACTCACGTTAAGGGGAAAAGGAATAAATAGCCAATAAATATCCAAATATTTTGTACTAGTCCATACAGAGGAATAGAATAGTACCTCTTCCTAGAGGAAACAAAACCCCACAAACTCTTATTGTATTGTCAAACAGAATATTGGCAAAGAGACTCATTCAAAGCCTATGAAAGGTTTAGCTCCTCCCTGCCCTTTACAGCAAAGACAGTAAAATCAAACTGATTTTGCAGGAAGAAAAAAAAAAAGTTAGAAAATAGCTCAGAACTGAGATACTGAAACAACATCCATAGCAGAGTGCCAATATGCTGTGTCCAACTCTGACAGAAAATTTAAGCTGTGGTCAAGAAAAAATGGATCTAGCTCAATAAAAAGATACAACCAAGTACAAGCATGTGAGATAATTCTATAGTCCTTACTGGAAATTCAAAGTGTTCAGAGTAAGTAATAACATGGTACTTTTTTTTTTTTTTTTTTTTATGCCAAGGAGGTTTGAAAATACATCTCCTGCCAAAATGAAGCATTTTTGGGAAGTGGTGTACCAAATGAGGCAGAAGTGTCAAAACAAATGATGACTAAAACTAATTTAACACCAAGTCTAGCCTAGGAAAACAAGTCATATATTAAACTGGAAATCTATTTTGTTTCTGAAAATGAGATGTTCTTCCATCAAGACCCTCAGTTGCTTAAACAAAATTTACCAGTGCCTGTCATTTTACCTAACACTGAATTTTGACCAAGTGATTGACACAAATGTTCCAAGGTTGAAAGGCTCCATCAAATTTTTATAATTGCACTGAAGTTTGCATGGATCTGTTATGTTAAATTATGCTGGGTGTCAACTTTTTATATAAAAACATGAAAGCTGCAGTGTACTTTAGAGCACTTTTTTTAGGTTGTGAGCTTTAGATCACTAGTGACTTTGTATGTAGGATGGATGAGGTTAATTTAAATCCACTAGACATCAAGGTTAAGTCTATGCAGTGTCCTGCTGCCATGGGACAAGTTTTGTATTCTTCATAGTTACCATTAAGGTGCTTCAAAGCAAAACTCACCCTTTACCCCTCTTGTCGTTCAGCTAATCCTGAAAGTTAAATTTTAAGCATTGTCCTTCTGAAGCAATTTTAAAACCCCAGCAACAGAACTACACCTGACTGCAGTGTGATTAAGGTTCACTGCCTTCCTGATAGCAAGGGGAGGGAAAAGACTGCACTTGGGCCAGGAAGTCACAGCAGATACAAAACTACTCTTCCTTTACAAGTTACCTTTCACCAGTAGGAAGTTAGTCCATCAAGCAGATACAAGCATGAGGAGCAGCTGTCCCAGGCTTAGCAATACCAGCAGCTGCACTGAGTGAAGAGCAGAGAAACTCACAGCAAATGTCAAGAACTTCCAGCTCTGACTCTGGATATCAGAAGCTGTAATGCATACATGTATTTTCATGTGGAAGCCTGGGGACAAACAACTTATCCAATTGTCCTGAGGGATAGCTGGGCAAGCTGCCTTTTCTTGTTCCACAGCTACACAAGCTGGGTGCCATGATGAGGTGCAACAGCTGTGCAATAGCTAAAAGTGAAAGGCATACTGTAAATGTAGTGTAAAACCTTTTATAGTGACACCTAAAAGAAAAAAAAATCCCTCGTGCAGCATCCAGATACAGAAGTGGTGTTGAATTACTCCCAGCCCCTGTCCTATGCAAGAAGATTTATCCTGTTGTATGTTGAAGCACATATTTCTGTGGTTAGTTACAGCAGCATGCCCAGCATTTCAGCAGAGTTAGATGATTAGCAGACACTCAATCCAAGCCTGGACATGGCACCGTTGCTCAGCTTATAAGGACGTGACTCGAGCAGCAGCCAGTGCTTACTGAATTCACACCTCCCAGGAGTGTCCAGCCTCTACAGGAGCCTGCAAACAACTTCTATGGAGAAACAGCTCCATTTCTGTTACTTCTTTCATGCCAAAACAATTCCATTTCAAAGCTGGAGATGAAAGAAAGAGAATTCATCCTGCCTCCTAGGACAGGTGAGTTACACATGATTGCACAGAGGAGGTTTTGTTTATTTGTTTCATTTACATCAATATGAATCTCTCCAGTCAAACAGGAATAAAAAAAGTCGTCATCCCTGGAATTTCAGTGTTTACAGTTCAACAGAATGTATATATATAAATTGTTACCATAGACTTAACACAGGTGAAATCTGCAACCAGAGGTACAAACATAAGCCAGGAGGCTGCTGTTCTTGTCCTGTTAATGCCATGTGACATATTCCTTATGCTCTATGTTGCACTCAGTTACTAAAATGCTTCATTTATATCACTTTTTCCCCCCCATCATAAATTCACTGGCACAGGTTTAGTCTCTTAAATACAGCTTACCTGAGTAAGTCTTCATGATTCCTCAACAGCTGGGACTTGAAAGGGAAAATAATTCCACCAGGACACAGAGCAGCATTAACAGCAGTGGCTGCTTCATCTATCCAAGACTTCTCCCCCTTTTTATTGTATGGTATTCCAGCTCTGCATACCAGCTTCTAGACAAAGTCTGACAGCAGGAGTGGTATTGTACATGCTTTATTAAAATGGTATTTACAATATCTGCAGAAACAATCCCTCCCCAGTCTTGCATTCAGACAGACACACACACAGACACACGCGCGCAACGCCCCTTCACTCTACGGGGGTGTGAAGGCTCTGCTCCCAAAAGTTAGGCAGCTTCTGGAAGAGGAGGAAGGGAGACTTCTTTTGTGTGTTTGTAATTCATTAAAAAGAAGCACGGGAGTATGCATTTGGCCATCACAATGCTAATTTAAGTATATGTAGTATTAACATATGGCAGTAACACTGAGTACTCCTCTTTTACATTCTATACACAGAATGACATCAAGGTTTTCCAGTCAACAGAACATTCCAATTCAGTCTCACTGCTGCTTGTAGTGACTATGAAACCGCAATTTGGGGGCTGTCCCTTAAAACAATTCAAGTCTATGTAAGCGAAATAAGGCACAATTAATATTTGATTTGATTTAGAGGATGGGAAAAAGGGGGAGAGGCAGGCTTCAGATACCAGTTGTTGTAGAAGAAACTTTTTTTACCCAATCCTTTTGAGAAAAGGATGACTTTCATCCCCATCCTAATCTACATGGACTTCTCTTAGAGAACTGAAGTATTCTGCCGGGCTACTAACGCCCACATAGAAAACAAAATTGGAAATTCACATTTTTAACACCGGCTTCAGCAGTCTAACCTACTGATGCTGATGTGGATGAGTACATCTTTCTTTTAATGCTGAAGGAGAAGACACACACAGAACAAGATTCAAAACCTTCCTCTGAGCTTGAAGACTCACGTCTTTTAGAGAGCTTGTAAGGTACACTAGTTGAAGGCTTCAGCTTACTGATAAAAAGGAATAGCATTTTTGCCTTTAAATCCCTGGCCCCTCTTCACTAACGAAGCCTAACCAGACATTACAAATAAACTGCAACAAAAAATTTGGCAGCACAAAGAATGTCTAGTATTCAAATCTTCATTTGTGAGTATATTATTTTCCTTGTACAAAACCTGTTGAATGTTTTTTCGCAGCAGATGAACTGTACCCAAAGATGCAGGACATTCTGTGATGGGGAATAAGAGGTTGCAGTTCCGAAGGCCCCTGACTTTGGTTGTTTACAAAGTTCATTCCTGTTTAGTGTGATCCTTGGTATCTTCCTCATCTGTGTATTCTGATGGTTCTTCCCCTGGTTTTAGGAGTCTACCTACGTAGTCATACTTTTCTGAAAGAGATTTATGATTCCATTACAATTAAATACAGCTGCATTTGCTTGCTAGCCCATACTACTGCAAATTCCCTTTTTCTCCTACACACTACAGTTCTAAATCTCAATCACTGAAATTGATGGTAATTTAGCAGCAAGCTCAGCCTCCTAAAGCAATCTTTCTACCATTACTTTCTCTAACTGTGAGTACTTTGTTTCCATTCTCCTCCAGCTGATCAGGCAAGATTTATCACCCAAGGGCTAAGACCCACTGCTCTTCAATCCTTCAGCCTGTTTTGATTTCAATTAGTGTGAAAAATCATTCCCCCTCCCTCCAGAGGCATACTTCCACATTTGTCAAAAATTATTTCAAGACAAACTCGTTCAACCCTTCATGTTACAGCAACTCTTAGTCCTAATGATAATTTCATGGCATCCAAAGCCAACAACCTCCAGCAGGAGTTCCACCAGCTAAGCTGATGAGATTTGGGAGTGAAATTCCGTGCCAAAGAGCTAAGAGAACAGTTTTCTTGTAGAAAATTAAAAAGGTTAAAAAGCTATAGTGACACATAGTGAAAACTTCTGTGGAAGAAAGGGACTGCCCTGCAGTGTACCCCTCTCTTATGAGGGAGGTGGTCACCCTCCACTGTGGTGACCAGTGACACAACCCCAGGTTGTGTCAGGGGAGGGTGAGGTTGGGTATTAGAGAAGGGAACTGACACAGACTCCCCAGGCTCACAGCACCAGCCTGAGAGAGTTCAAGCAGCCTTTGGACAATGCTCTCAGGCACAGGGTGGGATTTTTGGGGATGGTTCTGTGCAGGGTTAAGAGTTGAAATAGATGATCCTTGGGGATCCCTTCCAACTCAGCATATTCTGTGATAATATTACTGTCAACACCTCTTTAAAAGCTTCCCCGAGCCCAAATCAGTCATTTTTATTAAAAGCATTTCCTTAAGCTGATAATTTGAGAATTTACCTTTAAATTGCATTTCCCACTCTCTTACACTTTCCATCTGTACAGCATTTAAGTCCGATAGGTCATCATATTCATCTCTGAGTGCATCTTTATCTAGACAGAAAGTTGCTAGTCCCCTGGAGGCATCTCTGCCAGCAAATATTCCATACGGCCCCTCTGAAAACAAAAAGACAAAATTGACACCTTCACGTCTTTGTTTATGGTGACCAAACCTCAGTTCTTTACACAGTCTGCCAAAGCCATACATTAAATTTCTGCAGTGAGGGGAACAGCAGCAGTTTCAATGCCATGGCTGTTTGACATTCAACAGCACTGCAATTCAATCTTTAATATCACTAGGAGATAAAGTCTGCTGAGAGAAGCAGAACCAGGAAAATAGCTTTGAAGGGATATCTGGAAAAATCCCTGTCAGTTGATGCAAGCCAGTTGATGCAAATTCCAAAGGGACCAGAGGCTGGAATTCAAAAGAAATACACTTCTATTAAGCAACACATTGAATATTTACAAGTCAGGTATGAACAGAAGCAAACTGCATGGACATCCAAATTAGAAATCCATTATTATAAATAAACAGAACTCAAGACGGCTAATTAATGATTTCATTTCACTTACAAAATCACAAGAACTTTCTACATCTTTTGTGACATTTCTTACTTCTGAGAAAATCATCTCACTTATTCTGGGCAGCAGATCCTGCATACTCTTAGCCTGTAATGCTCTTGAAAACAGCACAAATTGTCACATTAGGAATATAAAGCAACTGCTTCCTCTGTGCTTTTTGACCAATGCAAAGCAGCAGAAATATCCCAATAAAATAAATATTATTACCAAGAGAAATGGATGATTTGTAACTCAACAATTTGCAGGGTAACTGGCTTTCCCAATTTTTAATTAACTGAAAGAACTTTAAGCATACAATTTCTTAGATTTTCTTGACCTATAACCAAATACCTTAAATTCAGATCAATTAAAAAACCTAAACCAATACAAAAGAAAACCCAAAAAACCAGCACTTTAAAATTTTCTGCACCAACTGCAGCAGCCAACACCACGGAGATACTCAAGACTTGCTACAGAGCAGTCCCTACTTTGTGGTGCACAGGCCAGACCCCTCCTCTGGCTTACCTCTCCACAGTGGCTGTCAGCCTGAAGAAAAGGCAGCACCCAGGGGCAAGAATGAACACAAGCAAGTGGCACTCAAGGACACACTGTCCTTGACCCCCTCTACTGCCTGCTGGAGCAGCTCAGACCTCCTCTGCAGCATCTATCTGCTCCTGCCACCATTGACTCCGGGGCTGAGTGCAGCAGGGACAATTCCTGAGGCAGGGAACCCGAGCACCACATGGATTAGAAGAAACTATGTCCTCACCAGGACTGGTGTTGTCTCTCCACCCCAGAGTGCCTGGCATGGTAAGCTGCTTACAGTCAAACCTGGGAACAGAAGGCTGCCCTGTGTGCCAAAGGCAATTCCCTCGTCCCTCTGGAGATGAACCAACTGATCCCAAAGGATGATTTCACAAGAAGCAGATACTAAAGAATCAACTATCAGCTGCAAGTTTGCACTGCACCAGCCTGACCATAATGATGAACAGCGTCTCTGTGCCCATCCTTTCAGGTATTTAGCTCCAAGAACAGCACTCACGAGAACTACCTCAGGGATCAGGGACTACAGGTACAGTACTTCAGGGAAACAAAGTCAAGAGGGCTACCTTTCCTATCTGCATCCTGAATTAGGTATTCATTTGATAAGCACTGAAATCAATCCTGTACCAATGCACTCTGCATGCCCAGTCACTTCCACAGGACAGGCTAAGAGGCAGCAATGACCACCATCTGCAACACAACACAGCTTCTTCAAACACAAAGTCCTACTTCAAGCAAAACAGCAATCATTCAAGTGATCTCAATTTTGATGTTCTGAATGAAGAACATGGGAGCTATAAACAGCTCTTACAAACACCACAATTAGTAAATGCTTAAAAGCAGAGAAATTGTTACTTAGTGACCCCACCAACAGTATTCTGTCCCCAGTTTTTCAAGCAAATGTGTCCATAAATCCTACTATTTGGACAAGGTGTTTTCCAAACTCTGGCTAATCAGACAGTAGCACCCTGCTCCCCTGCCCTTCTACCCTGCACTTTGTGGTTTGTGGAGTTTCACAGCACCTGTTGAGATGCCACCTCTTGGTCCACCAGCTTGATTCCAATTATTTATATTAAAAAGAGAATGATATTTATCTGTACCAAGCACTGAACATTCTTAAGTCTCAATAACACTTAACTGAAAGCATGAAAACTTTTAGAACACATCAGCTTGCATTAAGATTAATGGATGCACAATTTCTGCAAGTATCTTGTAATCTCAGACAGCAGTACACCAATATCTTTTTTCTTTCCTAAAACTGAATTTGTACTAACATTCCAGAATGTTTATTACATAAGTATTCAGAAATCACAGAGGAATGAACAAGCCAGGTCCAAGCACTCAGTGGAATGCTAACTTGTAAAAACCAACCTTTGGACTCAGTAGACAGCATTTAAAATTCCAGCTCTGCAAAAGTAACTCAGAACTGTGTTCTATTCTTTAATCCTATACGAAAAGGTAAATGTTGAATTGTGATTATTAGTAAATGGTGCAAGCTTGGCTTCACCTTGGTTGCTAAAAGTTCAGAGATCTCAGTATGAGCAACCTACTTCAAGATTTAAAGCTTCCATTCACGTGCTCCTATGCAGAGCTTAACTACAGTATTTTATGTCAATACAAAACATACAGGTCTGGGGTTCTGCTCTTAGCCCTAGTCTATGACTCACTTATATATAAAAAACTGGTGCAACAGTCTGAAAAAGCTATTTTGCATATCAGATTTCACTGCACTTGGAGAAGTGTCCAGGAAGGTGCCAGCACACAAAATCCCGGGGAGAAAATATCTTTCAGGAACATGATTGAGGCAGAGACATCAGTGCAATCCTAGACACACTCCCACGGAGTTCTTTCATGGCCTGATGCAATTTACTCTGCAAGCCCTACCCACAGTCCTTCTTTCCTTTCCTTTTGTCTGCCCACCTATTTAGCCTGGCTCCTGCTGTAAATAATTGATTACAGCATGACATGACAGACACGCTGAGGAGAGGGCAGGAAGAGCAGCTTGCAGCACAGGTAAACCAAAGCAAGCTTCTGAGACCACATCACAAAATTTCAGTGCTTTTTTTATTGCTGTATCCCCAAATTAGCCATTTCACAGTCAAACATGTCTTGAAAAAATTCTCCTCCCACTCCTATTTGGCAGAGTACAACAGCAAGAGTCAGGGAGGTGCCAAAATCAATTAAAACACGTTTGCTACACGTTACTTGGTTATATGGAGGTACGAGTCTTCCACAAAAGGAAAGCTGCTCCTTGAAGAATGCTGCTCTTCCCATGGTGGCTTTCACATTTGAAGAGCTCTGTTTCAGAGCCTTTGTTTATTTTAGCCCTGAGCCCAGTTATCAAGCCCACATATTTGCCTGCCTATCTCCACATGTATACCTCCAGGTTCATACACTGCATTTCCCCTGTGTAAAGTCCTCATCTACCTCACAGCTCACCTCGTATAAAGTACACCCTTCTCTAAGCTACAGCACATGCAAAATGTTGCTACCCACCACCTGCAGAGCTTCACCTGCTCTCAGGAGCCAGTTAAGAATTTAGCAGCCTTGATGAATTTGACATCCTGTTCAGCCTGACATTTGTCTTTATTCACAATAAACCTTGAGAATTGGTAAAGTCAAAGTCTCTTCAGACCATAAAAATGCATTCAAGATTTCTGCATCTCCTAGCACTGTTTTGGTTCTCTAATGAAGATGTCATTTCTCTTTGCAGACAAGGAAAAATCTATTCAACCTAAAGCAACATATTAAAAATTCCAAATGAAGTTTTTATTTGGAAGCAGTGCTTCTAGTCACTTCCTCCAAAACAGGATAAACTGGATCTTGGAACAGCACACATTTCAATTTTCAGCCAGTTTGGCCAATAGCTCCCCCAGCAAAACCTATGCTGGTATCCAACTTCAGAGTATCCCTGATTGCCAAAGAGGCTCCCAGACCATTTCAGTTTGGTGGCAGCTTTGTGGAACATCCCAGACTATTACTCCAACACCAGTAACAAAGGTGAATGTTGTACACTGAACTTTGGATGGCTCCAACGGGGCAGCACGGGGAATACACCACAGACAGCCACTTGTGGACTTTATAGCTAATGAAGTGATAAGTGAGCTGAGAATTGTATTTGTTATCACAAGGTCCATGTGATTCCTCTAAAGAAGCCACACAGCTTAACAACAAGGCTCAGTTTTAAACCAGCAGCTTTGGTTTCTTCAAGTACTCAAAAATCACTTCAAAGCAATCACCAAATATGCATCTCTGGGCTCCATACAGCTACTGGAAATAACCCCCAATTCTGTCTGAAGTTTAGATATTCATGGACAACACCTGTTAATCTGCAGACAAGAATAAGGACTAATCTCCCCTTTCCATGTGAGTCAGGGCAAAGGGGGACAGGCTACAAAATTATTAACAACTGCATTATTCTATTGCTTTGCCTACTTCTTCCACTCCAAACTGAAGTGAAAACTTCACTGGCTGTTTCAAATTTTCTGTCTGAATCCTGACACATGTTTGTTCAGTGTTGCATCTTTCATGAGGGAATGAAAAAGCTGGAAGTTAAGACTAAGCCATTTGGAGATGTAGCTTGAAAGCAGAAGGTTTCTAATAACATTTACCACCAGGAATTCAAGGTGACATAATTTTAACTTCACTGTTCCAGATTTACATGAAAGGGAAGATGTGGGTCAATTTTGAGTTACAGTCTGCATGGAAAGTATGTTTCCTTAGGAGACCAATCCACCTGCTAAATGGGAGCTCTACAGATGTGAAGCCTACATGCTAAGATGGGAACTGCCCAAAAAACAGGGGTCTAAACCTCAGGCACAAGGCCACAGAGTCTCACTCTCTCTTTTGCTTACTTGCTTTTTAACTCTGAGGTTAAACAATAAAAAAAGTGCAAGAATCAACGACCCAATTTCAACTAAAGGGGCAGACAACTAGCACTGGTAAGAGAGGCTGTAGGCCAGCAGTAAGGAGCTTTCTGAAAGATAGCTGCATTCTTGAGAAGGACCTAGATTCCACATCTTGCTTTAGTGAGAGATGCTCTGACCACCAGTTTATTTCCTAATAAGACAAGCAGTGCTGGCCAGGCTTTTTGGTTCAATGAGGGCAATGCTGCTGTGTACTGGACTTTACATTTACGTGTCACTAACAATGATGTCACTATCACATTTCATTTATCTTGCTTTGAGCACACCTGCTTGACCAGGCCCCTCAAATGTCAGGTGACTTGGTGTCAGAGGCTTTTTCCAGCCTAATCAATTCTGTGACTGGAACACGATTGGTTTAAACAGGAACTAGGAATTTACACAAACCTCTTATGAAACACACAGTTGTTCAAGTTTTAAGGAATACACTGAGGTTGTGAAACAGGGAAAAAGAAATTTAAAAAACAAGAGAGCGAGCTGACAGACACACAGAGCAGAAGCAGAGGAGGAGACAGAGGGCTGATCTTCCTGCACAAAACCACTTTCCTGCTCTCCATGAGCATGGCCTAGAGGCTCAGAACAACCTCTACCCTGGTGGCAAAGGCACTACAACTCCCTTTAACCAGAAGTATGGAAACAATCTCTCACCAATATATGTGTATACACCTTTTAGTTTTACTGCTTCTGGCTGCAACTCCACTTCTTTATCCAGAAATGCTATTTCTCCAAAAAGCTGAGTCCCAGGGCAAGAGACACCTCCACTACATAGACAACCAAAGAGCTGACAAACATCAGAACCACTGGGAAGACCTTTCACACTCTACAGAAAACATCTCTTTCCCCCAGTCTTATCCTCTGTACTCATCTGTAACCCCTCAGCCTGTTGTGCTCCTCAGATAAGGCCACCCTTAACAGTATTCTCCAAACACAACACATGTAGAGTCCCTCCTGCAAAACTTCACTCTAACCATACCCTTGGAAAGGACATGGAAAAGCACCATTGCCATGTGGTCAACAGTGAAATTTATGGCACTCAGTTCCAAAGAAAGTCTAACAGCATCAGATGATTTTCATAAAAATTATGGGAAAAAATGATGGCTGTTTATTCCAATGAAATGAAGGCAGTCTTCCCTTCATGGAAAATGAACTATGATGGAATATTTTTTGTGGAAGGAACTACTACTATCTAATCTATTCTTCTTGGCAAACTTGGAAAACCAGAAACCTTCATGACATGGTGAAAGACAAGTGGAATGCAAAATGAGTTGACAGTGACAACATACTGCAGTGAAGGGAAAGGCAGGAAATTGATTTTTTTAAGATCATGAAACATTAAGAACCAAGAAGTGACGTGAACAGTTGGACACTCAGGGTTGCACATAATCTTGCTTTGTCATGCTCAAAGATGGGTATTTTTCATAAATACATAAAGCATTTACTCCATTAATCAAAACCTGTTTACAGCATTACTTTGGCATGCAAATTTAACTGCTAAATATTAAGATTTGCTGACATAAAGTACACTAACTCTTACAATGGTCTTCTACTGACAAATATACAACCAGAAATCTTGATGCAAACAAACACACAAAGTTGAATGTTACAATCAATGAAAAGTAAAAAACTGTCTCTCACTGTAAGATATAAAACCAACAGGGCACACACAGAAGGTTTGATGACTAGACCCTAAGTCATGAGATGTGATTACAGATGGGAAGTTGTCCCATTAGAGGCTGTCTGACAGTCTGGTTATGTGGTATTTTTAATAGTGAACTCCCAATTGTTTACTTTATTTCTTTTGGAGTTTGTGGATAATAAAGAGAAAGGCAATTAATTAGACTTAATAATCAGTCAAAGCATTCTAGGTCACTTACTCACCTGGGCACACGCAGGAGTGGAATTCAATACACCTAAGTGATGTCTTGAAACAAATGGGGTATTTGCAGGACAGAGAAGCATTTTGGAAAAGAATTTGGCAAGTCAAGTTTTAAATTAAAAGTTCAGTGTAAGCAAAGTGGTTTTTGGAGGCACAGACTGTTTTATGTGCAGTGTAGCCTTTTACTCTTAGCTAAAATACATCAAGAGATACCAAGGACTAACAGGAGAGCAATGAGATAAACTGTGGAAGGCTTAAAGAGGACAACATGAGAAAAACAAACAAAAAAGATTGGGAAACATTCAGATTAAATGTCTGAGAAAATGAAGTTTTCAGTCATGGCTGTTTGAAAGGATGGCTTCAACACTCTAGTATTATTTAAAAATACCTTAACTGTATGTATGTAAAGGGCTCTTCAGTGAAACAGACCAAAGTGTAACAGGATTCACTGGACAGAAACTTAAAACCAGAAAAACTTTGAATAAGATCAGAAGTTTGATGGAAACTTTAATGGAATCTCAACTGTTGGACAAAAATCTGGACTAGATGACAATTTCGTGCATTCTAAACTTTCTGCTATAAGTAGAAAAAAAAAAGGGAATACCTTGGCATCCAAACTACACTGAAGGAGAAAAACCAGACCTCACTATGGAGATGTGAGAAGCCACCTGAGGCAGCCACGTCAGTCAACATTACCCCAGCCCTCCAGACCTGCTGAGCACTGCCAGTGAGCTCTCAACCACTGCCTTCCCCTGCCTTCACAGCTGAAGCACTCTCTCCTCACATCAGTACCTCAGCAAACTACTAAAGGCTCACAGAGCCTGAAACATCAGCAAAGCCAATGTCCTCAGCTCTTTCTTCTGTTAAAATTTGGCCACGCTTTGTTGGTATGCTTTGCACTTCCCTTGCCACACTCCAGCTATGAGACACAAAATTTCCATGAGAACTGCTGTGGACATCAGGCTACTCTGGCTGAAGCCTTTCTGAAGAGATTTCAACCACCTCTAGGAGACCTGTCCACCTGAACTCTTCTCAGGCTTTTAAGGCCTGCAAACTACTTAATAGTATTTTTCTTTTCAGCCACAAAACAGTTGCAAGAAAAAACTCCCTGATATGTATCCAAAAAGGGAAACCACGTCAGCACGATTCAAAAATTATCGTGTTTGGCAGGGAACACAGAGCTGATGATGCACTGGTTGAGCTTTACATGCAACACCCCAAGTTACAGATCTGACAGAGGAAAACGATGACACTTCTCTTAGAAAAACCCAATCTTTCACTACAGGAAAAAAAAAAAAATAAAAAAGCCTTTGTCCCTCTGGATGAAAAGCTAGGAGCACTGCTTTTAAAGAAACCAGTTATCAAAAAGCAGATTGATGTCCTAGAACATGAAGTTTTAGCTTCCTCACAATAACAGGCCTCCAAAGGTTGACAGTGTGAACCAATGATGGTATCTGGAGAGCAGAGCCTGACATTTCACTGGAGTTTGATACACAAAAGGGGGAAAGTGAATGTTTACATCATGGTTCAGTATTATTTCACAGAGCACTCTATCAGCTTACTGGTGTTTTAAGTTTCGTGCAGCATGCTTGTTACCTGCATTTTATGCCAGCACACAGGTCTCAGTTTAAAGACCCCTAAAGAAGAGAGACAAAAGAACTAGCCTGATTAAGTGTCATGAAAGCTGCAGCTCACCAGGCTGCATTTTCTCAGCTTTAGTGGTTAATAAACAACATAAAGCACAGCAAGGTACTTCGGATTCCACTGTGAACCTTTACAGTACCCAGCCAAAAAAGCATTTCAATTTAATTACAGCAGTTTCACTTTCTGCAACTGGTATCACAAACTTTGAGCATAAAGTAGTCACAATATTCTAGCCCAGTTTAACCACAGAACTGCTTGTCCCTTCCCGGCCAAGAGCCAAAGGCTTGTAAACATGCCAGCTTTGTATTTTTCTTTTTGTTACTTCAATTATTAAATAATAATAAACGATTACTTAACTTGAACTTTTTCCTGGGGGAGTGGGAAGTATCCACTCTCCCCTCCACCCCTCTCATAAAGAAGATTGCCATGCCTACTACAAAAACTCCTGCATAGTTTGATTACAGCAAGTTTTCCAAACCACCATTGTTTAAAGAAGAAAATTATCAGCGGTCATAAACCTCATTTCCTTTGGCATCACTCGTGAACACAGTGCTCACCAGTAAGTTTACCCATCTCATTATTAAAAATGCTGTTTATCATGAGAAAACAGGCTGCAGTTTCACAGTGCACAAGGTGAATACAAAACCAGAACGTTTCTTTGAAGCTTGGTTTCCTGAACCTCTGAAATACACATTTCCTCTCCGAAGAGGAGTGCTGTCTGTCTGTCTGTCTGTTTACAAGACTGGCTTGATTTCTACACTCCTCCCAACAGCAGCAACGCACTAGTCCCTGAGCTCTCCTTGCCTATCTCTATCCTGACTAAAAGTCACACTCAATACGGCATTTACACCTAAATAAATAACCAGCTGGTTGGTTTCCTCTCCTGAGCCGTAAGCGCTACAACGAAGAAAGCACTGCTCAGCTGCACTTGGGAAACCTACCAGAAGAGACAGAAGGGGAAAAAAAAAACAAAAATAGAATTAACCACGGCACATCCAAATCAAGGCATCTGGGGAAATGACGGCTGCCTGGGGAGAACCCGGACCCGCTCAGCATCACCAGTGTAACACCGCCACTGGGTCCCAGGCCGGGACCGCCCCCATCCCCCCGCCGTCTCACCGGGCCCGTAGAACTTGCTGCCTTTGGTCACGTCGAAGACTTTGCCGTTGACAGCCAGGAGGATGCGAGGGTTGCGAGCGCCGTCGAACTCGCGCAGCTGCTCCAGCGAGAAATCCCGGCGCTTCATGCGCGGCAGCGCGGCGGCCTCGCCCTGCCGGGCCGCGCCCCCCGGCCCGTTCCGCGTTCCCCACC